>JAHTLZ010000207.1:382756-403098 GCA_023846285.1 Phrynocephalus versicolor | reverse complement strand
GATAGATAGATAGATAGATAGATAGATAGATAGATAGATAGATAGATAGATAGATAGATAGATAGATAGATAGATAGATAGATAGGCGATCTAGGTTCAAGTTCCCACTTGACCACCAATGTCTTGGGACTATTCATAGTCTAGAAATACTTTGTCACCCGGTCCTACCTTATGGGGCTGTTGTGAGGATAAAAGAAGAAAACTCCATGCCACTTTGAAGTCACTGGAAGGGAGACAAAAACCCAGGGATGCAGATAAAGATATCTTAAGAGGATATGTAAAATCCTCTTAAATTGGGTTTTACATTTATTTATTTATTTATTTATTTATTTATTTATTTATTTATTGCATTTGTATCCCGCCCATCTTCCTGGAGGAACTCTGGGCGGCTTACAGGTAGCGACAAAGCGCAACAGTCAGAGTACAATATAGCATAATACAAATATAGCAATAAGGTAATAAAACAATTGTAAGACAATTTTAAGAACCACAACGCACATGAACGCCCTGGCTTCTCCATCTAAGGGGGTGAATTACTTAGGGCAAGTATTGAAGGCGGCGAAGAAGGGGGGGTTAATACTCGCCAAAGGCCTCGCGAAAAAGAAGCGTTTTCAAGGCTTTGCGAAAGGCCAGCAGGGACTCTGCAGAGCGCACATCACTCGGAAGGGTGTTCCAAAGTAAGGGGGCCGCCACCGAGAAGGCCTGGTTACGCGTACGCGTCTTCCGGGCCTCTCGAGGGGTGGTGACCCGGAGCGAGTGCACTCGCAACTGCCGAACAGGTCGGGCCGAGGTCGATCTCTGGACGATACACTCTGACAGGTAGTCCGGGTCAAGCCATGGAGGGTTTTATAAACTAAAACCAGGACCTTGAATCTAATCCGGGATGCAACGGGCAACCAATGTAGGCGAGCCAGGACTGGGGTGATGTGGTCGTAACGACGCACACCCGCCACCAGCCTGGCTGCCACATTTTGTACTTGCTGCAAGCGCCTGAGAAGAGTCAAGGGCAACCCCATGTAGAGGCCGTTGCAGTTGTCCAGCCTCGAGATCACCAGTGCTTGGACCACAGTTCTCAGAGAGTCGCCATCCAGGTACGGGCGGATCTGGGCTATCTGGCGAAGATGGTAATACGCGGTTCTGGTCACGGCCGCCACCTGAGCCTCCAGGGTAAGCGCCGGATCCAGAACCACGCCCAGATTCCGCACCCTCTCCGCAGGTTGGAGAGAAACCCCATCCAAACAGGGAAGGGGGCCTCCGTACCCAGATGGCGAGTTCCCAAAGAACATAACCTCCGTCTTCCCGGGGTTGAGCCTGAGCCTGTTCGCCCTGGTCCGTGTCAATACGGCATCCAGGCACCCATCAAGAGTCCGAACAGCTTCCACTGCAGAGGTGGAAAAGGAGAGATAGAGCTGTGTGTCATCAGCGTACTGGTGACAGCAGACTCCAAATCTCCTAATGACCCCAGCCAGCGGCCTTACATAGATGTTAAACAGCATAGGGGACAGAGACGACCCCTGTGGAACCCCACAAGGGAGGAATCATGGGGCCGACAACTCCCTCCCATGCTGAACATACTGGGGACGGCCCTCCAAGAAGGAACGGAGCCAACTGCGAGCAGTGCCTCCGATTCCCACCTCAGAGAGCCAATCCAGTAGGATACCGTGGTTGACGGTATCGATGGCCGCTGACAAATCCAGGAGAACCAACAGGGTAGAGCAACCCCTGTCGGCCACCCGGATTAGGTCATCTTGCAGCGCGACCAAAGCTGTTTCGGTCCCCCGGTAGGGCGGATTGGCATGGGTCAAGGCACTGCTGCTGCTCCAGGAATGACCCCAGCCGGACCGCAGCCACCCTGTCGATGACCTTGCCCATGAACGGGACATTGGCGATCGGGCGGTAATTTGCCAAATTACCCGATGCTAGGCCAGGTTTTTTAAGAATGGGCTTGACCACCGTCTCCTTCAGACGGGAGGGGAAGACCCCCTCGCTGAAGGAGGTGGTGGCGATGGTAGAAGCCCATTCGGCCATACTCCCGCCGGCAGCTTTTATCAGCCAAGCAGGGCAAGGATCGAAAGGGGTGGACGCGGGCCGGCAGTGAGCCAAGGCCCTGGAGGCCTCAGCAGGGGTAACAGGCCCCAGCTCATCCATCCGAGAAGAGTGAGGTGGCCCAGCAACTGGGGATGGCGGGGTGGGGCTAATGCAACCGGAGTCGAAGCCGGCCCGGATGGCCTCTATTTTAGATTGAAAATAGACTGCGAAATTCTTACTACTGAAATCAGTAGGAGGAGGCCTAGCCAGACCAGGATTGGTGAGGTCTCGAACCACCCGGAAGAGCTCCGCCTGGCGGTTCGAGGCCTCACCAATTCTCAGGGAGAAATAAGATGACCTGGCCTCCCTGATCGCTCGGGAATAGCGCCTGGTCTGGATCACAACAGCAGTCTTGTTAATAACCGTCCGACTTCTTCTCCAGCTGCTCTCTAGCCTTCTCTGTTCCTGCTTCATTGCTCTCAACTCCACCGTGAACCACGGCGAAGATCGAGCTCTGCTACGGAGAAGGCGCTTGGGGGCGATCCGGTCGATGGTGCGGGCAGCTGTTTCAAACCATTGGTTAGCCGCGACCTCGGTCGGAGCGTCAGTCAGGCCACCAGGAAGCTCCCCGAAGGCTTCTCGGAACTGAACCGGATCCATGAGCCTTCGGGGGCAGGCCAAAACAGGAGGCCGAGGGTCCCCGTGGGGAGGGGCCGTGATCGACAGGGAGAAAGAGAGCAGGGGATGGTCTGACCATGACACAGGTAGGGAAACAATGTCCCCCACCTCCAGACTAGAGTCCCCCGACATGGAGGAAAATACCAAGTCTAGGGTATGGCCTGACCTGTGAGTGGGCATAAAATATGCTGGGACAGACCCATGGAAGCCTTGGATTCCATGAAATCCAGAGCTGCACCAGAGAGCCCATCACCGACATGCACATTGAAGTCACCCACAACCAACAGGCGCGGAGACTTCAAAAGTGCAGCGGCAATGAACTCAGAGAGCTCTGGGAGGGGTTGGGCTGGGTTGCGGGGAGCACGGTAACCCAGTACAATGCCAAATCTGTCCCGCTGTCCCACTAACAGGTAAAGGCATTCTAACCCTTGACTTACCAATGTCGAGGCCCTGCAAACATAAAGAGAGTCCCTGTGGACGATGGCAGCCCCCCCCACCCCTTTGACCCTCCAACCTTCCCACGCCTTGAACCAGGTACCCGGGTGGGCACAGGAGGGAGAGCAAAGCTCCCCCCCCCTCCGCACCCACCAGGTCTCGGTAATACATGCCAGGTCAGCCCTCCCATCAAGGATGGAATCATAGATTATGGGGGTCTTATTGTGGACTGACCTGGCGTTCATAAGAAGGCAGGAAAGGTTGGAGGCGCTGGTGGGATGACTCCTGGACACGTGGCAGTGAGCCGGGGGGTCAGAACAGGGGACAGGCACAAGACGCCTGACCCTAGTTCTTCTGATCTGACGTACCCCTCGACTCGAAGCGTATCGCCCACGGCCCAACACTGTCGGTATATGAGTCCCTGCTAACATGGCGAGTAAAAAAAAATGAAGATAAAAATAATATATAACAACACAACAATACGGGACAAAAATACAATATAGTGTAGAAATACAATAACTAAGCAAACCAGATCAAATCAAAATACCAAAACAAAACAAAACAAAACAAATTAAAAACAAGGGGCCTAGAGGCGGGAGGAAGACAAGAGGGGAGCCAAGCAGATGTAAACCCAAGCTTCAATGGCTGGAAAACAGGCATCAACATAACTGGTTTTGAGCAGTGCTTTATATTTTGCTTTTTTAATAACCATTATGCTTAATTGTGGTGTTTTGGTTGCTAAAGTGATTTTTAAAAATATTGTGTAATTACTGTATTTTCACCACGGCCATAAGACACCCGCATGTATAAGACTACCCCCCCCCCACTTTTCCAGCCTAAAATTATAGTTTAATAACTATGCACTTCTCTCCTTGGCTTTCTTCCATATATAAGATGACCCTCAATGTTTAGTCTAACAATTTTAAACGAGACTATAGTTTTATACACAGAATATTACTATATTTTAATATTTTTGGATTTTTTAAAAAAAAAAACATTTTTCAAGACTTATTGATGCCCTCTACAATTAAATTTCCTGAAACGAGCAGGGGGGTTGAACTTGATGGCCTTCCTGGCACCTTCCAATTCTTTAATTCTCTGGTTCTCTGAACTATTTATTACGAGTACTGTATTTATAATATTTATAAAAAGCAATATATGTTTATTCATTATTACATAAATAAATGCACACATAAATGGAATGAATAATACTGAGGATGATCATAATAAGGATAAAGATGGCCAGAATTGTATTCGCTAATGTGATTTTTTTTATATATATAAAAGGGCATCCATCACACAAGGATTTCCTTTGTTCTGCCGTGTTCTCCTTCCTGGGTCTAGCTCTTACTCGTGGTGCAGTTGTTCTTCAGCACACACGTTTTCTCACTGAACTTTGCCAATAAACCATAGACCAATTGGGAAAGAAGAGAATGGCTTATTTTCTAGCTCTTGACAGACTGAGTCACGTGCGTCTGTTTGTTTCTGATCCCACCACCCACTGTTGGCAAGGGAAATGCCAGATGTTTCACCAATCTAGTGCCAACCTCAAAAGGGGAAAAAGTTTCCTAACCTCTAACCTTAGAGGGGCATGGTGGCTCAGCAGACTAAGGCTCCGAAAACTGTTGGCTGCAAAGTCAGCCGCTCAGCAGTTCGAATCCCGGGTGCCACGCAGCGGAGCGAGTTCCCGCTGATCACCCCAGCTCCTGCCAACCTAGCAGTTCAAAATCATGTAAATCCAAGTAGATAAATAGGTAATGCCGTAAAAAGCGGGAAGGTGATACAGTGTTTCTGTGCAGACCTGCCAGCCACGTGGCCATGGACTTGCACAACACTGGCTCTTCGGCTTGAATACAGAGATGAGCACTGCCCCTAGAGTCAGACTCAACTAGTACACATATGTGGGGGAAAGCTTTACTTTACCTTAACCTCTAGGTTTAATATCCATGCATGCTGTATCTGCTCAGACTGACAGTAAGTCAGCGGCTGAATTGCATAATATGCAAAGATAACAGTTCCCACTCAGTTCCGGTTAAAACTGGCTAAACTTTGAAAGAGGGATGGCAACAGAGGAACATGTTTACACATATGTCACACTCAATGTTACGCAAAGATGCTGGGCAAAAAACCCCAAACCCTTATATAATCTCCATTTTAGGAGGTGCAGTTGACTTGATCCCATGTACAATTCAGTCGGGTGAAATAAGGGCTAGAGAATAAGCTCAATATTCAAAATACCTGATTTATGATTAGAGATGGGCTTGAACTGTGGAACAGGTGACTGGCAGTTTCCAGACCCGCCTAATCTGGTGGGTGCCCACTCAGGGGTAGAGCCTGGGCGAAGCGGGGCAGGGAAGTTGGGGGTGCTGCCTTTTGAGTGGGCTCCCACCAGAAGAGATTAGATTGGAAAGCGCCAAACATATTTTTGGCTGAAAAACAAAACAGCACAATCCCATGAGGCAAAGGCTGATGCAAATGGTCCTTTTTATCTCCCAAGTGGAGTCCCCCCCCCCCTTTGGTGTTGAGGGGGGAGGCTCTGCCTTTTTCAAACCGGAACAATTTGAAAGGTGTTTTCTCTGTGTTATCAGTTGTTTTGATCTCCAAAAAGGAGAGAGAGAGAGAGAGAGAGAGAGAGGATACTATTCTGATAATGTACAGCCACTCCTCACTTAACAACCTATCTGTTTAATGACCGCTCCGACTTGCAACCAGCAGCAACTGCTGCTTCAGGAAGCACCTGTTTTTCCAGACCACAGGGATTGGGCCAAAGCATCCAACCTGCTTCTGCTCATTTGCACCTACCTTTGTCAGCATCTCAGGGGGGGATAGAGTAGGACTACAACACCCTCCTCCTCCTCCTCCTCTTCCGCTGCTTCCAAGGGATTGGTGTTGCTGCAAACATTACATGACCTCCACCAGGGAGAATGACCAGAGGAGGGCAGAGCATTGGATACCTCCCTCTGTGTTTTCCACTCCTTTTTGTTCTGCTTCTCCTGTGGCCTCCCAGAGAGCTGCCCCGCTCTGGCCTGCCTGCAAGGAAGGCAGCCTCAACAGTACCTGTGGGGCGCAGCACATGCTTCATAAGAATATGTATGAAGCACAAAGTGCCCACCTTTAGTGGCTACTGTGGACACGGGTACCAAAACAGTCCACAGTCTTCATGTGATCACCTGATATTTATTTATTTATTTATTTATTTATATGCTTATTAACCGCCCGATTTTCCCACGGGAACTCTGGGCGGTGTACAGCACGTTACAAAAAAACAGCAACTGCCCAAATCAACAACCCCATACATGTCCAAACACAGTACAAATAATGACAAAAAATAGTAAGATAGTGTACCAATAAATATGATAACACTAATATAAAAATAATAAAAAAAAATAGACAAAGCATAGCCTGACATGGTCAGAGTCTGGCAAGAGAAGGCTGGAGCCAGCAATTATACAGGCAAACAAAATCACAATCACAAACAGAAATGCAATTACAATGTGCTCAGAGGTCACCCAATGCATTCCCTGAAGAGCCAGGTCTTTAAAGCCCTTCTAAAGACCGACAGCGAATCCGCCAGCCTAATCTCCGTTGGCAGTTTATTCCAGTATGCTGGGGCCACCACCAAAAAGGCCTGATTCCGGGTGGAAACCCTTTGGGCCTCTCTGGGAGTGGCCACCAGGAGGGAAAGGGATAACGAGTATCTGGTTGATGTATAAATGGCATGAATGAAGCTTCAGCAAAGCTTAATCACAGTGACTCGGCTTGACAATGTAGTCACGGCCTTAGAGCAATGTTTGGCAGGCAATTATTTGTAGAAATAAGTAAACAAGTGCAAGTTATATACAGTGGTACCTTGTATAAAGGAATTAATTCGTTCCAAATGAAATTATGTTAAGCAAATTTTCCTTCATACAAATTCCCATAGGAATGCATTGAACATGGAGTGATCCCATTTTTATGTTGTACAGATTCGCCCCATAGCCGATTATGTTAAGCAAATTTCCCCTATCTCTGGAATTTTTTATGTTGTACAGATTTTATGTTATAGAAGTTGTTTGTTATACAAGGGTCCACTGTACAACTGTACACCCTCTTCCCTCCCCCCCCCGCCCCGTGCATTTGGAGCTGTGCAAATACCCATGCAGAACATAGGAAAGTAGGCATTGGGAAGTGCTAGAATTTCTCTTTATCAAGGGCTTATCTGTGTACCTTAAACTTTTACCAGCACGTCAATAAGTGCCTGCTGGGCAGTAAACTCAAAGAGAAACAAGGCACAGGTCACTGTTACAAGCACTATGGTGTTCATGATGATTCAGTGCCATCATGTAATTGCAGAAATTGGCTCTTTGGTTACTTTAGAGACAGCCAACTTTTATAGGTTGTCCCTTGTACGCCTTTATTGAGTCAATGCATCTCATATTTGTTCTCCCCACCCCCATCCCCGCTGCCTTCAACTTTTCCTACCATCATTATCTTTGTTAGTGAATCTGGTCTTCTAACGATGCCCCGAAGAACAACAGCCTTCGTTTTTATGATTTCCCCTTCTGGAGGAAGTTCGGGCTTGATTTGTTCTAGGACCCTCTTTTTCGCCTTTCTTGGCAGTGCAGGGTGTCTGCCAAGCTCTCCCTCCGCACATTTTGAATGAATCAAATTTTATTCCTGTTGGTTTTCCTCATTATCCAGATGTCATCCCCTTGCAGGTGGATCGAAAATACATGAGGATGGATGATCTTGGTCTTGGTCTCCAGCCACACTTGATCATTTTTTGTCTAATTCCTTCATGGCTGTCCTTCCTCATCTCAGTATTTTTTAATTTTTTTTTGGCTGTAGGCTCTGTATGGATTGGGGATTAAACCAAGAGACTGTATTTAAAAATCATTTTGATTTCTTCATTGTCAACCATAGAAATGTAGTTGACATTGAAGTAGTTCTTCTGCAGTCCTGCTTTGACACTTTCTTCTCTTACTTACACCACTGGCATAACTAGGGAGGAGCGGAAGAGTGCATTTGCCCCGGGGCGCGCAGGGCCGGTGTTAGATTTTTTTGTGCCCTAGGCAAGGGGTGGGGCGGTGGGGCGGGCAGCAGGCGGGCGGAGCAGGGGTCAGGGGGTCGGCACGGTGGTGGTGGGCGGCGGGCGGGGCAGAAGATGGCGGGGGACGGCGACGGGCGTGGGGGGGGTGGGCGGCGATGGGCGCAGCGGGCGGCGGGCAGACGGCGAACAGCAGCAATGGGCGGACGGCGACGGACGGCTGGGGGGCGGTGCGGGGATGGACGGCAGTGGCCAGTGGCGGGGGGCAGCTGGGGCGGCAGCAGGCTGGCCAGCACCCTATCTCCATTTTGGCGCTCTAGGCAACTGCCTAGTTCGCCTTAATGGAAGCGCCGGCCCTGGGGGCCCGCAGCAATCTGGGGGTGCCTGGAGGGGGAGCAGGAGGAGGAAGCCTAGTTGCCATCCCACCAGCAGTCCTTCTTTCATCCCACTAAGGCTTGGCAATCCTTAGTCAGGAGAAAGGAGGAGAGGGAAGCAGGCGATGTTTTTTTTTCAACCAGCACCTCCAGCAATTGCTCTCCGCTTTTCCTTCCCCTACCGCCAATTAAGGCTTGGTGATGGTTAACATGGAGGAAGGAGGAAAAACGGAGAAAAAATCCAATTGCTTGCTCCCTCTCCTCCTTTCCCCGGGGTAATGATCGCCAAGCCTTAGCTGGGGAAAAGGAGGAGGGGGAAGCGTATTATGGACTGTTCCCCCAGGATTGAGCACCCCTTGCTTGCTGGGTGAGATGGAGTTGGGGGCAGGAGGGGCACAAAACCAACTTTGTCCCCGGGCACTCCAAACCCTAGGTATGCCTCTGACTTTCACCCAATAGAATTTCAAGTCATTGCTAACTTTTGGCATTAAAATGGAGTCATCCATGTATCTTGAATTGCTGATGTTTCTTCCACCAATTTTCACTCCTCTTTCATCTGAATGAATCTAATCCTGCTTTCTGTATATGTTCTGCATGTAGATTGAACAGATATGGAGATAAAATTGTACACCCTTATCTGACACATTTGCCTATAGGAAACTGTTATTTCTCTCCAAAATTGTTGTAGTCTTTGCCCACCATATACTAATTTCTTTCTTTCTTTCTTTTCTTTCTTTCTTTCTCCTCCTCCTCCTCCTCCTCCTCCTCCTTCTTGTGGTTCTTACCGCAAAATACAGCATGCCTTTTCAACAATAGTCTTTCTGTCATCTTCCTTCATCCGCTTCCTCTTTTGGTTTCACTTCTTATTTAACATTATTCTGGCATCAACCATCCATAAACCCCTCTGTGGCTGCTTGCATCGCATTCCTGTGGTGAGCATGATAATAATAATAATAATAATAATAATAATAATAATAATAATAATTATTATTATTATTATTATTATTATTATTATTATTATTATTATTATTATTATTATTATTATTATTATTATTATTATTATTATTAAACACACAGCTATCTATGCTGGATTTTATATTACCAATCACTAGTCAAACGCTTCCCAAGCGTTTAGGACTCAGTGATGTATTGGCGAATGATGCGAGCAGATCCCAGTAAGGTGGCTTTCTGCATCTGACTGATAGTGACTTTGTCAACTCCAATTTCTTCTAAATACTTGCTTAGCTCTTTGGGGACCGCACCCAGCATGCCAATTACCACTGGGACCACCTGTACCGATTTATGCCAGAGTCTCTGAAGTTCAATTTTCAGATCCTGATATCGGGTAATTTTTTCAAGTTGTTTCTCAGTGACTCTACTATCTCCTGGTATGGCAACATCAATGATCCACACTTTTTTCTTCTCCACAATCACAATATCTGGGGTATTATGCTCCAAAACCCTGTCTGTCTGTATTCGGAAGTCCCAAAGTAATTTTGCATGCTCATTTTCAGTCACATTTTCAGGCTTATGGTCCCACCAGTAATTTGCTATGGGCAGATGATAGTTCTGACACAAATTCCAGTGGACCATTTTAGCAACTACATTATGACGCTGTTTGTAATCAGTCTGAGCAATTTTCTTGCAACATTTATTATTATTATTATTATTATTATTATTATTATTATTATTATTATTATTATTATTATTATTATTATTATTATTATTATTATTAATCATCCAAGAATGGGATGAAGCCATGCTCATCACCAACACAGCCTACACACACATACCGGGTGACAGGCTAATTTCTTTATGATTGACCACTACTGAAGGGAAGGGGTACAATAACATTATGCATTTTGTTTTAGCATATGTACTGTGAGCATAATGTGATGTTCCACCAGGGAGTCAGCTTTGAACAAAAACAACAAAAGGTGCTCAGTGTTGTGCTTCATGGTCATATTTATTTATTTATTTATTTATTTATTTATTTATTTATTTATTCTGTCCTTCTCTTTTATTTCGCTTCACTTAGGAGAATGTATTATGTGGTACAATATGGCCAACAACTTTTCAGCAACTGCCCCCAGACTATGGAATGCCCTCCCGTGTGAGACCCGTCTGGCGCCAACGTTGATGACATTTCGGCACCAGGTAAAAACCTTCCTGTTCCAGAAGCTTTTAAACTGATGATTGTGGGACCTGACGGCAATTTTAGTATTATGTTTTAATGTATTGTATTTCTTGTATTTTTATGTTTTTTATTGTAATTTTGATGTTTTAATTGTTTATTTTGGTTGTGAGCCGCCCAGAGATCTCTGGGTAGTGGGTAGCATGCAGGGTATATCAATCAATCAATCAATAAAATGTTGCCATATGCACATGCTGAGATCCTTCCTAATAGCTATGGTTGTGGACCAGGATTATGTGGATCTCTGAGAGAACAAACACAGCCCAGCTGCAAAGAAGCTGCAACAACAGCCTGCAGATCATTGTGGTTAGACAAAGAGCCGTGATGGAGTTGGGAAAGGGAGGAAGTGAGAAGGGAACGGACTTTGAGAAATGGGCAAACCACAAGTGGTACAACTGAAATGCAGCCCGTGATGATGTTGGGCCATTCCCAGCAAGGGGATGGCCCAGGCACGTAAGCACCATCCCATGCCATCCCAATTGCAGGGCCTCCTAGGAAAATGCTTGGCATAATTAAACGATGATGTGACAATAGCATGGCAAGGGAGCATGTCCTTGTACTCTAACTCTGGAACTCCCTCTCATTGGAGGTCAGTCTGGCCCCCATCTTTGCTGTTTCTCCGCAGACAGATACAGTAAAGAAGAGCCTTCTCTTCAGAGAGGCTTTTGCTTAGGCCCCGGTCTCACGACGATTTTGCCGCTCTTTTTTGTTGCAAAAGACTGTGCAGCAAAAGATCATGCCTTCACTCCGAAGAGCAGTATTTTGGTACCCCAGGCGACCCCACCCCCGGAAGAGCACTTTAACCGCAGCATTTTGTACCACCACTAGGGGTTGTGTTAAAATACTTTTGTTATCGATGCGTACTTATAAACACCTCAAATGAGGTGTGACTCCAGAAAATTCACACCAATTAGATTTGTACCTCTTTTTCTGCCACTTCCTGTAGTTCTGCCTTGGTAATCGCTTATGCTACTGAATTGGTGGCATACCGGCATGCCGGCACAATTTTTGCTGGCTTCCCACCAGCAATTAAAATAGATTTAGAGAAGAAAGACTGCTACCTGGCTGCAACGCATGTATTCGCTAGTAGAGATGGGCACAAAAAGAACAATTTTTTGTTTCCGTTTCCGTTTTTTCGTTTCGTTACACAACGAACCGACAAACAAATTTTGTTTCTAAAATGAAACGAAACAAACAGAAACACCGGAATTTTTGTTGTGCGTTTCGTTTCCGTTACTGCAATACAAGTGAATTGCTTAAAATCCTTTAAAAAATCACAAAAATTGAAATAAATCGTAACAAAATGGCAATGAAACAAACGAAAACAAAAATGATTTTTTTGCAAAAATTCGTGGAAAACGGAAACAAACCGAAATGGACCCTCCAAACGACAAATGACAAACGAAATGCCATTTTTTTTAATTTGTGCCCATCTCTATTCGCTAGAAAGGGAAAGATGCGCAGTAAGCAAGTCAGGACGGACGCAGAGAAGTAAAATACTCCCCTGTTGTCGGGGCGCTAACTGCGCATCAAATGTCACGTGACTGCCCGAAAAAAACAGTACGCATCATATTAAGATGCACAGATAACGGTAGTGAGACTGGAGCCTTAGTGACTTGCCATCTGGAGAAGATTTAATGTTTTTCAGTGGAGAGTTGTGCCTTCTTGCTTTGAATCTGGTTTTGGTGTTGATTTTCCTTATCATTTTAGGATGATATTTAATTATTTTAAAATATGTATACTTGCTGCTTTTTAGCTTTTAAATATTGTCTTTTAATGGCGTAAGCCACCTTGGGCCCTTTTAAAAGAAAAAGATGGAGTGAAATATTATAAATAAGTAAAATAAATAAATTTGACCATGGTGCACAACACTCAGCATCACTCTTTGTTGGTGGGACATCATAGAATGCACACGGTAGAGTACACGTGCAAAAAGCAAAATGCATATTTTTTTGTATCCCTTCTCTTGAGCAGGGGTCAGCAATAAAGCAATTAGCCTGTCATGTGGCATTTGAAACGCCCCTGTGCGTGTTTGTGTGTGTAGGCCGTGTTAGATGTGAGCATGGCTTCATCCCATATTGGGGTCTCTTAACATGCGTGCCACGGGAATGCCACGCAAGCAGCCACAGAGGGATTTATGGATGGTTAATGCTGGGTTAATGTTAAACAAGTAGTGAAACCCAAAAAGGAAGTGGATTAAGGAAGACGACAGTATGACTGTTGTTGAAGAGACATGCTGTATTTTGTGGTAAGAACCACAAGAAGAAGAAGAAGATATAGAAAGAAAAAGAAATTAGTCTGTGGTGGGAAAGACGGCAACAACCAGTGGCTTCTGCTTCCCTGATATGCCCAGCTCAGGATATACCAGAAGCCAGTTCATAAATCTCTGTTTACAACTGAAATTAAGCTGTGATCTGGGGATTCTGGGAGGAGCCGTAGTTTTAAAACGTTTTTTCCAGTCTCTGAGGAAGAAGCTCCCACTTCCTGGAGCCAAGTGTCTAAATTGCCAGGACAATTGTTCCCTTGATGAAAGAAACCTCTTATCTCCCTCCTTCATTTTTACCTTCTAAGAGCCTTATCCCATGACAGCTAAAGAGTGCTTGTAAATTCAGGTAAAGCTGTCTTTAAAAATCGTGCCCCCACGAGCAGCCAGCTTAAAAACAAACAAACCTCCGACCACGGCCCCTTAAGCGCATCCCAGCGGATCTTCCAGCAACTACCTCTGGGGGTACTGGTTTGACGCAAATTTAAGGGGGACTATAAAACGCCCATTGTGCTTACTTTCCCTTGTTTTTGTTTTTTTTTAATTTGTGGTTTCAGGATATTGATACGCTGGCAAGCCCACGTCATACGCGCTAGACTGTATTTTACTGAAATTACTGAAAATGTCCCTATTAAGCACAATGATGTAAGAATAATTTTACAGTGGTACCTCGGATAACGAATTCAATTCATTCTCTGAGGCAATTTGTTATCCAAAAAATTCGTTATCCGAAACACGATTTCCCCTAGGAATGAATGGAAAACCAATTAATCAGTTCCAGAGCCTAGGAAAATGACACAGACATCTGGTTTTTTGCTCAAAACTCTTTATAAAGTGCACTTTAAAGGTACAGATGTGATGCAGCCTGTGATAACTCTTTTTTACCGATGCATGCTGGAAATTTGTTATCCGAGGCAGTCCATAAGAAAAATTCGTTATCTGAGGCAGCCCGTAGGAAAATTTGTTATCTGAGGCAGCCCATAGAGAAAATTCGTTATCTGAGGCAGACCTATACCTAGAAATTGTGATTCGTTATCTGAGGCAGTCCATAGAAAAAAATTGTTATCCGAGGCAGCCCTATACCTGGAAATCACGATTCGTTATATGAAAAATTCGTTATCAGGGGCATTTGTTATCCGAGGTATTACGTAATTGCACACATTACCGCAGAGTTCTCAGTGACACAAGGAAGGCAATATGTTGGCATAGAAACATTAAACATTTTGTTTGCAATGGAAAAGCAGGGAAACATCACAGAAACTGATGTTTTGATGCACATCACGGTGGTGGGGACAAAACGGAGGCAGAGAATAGAGCACCATCCGTGAAGACACAGAAACCCTCGCCCCGAATCACTTGATTGTTGGCAAAGCGAATCCACCTTCTCTTAGGAACTGGTTCTTCGGGCTGTGGGATAAGGCTCTAAGACAGTGGTTCCCAACCTGGGGGTCAGGACCCCTTTGGGGGGTGTCAAACGACCATTTCACAGGGGTCGCCATGAGCCAGTGAAGAAAAAGGCACAAACAGCTTGGGTCTATAGGAGCAGGGGGAGGAAGGGTGGAAAGAGTGAGTTACAGCTTGATAGGTTGGAGGGAAGGTCAGTCAATAGCACCGGAGGCTGCGATTGGCTGAGGGTGCCTGTAGAGGGAAGTTCTCTATGGCACCTGTGGAAATGGCCTGCCAAAGGGGGCTTGTGGCCTCTTCCGAGCAGGGCAAGGCGGGCACTGCAACATGAGGAACTGTATTAAAGGGTTGCGGCATTAGGAAGGTTGAGAACCACTGCTCTAAGAGCTGAGGGAAAGCCAGCAAAGAAGTAAACAGAGCCAAGCTAGAACTAGATAGCTAAATAGTTTAGGTCTCTGGCTACAGAGTTGGAAGTTGGAAATTCAATTATCCCCTGTGCCTTCTTGACAGGGGCTAGACTTGATCTATAGGTTCCCTTACACCACCACCACCACTAACACCACCACCACCACTACTACTACTACAGCTGCTGCTGCTGCTGTACTTCTTCTTCTTCTTCTTCTTCTTCTTCTTCTTCTTCTTCTTCTACTACTACTACTACTACTACTACTACTACTACTGTTGCTGCTGTTGCTGCTGCTGCTGCTGTACTACTACTACTACTACTACTACTAGGGGAAAGTACTAAGTGCTTTTTTTGTTTACAACTCTCAGAATATCCTAGCCAACATGATTCTGTTACTTTTAGTCCAAACAAACATTTTCCAAGATGAAATGTTTAGTTCCATGTTATGCACTGCTAACATGAACAAAAATTTGTCCCTTAAAAAAGAAGGTATGAGAAGTGTGTCAGGAGGGGTTTCACAAATAGCAAACCACATTCGTAACTGCACAATGAATGGCCTATGGTCACTGCAGGGCAGGTGCCTGGCCAAAATGGCCTCCTGGAAAGATCCCCTCACAAGAGACAGGCAGGGTAAGATCCTGCTGAAAGATGGGTCAGAGCTGGCTGCAGAGCAAAACACAAAATTAAAATAAAACAGAAATGTGCATCTTCCTTCAGCCACAAATGAAACTATGGGAAATTACAATGCTTCTGCTAGGAAAATACCTAAATTCTGTATCACCTTGCTCAATCCGCTGATCTGTTCTTTTAAATATATTTTTAATCCACCTCTATAGGGTTGTATTGTATTTGATTTATTATTCTTAACGTTTTAGATTTAATTATGTTTGATTGGTTGAATTCTTATATTTGTTTATATTGTATGCTGTTTAATTGCGTTGTATTGTATTGCCTATGTCCTAACTTTTGTAAACCTCCCAGAGTGACCGTTGTTCAGATGATGTAGTAGTACAAGAACCAAATAAATAAATAAATAAATAAATTTGCTTCAGGAGCCTTGGCATCCCTTCCAAGGAGAGAACTCTTCATCATGGCAAATAGGGAAGTTAGATGGGGTGAACCACAGTGTGAGCTTTTGACCGTTCCTAGGAAACAGGAGGAGTGTTTGTGAAAACATTGCAGAGTCACAGGAGGCCATCGGTGACACAACAGCAACATCGCCCAACCTGCCTCAGAGAGCAAAGGAAGGTTATAGTTGCCGCGGCAATTCAGGAAATGGATTGACGTCCAGGCAGGGGTTTTTTAAACACACACACACACACAAACACACACACACACAACATTTGGCACACACAGTAAAGACTGCTGGAGGCCGTTGCCGTGAATAAGTCAGATCATGCCTTTTGACACACCTATGCACGTACATATAACACACATTGAATTCCCAGAATAATTGGCCCACATATTCTTGCTGGTTATCACAGGTTATTCACAGGTAAGGTTACCAGGTTTCAAGGCGTTGGCTGACGTCCTAGAGGCAGGGGTGGCCTTCCAGATTTTTTAACTACAGCTCCCAAAATCCACAGTCTTTCTTGCCAAGGATAAAGGACAGTGGGCGTTATAGTAAAAAGGGGGGGGAGAGCGCCAACTGTTTAACGCTCCTGGCATTGATGTGCTGCTCCACCCTTAAGTCTCCAGGGTACTTATAAATCGCCTCAGGGTCTCCCCTGCCCCCATTTCCGCTCTGCCTTCTTCTTTTTGCGATTTTTTTTCCATGTTGAAACTTAAATTTAAAATGTGCTAACACAGAAAGTACCTTCAAATTGTGCCATTAGAGCACTGTTTGGGGAAGACCACCCATGACCTCATACAACGCTGTGGGATGAATTCAGGAAGGAGGCAGCAGAGATGGGTCACCCACATGAAGTGTTGAAATGCATCTTAGGCTTCTATCGCACGGACGCTAAATACGGATGATTATTAGATGCGTACTTTCTCTGAGAACGCATCTAATAATCATCCGTAACACTAGATGCGCAGTTACTCTTTCAACCACCTTAACCCCATAGAGGAGTTAGATCCAGAGTTTGAAATAGCCTAATACCATTTAAAGACGGTTTCGGGAAATTAATGATTGCATTTAACTATGTGTGTCGTATAAACACTGCCACCAATCGTAAATTCAGACGACGGGATTCGTTAAGTTAAGACAAGCACATCTCTTCCTTTTGCCTCTTATAGAAATTATGCATCCTTAGGTCAGATTTTGATTTCACTCAGCCCCATTTTCTCTGTTTTGAGCTGCATAGCTTTCCTTCCTCTTGTGCGGACAACGTTTTCTGCTATGATTTTAAGTTTTGAACTACCTTGAGAGTCTCTACCACCGAGAAAATGTTTGACGTGCAAATTATGAATGAAATAAAACATAAAGGGATGTGGAAGTCCCCCTCCCAACACTATGAGAGAGAGAGAGTCAGTGAAGTGATTTTGTGATGGAGGGGACGCCTCTCTCTCTAAGTGTTTAATTTTCAGTTTTTTAAATTTCTCTAATAAGTGTTTTAATTTCCAATTTCAGCAATTGGAATCTGCATCTTCTTATGTAAACATTCCTCAGAGTAGCCTGGTAGCTAGATGGATGGTATAGAAATCTAGCAAACAAACAAACAAACAAACATGGATATAGAAGATGGCTTACATAATTTTAAAAGACAATATTTGAAAGCTAAAAGCAGTTAATTTTATTTAATTTAATTTAATATACTACTCATCTAGCAAATTGCTGTGCTTTTGCTTTTCAGGCCTGTCCACCTTGGCACTCAGATATGTTACATGGATATTGTAGGCACAGTATGGATCAAGTAAAAGACAAGCTCGTCTATCCTACCCCTTTAAGAGCTGTTTTGCACCTTTCTGGGCCAGTGGTAGGCATGCATTCTTTTTGCCATGTTCTGTTTAGCTAGGAAATAGCAGCCTGCAACAGCTATAAAGTGCAAGGGATGCAATTTTGAACTCAGCTTTGCCTCATTTGGACAGGAATTGCAATATGAATGTCAGTCATCCCGGGGAGGTTATCCGGAAGTTGAGCCATGGTAACTGGACTTCTTTTCTTGTGAGATAAAATGCTTCTCTACTCATCCAAGTAGCTTCTTCAGTCTGAGGAAAGTTGGTGCAAGGATTCTAATTTATAGCTCCTCTTGGTTTATTCCCACCCTGGTCTGAATAGGCTCATTAGATGGTCAAAGGCCTGAGGTATGTGAAAGCCACACCTATGCAACCTGTGCCATTGTCCATCTAATGGGAGTTGGGAAGGGCTGCACACACCCCAGGCCTTTGTCCATCTAAGATCACTACAAACAGCAATGGGGATGTGTTTCTTGCTTAAAGAACCACAAACCAGGAAGCTGAAAGGGATTAGAATGGAGGACTGAAATAACCTTCCAACATTTCTCATTAACTAGCACTAGCGAATGAGAGCCTGTATCCAGTAAAGTAGGCAAGCAGAGGTGGTGCTCCCCATTCTGTGGCATAATTTCCAACTGAGTTATGCCAGCGGCTTTATCCCTTCTGACAGAACTTTATAAAGCAGCCTTCAAGGACAACAAATGCTGTTGTTGGGACTTTTTCCCCCCTTAACAAATGAGTTGCTCATCAACACATTTTTGGGATTTGTTGTATGTGAGTGGTGTTTGGGACTAGGGTGGAGGTTTGGTGGTCTATTTGTAAACTGCCCAAAGTAGTGAGTGTCAAAAAGGCGGTTACTTCACATCCCTCTCGTCGCTCTTTGCTGTCCCGCTTGGGACTGGTACGAAAAAAGGTTACTTCACGTCCATAGCGTGGCAGCGGAATCTCGTCCTGACCACGCCCCCTGAACCAGGAACAGAGCGTGATGAGCCATACCTCCCCCTGGCCTTGGGAATTCTCTTGTCTCGGTTCTTGTTTCGAGACAAGTGCCCGTGAAGTAACGCTTGTCACGCAACGCACACATTCTTCTGTTTGTTGTGGCTTTTTACCGTTTATTTATTTCTTTTTTGACTGCTGTGTTTTGAAATTTCGCATTCGCAAGTCCCTGCATTTGTTCTGCCACCTTTTTTTCCTTCTTATTATGCAACCCCCTTCACATGTGTTGTCCCGTTTCCACTTTAGTCCACCAAATAATATGTTTTAAAAACGCAAAAAGTCCCATTAGTTTTCATATTTATCCAACGTGTAGATTTTTGTAAGCCTCTTCCCCCAGTGTTTTTGAGATACACAGCAGGCTAAAAATACATATATCTATACAGATGACTAGACAGATGCTTGTGTGCACACGTTTTGAGACGGGAACTGCTTTGCAGAATTGTGAATTAAGTCAGCCGGCTTAAAAGCACAGGCCAGAGTTGGACCCCCCTGCCTCTCACTCTCTCCGCCCAAGAGCAGCTGAGGGAGCAGTTTCTTGTGAACAGGGTACATCCTTTTAAAAATCCCTTAAAAGGGTCTGCCTATCCCTGCTTTTTTTCTGGAAAAGAAAATGGAATGGGATGATGAAAGCAAGTTGAGCAAGGGGTTGAGACATCTCCACGTTCCCTTGAATATTGGTGGAAGATGGGTTATTAGTCAGAAATTAGAATTGCTCAATATTTGACTCCCGAGTTCTTCTTCCCTCGCTGATCCCATCTGTTGAGCTGCACTTGACATCACACGGGGGAAATTGAAGCTGAATCACAGCCAGACTCTGTTCTAAACAAATGAGCAAGGCCAGATTTTCCCATCAGACAACGAACGGCAAGTACAAACGAACCGCTTTCCCGGCATCAGCCATCTGTTTGGGAGGGGCCTGCATGGACAAGTTACATGTTGCCTCGGTGCCCGTGCAGTTAACCAGCAGTGCTGATTTCCCTTCCACAAAGAATCAAGGGGATAATCAAAGGGAAGTTTATTATTCTGTGCACAGAAGTAGCAGGAGGTGGGTAGGAACCAGCAAAATGGCGGTTCGTCTTGGTTTGTGGTCTTTTGTGATTTTGCATTTCCCCTCCCAAATGAACCATGGAGTTTGTGAAGATTCTCAGTCATCCAGGTGCGTTTAACTGGGAATTGAGTCATGGCTACTGGACTTCTTTTTTGAGAGATAGAAACGTTTCGCTGTTCATCCAAACAGCTTCATCGGTCTGAATACAGCTAGTGCAAGTAGTCCTTCTTATAGTCAGCTTGACCTCTTGTCCCCTGGTCTGATTGGCTCATAAGATGAACAATAGCCTGAATAGGCTCGTTAGGGAGACATTAGTGTCCATGGCCTTAAGGTAAACAATGGATGGAGTTGATCAGTTTATTTGGCAATCATCATCATCATCATCATCATCATCATCATCCAGCGTAGTTATCTTGTCTGCTGTGTGCTAATTTGATGATGATGATGATGATAATAGAATCATAGAGTTGGAACAGACCTCAAGGGCCATCTAGTCCAACCCCCTGCTATGCAGGAACCCCATCACAATACTTCTGACAGATTAATAATAATAATAATAATAATAATAATAATAATAATAATAATAATA
>JAHTLZ010000207.1:340047-382746 GCA_023846285.1 Phrynocephalus versicolor | reverse complement strand
AATAATAATAATAATAATAATAATAATAATAATAATAATAATAATAAACCAACTTGAAAAAAATTACCCGATGTCAGGATCTGACAATTGAACTTCAGAGACTCTGGCATAAACTGGCAAAGGTGGTCCTAGTGGTGATCTGCATGCTGGGTGTGGTGTCTAAAGAGTTAAGCAAGTATTTAGAAGAAACTGGAGTTGACAAAGTCACCATCAGTCAGCTGCAGAAGGCCACCTTACTGGGATCTGCTCGCACAATTTGCCGATACATCATGCAGTCCTAAATGCTTGGGAAGCGTTCAGCTAATGATTTGTAATGCAAAATCCAGTGTGGTTATCTTGTTTGCTATTTGATGGTGGTGGTGGTGGTGGTGGCAGGGGTGGAGGGGATGGTGGGGGTGGGGGATGGCGGGGCGACGGCAGCAATGGGGGGCAGGGTTTGGGTTGGCAGTGGTGGCGGCAACAGGGACGGCAATGATGGCAGCGGGGTCAGAGGTGGGGTCAGCAGCAGCGGCTCCAGTGGCAGTGGTGGCCCTAGGTCGTCCTGCTGGGCTCACTCATTTTCTCCAGCAGCGCGCACAGCGGCCACAGAGGCGGGCCAAGGCAGCGGCGGAGACACCAAATGGGCCCATCAAGCTGGCCCAGGCCCACCTCTGCGGCTGCCGCATGCGCCGCCAGAAACCCCAAACGAGCCCAGCAGGCCGGCCTGGGCCTGCTGCCGCTGCCACTGCCGCTGCCGGAGAGGTTGAACGAGCCTAGCACTGGCCCGGGCTCCCAAGCGCTTTGCTGGTGCATGGGGGGAATTCCCCCCCCCAATACAGGGAGTCAGGGACCTTCCGGGCGACCTCTAATGGCGCCATGGGCAACTGGTCGCCCGCAGTCAACCTGCTGTACAGGCCTGCCCTAAAGGAAGCCACAGGCTTGACTCTACAAGAGCTGAGCAGGGCTGTTGAAGACAAGACATTTTGGAGGTCTCTCATTCATTCATAGAACCACCATGATGAATATGCAGTTTTAAATATGAATTACGGGTAAATATCATTTCTGAAGGATTTCAAGACCATGGAAAGGTTTGCACTAACAGACTGTCAACCAGAAGAACAGTGAATTGAAATGAAATAGATTTTTTTTTTGCAGGGGGGTGGGACACAAAAAGTCTGTTCAGTTGTGTCGGCAAAAAGGGGACAGAGGAGGAAAAGGAAAGGGAAAGAACACGGTTGATGGATGACTGATGAAACTCTTATAATTACTGATGAAAAAGTAAAAGTAAAAAAATGACAGCAATATTGCCTGAAGCCCAAATGCAAAAAAAGGAAATGCTTTCTTTGAGTCAACACCTAAGGCTGTGTCATTTTGCTCTTCCATATTTTATTTATTACTTTGAGTACTGAGATGGCCGTTTCCCACCGGGGTTAGGAACTGGTGGTCAATTACATGTGGCGGGATTACAGTCCCCACTTCCCTTAGCCAAATAGTCAATAGAAAAGGATAATGGGACTTGCTGTCCAGAAATACATGGGAGAGCCATCGTTGCCCAACCATATGCTAAACAGAGCCGGGGGAAATTTTCTTTGGGACTACAGTGCATGTTGACTAGGAGATTCTGAGCATTGTGGTGCAAAAGAGGAGATGAAAGCCAGCATTCTAAGGAATTCATCATCATCATACTAGCTATTTTTTTTCCCCATTTGTTCTTATTTTGAATTGTCAAACCATTTTGATTTATTATATTTGTGCTTATTTGTTTATTTGTTCTTTTTATTATTATGATTTGATTATTTGGCTTGACTGATTCATTTTTTTATATTTTGTATATGTTTGTAAACCGCCCAGAGTAGCTTTTTTGCTGAATGGCTGCAGTATATATATCAAATAAATAAATAAATAAATAAATAAATAAATAAATAAATAAATAAATAAACAAACAATCTCCTTGGAAAGGGGCCCAAGGCAGCTACAGTATTAATATTTGTTTATTAATCTACTACAGTATTAATCTTTGTTTCTCTCTTTTTGAATTTTATTTCTGAAATCAATTTATCTTTAACTGCTGTCTTCCATATTCCATTATAACACTCTTGTAGCTGAAAGTCCCGCCACTACCATTTCCATGTGATGTGGTTCTTCTCATGCTGAGATATATCTACAGAATATAATTATCATTAATTGCATTCACACAAGTAACATCTCTATTAGTCTGTCCTGGAGGATTCTACTGGCACACATAGTAGAGCTTATGCTCACAGCACTCATCCTCCCATATCACTCCTTCCCCGGTGCCTGTTCCTGCCCCACAGTTTCCCCATATGGGATCGCTCGGCTCCCCTTCAGCCCAACTCTGGGGCTCCTCCACCCGGCTCCCATCAGCCCAAGCCCAGTAGCCCCACAGCCCGTGGCGGTGCAGCCCCAACCATGCCTTTACGTTCTGCTGGAGTGCAACTCTTCCTGCTAGGAGCTGACCTCTGGCACGACAGGCAGACAGGGCTTCAAACCAGGTGCGGTTCTCCTGGATGACAACAGGACCACGGTCCTCTGTAGGCAGGGCTTAATGGAAACAGAAGCAGAACAGACATTAGGTGAGACTCTTTATTCTGCATTGTAAGATATGGGGTGGTTACCATCCCAGATTTCTAGCCCTCCTCTTCTCACATGCAGAGCTTAGAAATTTATTTTTCAGATATAAGGGCTTACACTTCTAGGGTTCTAGATATCAGCATGCCTAGGCATAACCTTCAACAAAAAGGACATAGTATCCTGTCCTCCTGTTGCAGGTCTATAGGTCTCACCGTCAGGGCATTCTTCCTAAGGTTCTGTTGTAATCTCCTTTCTTGTAAGTTGAGTCCATCGGCTCACTTTACTTTCTTAGGGCCTTTTTACACGACCCCTAAGATCCGCTGGTCCCTTAAATTCGGACCAGAGATCTTGGGGGTTGTTGCTGTTGCTGCGTCCCCACCCCCTCGGGAGAGAAAAAAAGGAACAAAAGAACGCAGCCTTACCTCCCTGCGGGTGCCTTCGCATCATGATTCCTGCAGGGCTTTTTTACACGACCCCTAAATTCCTGCTCTTAAAGGGGCGGGAGGCAAAAAACAACAACAAAAAGAAGCAAGGAGAGCCCGGCAGATCCGGATCAAGATCTTTCACCCTCCAAGAGCAGGTACCTGAAAGGTGCGCTGGGACGCGCTTAGGTGGGCGGGGTCGCACTAAATTGTCTGCAAACTCCGGAGCTGGTGGGGAAACATTTTTAAGCTCCGGAGCTTGCAGCCATTTGCGGCGGAGTTTAGGGGTCGCATATAAACGCCCTTAGTATAGCTGTATAGTTTATTTTTCATTGCTTAAAAAAAAACCCATTAAAGTGCTCCAAGCTGTTGATTTGCAGCATTAAACACATCTAAATATTAAGGCTACAAGCAGACTGGATAGCTCAGAGACTTGGGTACCTGGCTATGCAGCTAGAGATTGGGAGTTTGATTCCCTGCAGTGCTTTCAGCGAATAGAGGAACCTGTGTGGCCTCCAGCAAGCTGTGAAGTTTCAGAGTGCCCCCCCCCCAAAGGGAATGGTAAACCACTTCAGGATAGAGGCGGACACGAAATGGAAATATAGTGTTTCGTTTCATTTCGTTTCAGTCTTCATTTTGTTTCATTTCATTAATAACATATTTTTTAAAAAAATTCGTCATGAAGGGAAATGAAATGATTCATAAGGCTACAAATAATGGGGAGCTTTCCCACTACCCTAAATCAAAGACCCTCCTTAAACCTTCCAATCAATTTGCTTTCAAACAAAGAACCCTCTGTAAACAAGCAGGAAACCTAATGGCTAGCTGAGACAGGGAGAGATCTGAGAGATAAGCTCAACAGCTGATAGGCAAGGAGAGAAGGAAGGAAAACATTAAAAAATCCTCCACAGTCCTACTTAATTAGGAAAGGAAAACATTCAGTTTAATAAATCAGTTTGTAGACACAAGCACAGCCAAGACATGGAAGGGAAGGGAAAGTGGTCCTAAAACTCCCATGTCCACAGGCCAGAGACAGGGAGCAGCAGCAGAGCTCAGCTCCTGGCTAGCTGCAGGCAGATAAAGATTGGAGATAAGCTAGCTCAACAGCTGAGGCACAGGGTGAGAAGGAAGGAAAATTAATCAATCAGTTTAAAAATAAATCTCCTGTTCACAAGATGGTTGGATCAAGAGGCCTCTTGCTACTAGGAGGAATCATTATATTTCTGAAACAAAAAAATAGTATTTTGTAAGCTTACAAAACGACGAAGCAGTGTGTCGTTTTTCGTAAGGTGCCCATCCCTACTTCGGGGTATTTTAAAGGGTGGCCATGAACCAAAATTGACTTGACACATATTGAATTCATTAACCAATGCTACATACATGCTAACTATAAAAGTAACTAGAAACAGTTACAGTTACAACCCAAAAGAAGACGGGGCTCTAAGATCATTGCCGTAGAAAGAAGACAGAGTCTTGCAGCACCTAGATGATTAACAAATTTATTTTGAGCGTGATAGTGGCCCGATTCTATCAGGTAGTCCAGAAAGCTTTGGGCAAACAAACCTTGTTCGCCTTTAAAATGTCACAAGACTCTTTGTTGTTGTTACTTCAAAGGATTTCAAGTGATGTTTTTAAAGTTTTAAAAAGGGATCGGGTGGATTTTACAGAAAATAAGGCTCTCAGTGGCTTCTCGTCAGGGTGGCAATGCATGGCTCTTCTGAATGCCACCTCTTGGTGGGCAAGAGGAAGTGACTGGTATTGCTGTCCTATGTTATTTATGGCCTTCCTGTGCTTACCTGCTTGTCTGCGTCATGAAAGGGGATGTGGCGCTACATATACCTTTGAGCCCATCTAACAAGCTCTCTTCTCATGCGCACCATCTCCACACAGGCTTAGCACTTTCAAAGCTTTCGTAGAATGCAAGCATTCAAGCGGTTACGATTCCATTTACACATAATTATATTTACCTGTATTGTGAAGTGTTTGCTGGATGTTGGTGGCCGTTGGGTCACTCTGGAAACTTCTAGGAGTCACCTGAACCTCTGAGATGAAGGGAAGGCCAGTAGGAACTTCACTGCCAGGCACATCAGGTTGGTGACCTTGAGGACCAAAGTAATTAGATAAGGACATGGTTTCATTTTATTGCCCCATTCCACAAAAGCTTTGGCCAAATAAAACTTGCCAGTCTATGAGGTGTCACATCTTGTTGTTCTTAAGGCAAAAGATAAGCCATTAATTGCACAGCATTAAGAGGTGATTGAGGGGATTTAGAGAAGATAAGGCCCTCATAAGAACACAAGAAGAGTTGTGCTGGATCAGGCCAAAGGCCCATTTAGTCCAGCTTCCTGTGTCTCACAGTGACCCTACCAGATGCATCTGGGAGCGCACAAGACTAGGTATCTTTCTCCTGATACCACTCCCCTGCATCTTGTCCTTGAAGTACCCCGGTTTTAGGCCTGGAGATAACACATCTCCATCATGGTTTGTAACCTGTGATGGGCTTCTCCTCCAGGAATCTGTCCAATCCCCTTTTGAAGGCATCTAGGCCAGATGCCATCACCACATCCTGTGGCAGGGAGTTCCACAGAGTAACAACACGCTGGGTGAAAAAATATTTTCTTTTGTCTGTTCTCACTGTCCCAGCCCTCAATTTCAGTGCATGTCCCCTCGTTCTTGTATTTTATGAGAGGGAGAAGAGCGTCCCTCTATCCACTTTACTCATGCCCTGCATTATTTTGTACGTCTCAATCATATCCCCCCTCAGGCGCCTTTTTTCCAGACTAAAGAGCCCCAAATGTTTTAGCCTTTCCTCATAAGGGAGGTCCCCCAGCCCAGTAATCATTTTGGTCGCTCTCTTCCGCACCTTTTCCAGTTCCAGTTCCAGTGTTCCTGATTAACTCCTTCCTGGCTCCCTGTTCAGGGCATACTGTTTTTTTAGATGCAGGTTGGATCATCGCCCTTTTTTTGTTTGTTTCCAGTACATGTAATTACTGGAATTGAAAGAAAATGGGCGGCTGGTTGTCCCTTTGGAGAAGCCACTTAATTGAAAACTTCCTCTCTTCGCTATTCATTAGAAGACGGGGCAGCTTAAACATTTTGCATTTCTTGTCAATTGTTAAGTAACATACCAGCAATGCTTGGGAAGTTATTTTCACTGTGGTCAAAGTATTGCTGATTCACAGTGTCAGGAACTATCGATGGGCACACGACACCAGTTTCGCAGTGCCTGCTGGTTTGTACTTTGCCCAAACAGGAGTCTGGCACTTCCCAGCCCCGCCTCCCCACTCAGAGGCACCGCCCCTGCTTCTCTGCCCCAACTCCTCCAGGCACTGCCTCTGTGCAGACACCCCCTGAAGGAGGCCGGGCTGGGAAGTTCCGAACACCTGTTGGGACAAAGTAGGAACTAGCACGAATTGCCAAAGCGGTGGTGGTTCGTGCCCATCCCTATTAGACACTATGAATGAGAAAGGGGAAGCGCTGACTTCCTTCTCCTCAAAAGGCAAGGAAGATTTAGAGCAGTGGTGTCCAAACTTTGGCCCTCCAGATGTTTTGGACCACAATTCCCACAATTCTTTGTCATTGGCAATACAGGCTTGGAATTCTGGGAGTTGTGGTCCAAAACATCCGGAGGGCCGAAGTTTGGACACCCCTGATTTAGAAGGAGAGCTTCCCATTTCTGAAGGTTGTTGAAGCTGCTTAATGGATTCCTGTGCAGTGTTGACCCACCCCACGGGTCCCTTTGAGGCCCCCTTGCCTATAGAGGGCTGGAGTTCACACGCAAAGGCTATCAGGGTTGTCTAGTTAGGATGACACTACACTGACCTCAGCAACAAGGGCAGGGTGTTTTTTTGTGAACGCCAGCCATTGGTGCACAGGAGGAAGTGATAAATATTGTGTTGACATATGGCAGGCATGTCCAAACTTCAGCCCTCCAGATGTTTTGGACCACAACTTCCACATTCCCTTGTCATTCGCAATCTAAGCTTAGAATTCTGGGAGGTGTGGTCCAAAACATCAGGAGGGCTGAAGTTTGGACATGTCTGAGTTATATGGCATCCCTCTACATTACTTGCCTGCTTTGCCACTCCCAGAAACAGCATACTGGACTAGGTACACCGTTGATCCCATCTAGCCTAAGTTCTTTCCCATCATATCCTAAGCTGGGTAGCCCTAAGTGTGTGTGTTGTTGTTGTTTTAACTGCTTGTTAATTATGTTTACCTGTACTCTGGATGTTGGTGGCTGTTGGGTTGTTCTGGAAGCTTCTAGGAGTTGCCTGGACCTCTGAGGTGAAAGGAAGGCGTGAAGAATCTTCTCCATTGCCAGGAAACTCAGGCAGTCTGCCTTGAGGGTGAAAGGAAAGAAATACGGATGGTTTCATTTCTATTGTCCCATTCCACAAAACCTTTTACCAATATAATACATACATTTGTAAACAAAAGATTGAAATAACACATGAACGTGTTTCAAAAATAGGCAGACTCCGGAAGATGAGTATGTTCCAGCTCTTTTTTTAGTTGGGGGTGGGGTGGGGGGACAGATCAGATCAGTTTGCATTAAATACAAACCAAACTCACCTCCACCCCACCCCTGCACCACCAATAATTTATTTATTTATTTATTTATTTTTACAGCTTATATGCCGCCCACTACTCAAATATACTCATATACTGACAATACTGTATATGAAAAACTGTTAGGTACATGAGATACAAGCAGATTATTTCTTTTTTTTTTTTTGGCTAGATGTGAAGACAGCAAGGCTGAATTCTTCCCTAAGAAAGCCAGATTCATTGACCTGAGTGAATTATTTTAATGAGAGGAATTTCCATATTATATTCCCCCTTCTATTTTTGTATTTCCGGTACTCATGGGGTTTCAAGGGCTTTAAAATCTGACCACTAGTGATATGGTCATCCTTCCTTTTCTGATTAGTGTCTGTCCTTACAATATACTCTGCATACAATATGCTCTCATGTTCATTTCTCCCAGTGCTTAAACTGAGGATTTCTCTCTGTGATGTATGTAATCAGAGATTTTCTAAGATCCCAGAAACACCAAAATGTGTAGCAATCCCCGAGAATATTTGTCATGCTGTTCATTGCCCCTGTTGCGGCAGCAGGATATCTCTCCCCACCCCACACACACACCTCTTTTAAACCATAAACTAATATTTTAGCCTGTTAGAGAAGGAAATTGATGGCCAATGCAGTGACAACCAAGAGTCTGTGCAGCACAGTGGTTAGAGCAGCCTTCTCCAATATGATGCTCAAGTACAACCCTGATTACCTCGGCCTATGCAATAATTCTCTGTGGTGCCTGTGGATATTGGGAACTGTAGTCCAACACATTTAGATGATTCTAGAAGCAGAATTTGGGCTAAATTAGTTGGACTAAATTCAAAGGAAATCAGAGAGGGAGGCGGGATGATGCCTGTCCCTGCACAGCTCCTGATTGGCTAGCACCACGGAGAGGCAAAGATGACGTCGGCACCTGCTTCCTTGTTGGAGCTCAGCTATGTGCGGGCGGAGAACAAAGTAAATGATTAGCTGCTTGTGTGTTGGAGACTTCTGAACACCACCTGGGCTCGCACGGAATAGCCCATCCCCAGTACCCACCAAATTTGGTGCCTCTACGACCCCGGGAGCCATTTTAATAGAGTAACAAATCCTTTTGTTATTGTTTCATTTCGTTATGAATTTTTTTTTTACAAAAATAGTTTAAAAACGAAACAAAACAAACCTCTAGTAGAAACGAAATGAAACAAAACAGAACTCTATTTTTCCTTTTTGACAAAACCAACCTTCTTCAGCATCTAAAGAGGAAGCAGTCCATGTGTTTCCATACACGTGGGCAGTGAAGGAAGGATCTTGGAGTGAAGGAGGAAGAACTCCAATAGCGCCCTGACTGGGTTTGAAGGCAGGACCTATGAAAAGAAAGAGGCCAAGAAACAAGTTTACATCCCCCCACTGATTCCATAGCAATGGCAAACCCACCCCCAGGACCATCCTTAATTTCTCAGTAGGATGTTTGTCCACTGAAGCATGACACAATATTTTGTTTTGAAAAATGAGAGACACCCCCTTAAATCAGGGTGGGATTGGCTGTAGAGGGAGCTCCAGAGCATGAGCAGAGTGTCCTATCCCTTGCATCTATAAGATCCTTGTTTCTGCCTCTTGGCATGTCCAGTTAAAAGAGGCTTGATAATAACTATCGCCTGGAAAGGTTTTCCGGTTACACTCATGCTGCATAAAAGCTAAATAAAGTACACATTGAGATCTCAGATGATATGATCCCTGTGCAGGGATGAGGCCTGTCTGATCTCGTATTTGGGAGAGGTGTCCCCCCCACACACGTGCGTGCTCGTCCTGTCTGACACTAGGGGCGGTGCTCATCTCTGTATTCAAGCCAAAGAGCCATGTTTAATTCTTATTTCAGCTGAGCAGCAAATATTGAGTTTCTGAGTTGCTGTCTGATTATCAGATAGCAGCAACTACTCTGGGCACCTGCAACTATGAAAAAATTAGGGGTTTGAAAACCACATTTATTGATTTTGTAGACTCCTAACCATTTAGGAATCATGTAGGAGTCTACCACCTGGCTACAGGAGCATATTGAAGAGGGAACAGATTTGTTTTCCATAGCTTCAGAGACTAGGACTCGGGGCAATGGTTTCAAACTACTGTACAGGAAAAGAGATTTAGTTTAAACATTAGGAAGAACTTCATGATGGTTAGAGCTGTTCGGCAGTGGAATCTGCTGCCACAAAGGAGGGTGGTGGAGTCTCCTCCTTTGGAGGTTTTTAAGCAGATGTTGGATGGCCATCTGTTGGGAGCACTGTGATGGGGGTTCCTGCATGGCAGGGGGTTGGACTGGATGGCCCTTGAGGTCTCTTCCAACTCTATGATTCTATGATTCTAAGACCTTTCTCTTCAGGAAAGCTTTCCCTCAGTAACTAGTTACCTTTGCACTATTTTATTTTAATGGATTGTTTTTGTCCCCCTCCCCCACCACCTTAAATTGGTTTCTATGGTTTGGCCAGTGTGGAGAAGCCATGTGGAAATAGGCTTCTCCCGCTGGAGGAGGGGGAAAAATAGCATACCTATCGAGATACAGTGGCACCTTCTATAAAGGAATTAATTAGTTCCAAATGAAATTATGTTAAGCAAGTTTTCCTTTATACAAATTCCCTATAGGAATGCATTGAAAACAGAGTAATCCCTAATAACGACCATTTTTAGGTTGCACAGATTCACCCCATAGGTGATTCTGTTAAGCAAATTTCCCATATTTCTGGAATTTTTTATGTGGTACAGATTTTATGTTAGATAAACTGTTTGCTATATGAGGGTCCACTGTACACATATAGACAAGTGAACAGGGGAAGAGGTGGCTGCTCTATCTGTTGATCTATTCCCCCAGCCCCATTTCATTTAGGTCACTTGTTCCATGCCTTGGGGCTGTATTCCAAACACAAATGCTATATGGGATTATGACTCCTGTTGCCCTGCCTAGGACTACAACCGCATCAGGCCTGAGGTCACCTGGAGAAATTGGCACAGAGTTGCCTTCAGCCCTTGTGTTGAATAAAGATATTTTTGTGGTACTTGCCTGCCCTGGTGGCTTGTGGGAAAGGAGTCCCTGAACCCAACCGTATAGGTGTGGAAGGGCAGCTTAGGTGGAAGATGAGGGATAAAGGAAGTGCACCGGTACGCCCTGAAAGACAAAACACAGGGAGCCATTTAACAAGCACATAACATGCTACACCTTGTGCTGTTGCTACCCTTTGGCAAAGCCATCTGTCTGCTGATTGAAGCCGACTCTACCATTATGCGGTGTGAGGCCAGCTACCCAAGGAAGTAGATTTCTAGGAGACAGGAAACAGTTGCAAATTTGTACTTATCGATTTGCTTCTTAGTATGCCAGGGATAAGGAAAGCTGTTTATGGGGTTTTGCTGTCATAAGAACATAAGGAGAGCCCTGCTGGATCAGGCCAAAGGCCCATCTAGTCCAGCTTCCTGTATCTCACAGTGGCCCCACCAGATGCATCTGAGAGCACACGAGACTAGATATCTGTCTCCTGATACCACTCCCCTGCATCTGGCCCTTGAAGTACCCCAGTTTTAAGCCTGGAGATGACACATCTCCATCATGGTTTGTAACCTGTGATGGACTTTTCCTCCAGGAATCTGTCTAATCCCCTTTTGAAGGCATCCAGGCCAGATGCCATCACCACATCCTGTGGCAGGAAGTTCCACAGACTAACAACGCGCTGGGTAAAAAAAAAATTCTTTTGTCTGTTCTTACTCTCCCAGCCCTCAATTTGAGTGGGTGTCCCCAAGTTCTGGTATTTTGTGAGAGGGAGAAGAGCTTCCCTCTATCCACTTGACTCATGCCCTGCATTATTTTGTACGTCTCAATCATATCCCTCCTCAGGCGCCTTTTCCCCCCCGCAGGTACCAGAATTATTTAGGGTAAGTAGGAAGGTACATTCTCTGCCCCAGGCACCAAAACATCTTGGTACAGGCCAGCTGCAGATAGAGCTATAATAATAATAATAATAATAATGATAATAATAATAATAATAATAATAATACTAATAATAATAATAATAATAATAATAATAATAATAATAATAATAATAAATTCTCTTATAAAGTGTATATCTGCTGCTTCTGAGATGGTTCAACTTCCAGTAATTCTACAGGCCCATGCCCTGATTGCTCAGCAATGGGACCCGTGACCTGTAGCCCATTTATCGACGGATGTCCAGGTTCATCAACCCCCCCTTCGCGGTCCATGTTAACCCGGGCGACGACCGAGCGGGTTTAGGCTTCTTTATATTATATTTCTCCATGATTCATCGGTTGTTGGGTGCGCTTAGTTCTGTTCCTCAGTCAAGACCACTCTGGTATGGTTGGACCTACTGGAGCAGTTAAGCCCCCCGCCATGACAAGGTGGCAAGTTCGACTAGTGATTTGTAATACAAAATCCAGCGTAGTTATCTTGTCTGCTGTGTGATACTACTACTACTACTACTACTACTGCTACTACTGATGATGATGATGATGATGATGATGATGATGATGATGATGATTGATGATGATGGAATGGTCCACATAGAACATGGAGTTCAATCACTGTCAAGGAAGACCATGGGGGAATTGAAGTCAAGATCTCTGCCTCCGCAACTGAATGCCTAAACCACTGAGCTATCCAGTCCTTCTTTTGGAGTTCAAAAACTGCCCATACCACATCACAGATAGACTCAGTTAAGCTTTGAGGAGGTGGGTACCTCTGTTGGGGGAAAAATGTTTTCATTATTTTATTGTACATCTGTAGTGCATCGGCGTCCCTGCTAGGCAGAGCATTCAACTGGTTAATTAAAAGCAAAAGCAAAGTGTTCTCCTTAAATACTGCCCCTTAGTGCTTCAAGCGCTCTCCCTGGGAGGTTTACAAGTTAATGATGCAGGCAACACATTGTCTCACCTCCCCCACCCCCACCCCATGAACTGGGTACTCATTTTACCAACCTCAAGAGGGTGGGAGGCTGAGTCAACCATGACCCAGCTACCAGGGACTGGACCCTGGGTCTTGAGCACAGTTTTGGCTGCAGTATAGCCATTTAACTGCACCACGAGGCTCCTAAAACAAAAAACAGTGGTACCTTGTATAAAGGAATTAATTCGTTCCAAATGAAATTATGCTAAACAAATTTTCCTTTATACAAATTTCCCATAGGAATGCATTGAAAATGGAGTGATCCCATTTTATGTTGTACGGATTCTTCCCATAGGCAATTATGTTAAGCAAATTTCCCCTATCTCCGGAATTTTTTATGTTGTACAAATTTTATGTTATAATAAGCTGTTTGTTATTCAAGGGTCCACTGTATATAAAAAACCCCTAAATTATTAAAATAACCTTTAGTTATGCGACTGGAGCCAAAGGTTGGGAGTTCGATTCCCTGCCATGCCTTCGGTGAGTCGTGCCAGCCCGTGTGGCTTTGGGCAAGCTGCACAGGCCCCAGATGGCCCCAGAAGATAGGAACGCGAAACCACTTTTCAGTCACTACTTAGAAAACCATAAGGGTCACCCTAAGTCAGACGTACCTTGACAGGGCACAATTATTATCATCAGTATTATGAAGTAATTGGGGAAGAAGAACAAAGTCAGTGAGCAAACACTATGGTGGGAATTTGAACACATGCCTTCCCAGTAAGTATTTTTAAAACTGTCATTCCACTAATGATTCACATTTGTTGTTTCAGCAGTGGAGCAATAGATGTGGTTTCTCCATAAAATACATATGCTTTCGCTGCATCTCACCTTTTCATAACCCGGTTCAGCAGGCAGGACACATTTTCGTGTGCATTTTGCCATGTGTTATGTCATTAGGGAAGCTCCTTGGCTGACTCATTTTGGGTCTTAAGCTGGCAGATTTCAGTAATAGGCCAAAATTCCCCCCCCCCAAAAAAGTATTCCTTCTGAAACATACTATGGACTGTTCATTTTAAAAATTACTCACTTTCATTGCAGAGCTCTAGCTTTTAATTAAAAATATTAACATGTGTTGTGAACATTTGTTATATTACTTGTTAGTGTCATTGCCACTTTTAAAAGAAACTATAGGTTACTGTTGGCGAACCTATGGCACAGGTGCCAAAGGTGGCACTCGGAGCCCTTTCTGTGGGCACCCAACATCGCCCCTTCATAGCCTCCTGGATTCTGGTTAAATTGCTGTATTGGCACTTTGCGAAAAAATTAATGAGTTCTGAATCACAGTGTGGGTGCTCCGTCTCTAAAACGTTCACCATCACTGCTCTAGGTGGTCCGCAAACCAGAACTTCTGTTCTAAGCAAAAATCTACCAGTCTGCAAACCCTAGCAGTTGTCCCATGTGAAACTTTCCGTGCTTGCAAACCAGAACTCTCTTCATTTTGGAACTTCCTGGGTGTTGAATATTTCCTTGATCAGCAATAAGAATAGAAGAAGGATAGACAAGCCAAAACACTTTGTCCATTATGCCAACGACTAAAGAAAAAGTATGGATTCCATTAATTTACAAACAGAATAGGAAGATGTTTTTCCTGTTAATTCAGAAAACAAAGTACAGTGGTACCTTGTATAAAGGAATTAATTCGTTCCAAATAAAATTATGTTAAGCAAATTTTCCTTTATACGAATTCCCATAGAAATACATTGAAAATAGAGTGTTCACATTTTTATGTTGTACAGATTTTCACCATAGGCAATTATGTTAAGCAAATATTCCCTATCTCTGGAATTTTTTATGTTGTACAAATTTTATGTTATACAAGCTGTTTGTTATACAAGGGTCCACTGTAAATCAGTGCATTAACACAAAGCCCCAGGTTCTACTACCTTGTTAACGCCTATGGAAGGCAAACAGCATAACTTGCTTTGGCTTCTCTTTTGTGATTAATGAGTCCCCACTAGGATTTTTGAATGCACGCCAAACCCACAGGAAGCCAAGTGGGGGCTTATTAATTCACAGTGAGAAACCACAATGAGCTACGCGGTTTGCCTCCCACTGGTGTAACAAGGCAACAGGATTTTGGCACATGCATGATTTTTAATATTTCTAAACTCTGAGCTGGGCAGTGAATGAGGGATTGGTTATCCAGTAACAAAATATCGACCGTTGCCTCACACCTCACCACTCACCTCTGTAACACACAAAAGGATGTCTCTGCTGACAATTCTCTCGATACCACAAGCCGTTTTTCATAACAGCACAAGGGCCTGTCGTCGTGGGTCCTGGGCCCCACTTCTGGAACCTGTACGGATCACTGTTAATCCAGAACCACGTGAAAAGGTTGTACAGCCCGATCCAGACAGTGCAGTTGGGACAGAGGGAGGCAGCAAGTCTCAGATCCGTCTCATCTCTGAATGTTGCCAGCGTCATACTCTGTTGACGGCAGTAGCAGTAGGCGTTGGAGAACGTTTGGAAGTCGGAGATAAGGATGTACTCACGGTCAGAGGACAGGACGTTTGCCACCATCGCTGGAGAGAAAGCACAAGGGGTTAGAATCATAGAATCACAGAGTTGGAAGAGACCTCAAGGGCCATCCAGTCCAACCCCCTGACATGCAGGAACCCCTATCACAGTGCTTCTGACATATGGCCACCCAGCCTCTGCTTAAAAAGGAGACTCCATCACCCTCCATGGCAGCTGAAGAGCTCTAACTGTCATGAAGTTCTTCCTAATGTTCAAATGGAATCTCTTCCTGTAGTTTAAGACCATTGCCCCGCTTCCTAGTCTCTGAAGCCATGGAAAACAAACCAGCTCCCTCTTCAATATGACATCCTTTCAGATATTTAAACATAGCTATCATATCCCCTCTCAGCCTTCTTTTAGTAAGGCTAAACATTCCCAGTTCCCTAAGCCACTCCTTGTAAGACATTTCTTCCAGACCTTCAATCATCTTGCTCGCCCTCTTCTGGACCCGTTCAAGATTGTCAACATCCTTTTTATCAATTGAGGTGCACAGAACTGGACAAAGTACTCCAGGTGGGGTCTGACCAAAGCAGAATAGAATAATTTCAGGATTTAAGTTTTGGCCTCCGATGTCGCCCCCCCCCTTCTGTGAAAGTAAGGACTCCATTGAGACTGGACTGTAGGTTACCACAAAAAGATAAGCAACAAGCGCTACTGGTATCAGGAGAGAGCATTGTATTTTAGGGTCTCAAGGAACACGGTGCTCAAAGGTCCAGTCATCACACCCTAAACATAGACCACATCTGCTCGAATTGCAACTCCCATCAGGGCTAGCTAATACTGAAGGATCATGGGAGCTGCAGTTCAGCAACATCTGGAAAGTTGATCACAGTGGTATTAGAGGGGAGGACAATAAGGTCTCCAGAGCTGGTCCCCTATCAAATGGGTCTATTCCCCTCTGTTCCACCATTCCTGTTTTTCTCTGTGCCTATTACCACCCCATAGCATGAAGGGGTATTTCTAGGGAGATTGGGGATCCCAAACATGTCCTCTGCTAATGCAATGGTGTATATAAATGTGTTGAAGCCGTGGCTTCCTATTTTTGTACCCCAGTTCTCTCTGCTTAGCCTTTCCTGCTTCCCTGTCCCCAAAACGTATTTATCTACAACTGGACATTTAAAGAGTCACTTCTGAATATTATTAATAAAATGTTATATAAAATTAAAATAAATACTATAGACTGACAAGCCTTTGTTGGCCAAGATCCAAGCCAAGCTTTCTATCTATCCAGGAGCCCTATGGCACAGTGGTTAAAATGCTGCCCTGCAGCCCAAACTGTGCTCATTATCAGGGGTTCGATCCGAGGTAGGGATTCAAGGTTCACTCAGCCTTCCATCCTTAAAAGACCAGTAAAAGGAGTACCCAGCTTGCTGACAGGGTGGGTGAGAGGGCAAATGTGTCGCCTGCATAATTAAATTGTAAACTGCTCAGAGAGCACTTTAAGCACAATGCAGCATTCTTTGCTTTTTAATCTCTTTTAAGAAAAAGCTGGAAGCGACTGTGTGGGGAGCATAGTGAGCACGCTGCCTAGAAGTTTTAATTGCCAGGATGAATTGCACCTAATTATTCAGGTGTTACCTGTGTGCCTTGCCATGCGAATGGCACATAACCAAGCACATGGCCAGCACCTCATTAATCACCTGCCATTTTCTGCCAAGACTCCAGAGTAAAATATCTGCAGTATCCTGGACGGGATGGGTGAATGGACTCTCCTATTCGCTGGCTGATTGACTTGCTGTAGACCCCATAGTTCTTTTGAAATTTCTGGACACAAACGGCTTGGGTCCAAGCTATCTCAAGGACCACATCTCCCTTTATGAGCCTGCCTGGATGTTAAGGTCATCAGGAGAAGCCCTTTTCTCGGTCCAAGTGTTGAGTTTGGGCTATTACCAAACTTCTTTGTATCAGAATAATTTAGCCAATGATTTCTGAGACAAGCAGAGGCCCAATTTTCCATTCATTCATTCATTACAGCTGAATAAAGGAACTGGCGACTCTCCCCACGGAAGCAGGAGGGAAGTATTGCACCCCACCTTAGTTATGAACAATCTTAAGTAGAAAGCTGGTTTGTCTCTTACACCGATCACAACATTCCACAGCAAGTGTGCAATTTAACCGGAGCCATTGACACCAAGGAATTATCTGTGTCCTTGGCCCATATGCCTTGCCTTTCTCCTTTCACTTTTGTGCAGGCATAAGCATTTCATCAGAGCATAAACCGTTTAACAAGGCATCAATGAAATCAACATGGCTTCACTTTGGTACATTTAATTTTTATGCTAGTTCCTAGAGATGTAAAATTTCTGGAAATTTTGAAACTCGGGGAGGGGGAGGGGTTTCTTGGGTTTAAAAAATGGAAATTTTTGGAAAAATTGAAAGACATAATGCATTAGTACCCCCCTTTACAGCTTGAAAGTCAAGTCTGTTACTTTAGAAGCATAAAATACGACTATGGACAATTTGACTTGACATAAAATTATAAAAACAAGCATATTAAAATATTGTGCATCCAAACGATTATTACAAACAGAAATTACTTTTAAAATAATATTTATTTGTAATTGTAAGTAACAAATGGAGTAACAATCTCCTGAACGGTTTACTAGTTTATGTGGAACAGGAAAAAAAAACTCTACAAAACAATGCTTAAAAGTCCAGAATTAACAATTATTCATATTTCCTCTTTACAGTATTAAAAAATAAATAAAAATAAAAACCTCATTCTCATAAAAAGAATTGAAGTGGGGGAAAACATATAGAAGGGAATGGGACTAACAATGATAGTTTTTAGAAATGATTTGGAAAATATTCGAACACCCTGCCTTAAAATATTTTATTCGTCATGTTAAAATAAAACATTCCATAATCATTTTTCTTTTTCTTGTTTCTTCTTTTTTCTAATTTTTTTTGGGGGGAAACAACTAAAAAGGCTTCAGGAAAAAAAAATTCTGTGTTTTTTTTCCCCCTAGGCCTTCACATCTCTGCTAGCTCCTGACCCCACACCAGAACCCAAGTTTCTTGGGCAAACCTCTCGGTCAATTATTGGTTAAAACCAGGGTAAGGAATGTGCTGTTCTTAAGATACTATTCAAGCACACCTCCTTTCAGCCCCAGTGATTATCCACTTGTTCTCTTCTCATTGTCTGTCTGGAAAAGACATGCAGCTGGATTTAAAGATAGGAAACCAGTACAGTGGTACCTTGTATATAGGAATTAATTTGTTCTAAATAAAATTTGGTTAAGCAAAATTTCCTTTATACAAATTTCCCATAGGAATGCATTGAAAAACGGAGCAATCCCTAATCGTGACCATGTTTATATTGTACAGATTCGCCCCATAGGCGATTCTGTTAAGCAAATTTCCCTTATCTCCAGAATTTTTTATGTTGTACAGATTTTATATTATACAAACTGTTTGTTATACAAAGGTCCACTGCAAATAAATAATAAAAGAGGGTTGGGGTAGAATTGTATATGATCCAGGCTGCCTTATCTCTTAAGTGACGGAGTCCCTTGACGGTGTGAGCCAGCCTTCATGATAAAGGCATGCTCAGATATATCCTCAGGTTCCTATTTGAGGGTTGGTTCTGCAGCTTTGAATTGGTTTGTGAGCATTTTTGTTTACATAGCCAAAGCGGGAAGAGATGGTTAGGAAACCGAACTCGCATATTTGCATAGCAGGCCTAAGGAAGTGGAACATAAACGCAGAGACTGCACAAATATTGACGTCCCAGACAAACAACCCTATACAGTAGTGTTGGTTTATGATAAGGACTTCAGCATAACTTCCTCCAATCTGGCTGTGAGAAGACTAGAGGTGGTGCAGCATCCCCTCCCATTCAAGAACCTGAAAGAAATCCTGAAGAGACGGTGGATTTGATAGATCTGGGGGAGGGGGAGGGGCAAAATAGCCAGTTTGAATACAGAGTGAAAAAGAAGCCCTAGATTGGAGAAATACAGTAGTTAATAGGGATGTTGGTTTTGTCAGGAAGATGATATACAAGTGGACCCTTGTATAACAAACAGCTTGTATAACATAAAATCTGTACAACATAAAATATTCCGGAGATAGGGGAAATTTGCTTAACCTATGGGGAAAATCCGTACAACATAAAAATGGGATTACTCTGTTTTTCAATGCATTCCTATGGGAATTTGTACAAAGGAAAATTTGCTTAACATAATTTCATTTGGAACGAATTAATTCCTTTATACAAGGTACCACTTGTATATAAAAAAGGCTGAGCTGAGGAAGGCCAGCCAGTAGAATGCAGGGCTGAAGTGAGGAAAAGAGGAGCAGGAGTTTTGGCTAAGTTATTCTGATACAAGAAAAGTTTGGGATTAGCCTGAACTCAACAGGAGAGGGCTGGAAGAGAGAATGTGTTGTGTATTGATCTGTATTCCTATTATCTGTAATTGCTTATGTTGAAGTAACTGCCTTCCTGTTCCAAAGGGAACAGGCCTATTGGTTGCTGCAGTTGGATCCTCAATCCTATTGGTTTCCGCCAAAAGGCAGCTTTGTGATTGCTTGTAATTGTTCCCTCCAAAATGCATCTTTTCCTAGCCAGTTCTTGTTCCTATAAATGTAGCTCCCTCTCCCCAGTCCCCAGCCTTGTTCTCTCCCTGAATAAAGAGTTGTTACAATAGAAGCTGTCTCCAGCCTGCTATGTCAAAGAGCTGAAATCACTAAACCCCACGTTACTACAGAATGAAGACCTGTGGATGAGTGAGGGGGCCATTTTGAGGATGCCTAAGAAAGTGAACATAAAAACATAAGAAGAGCCATGTTGGATCAGGCCAAAGGCCCATCTAGCTCAGCTTCCTGTATCTCACAGTGGCCCCACCAAATGCATCTGGGAGCGCATGAGACTAGATATCTGTCTCCTGATACCACTCCCCTGCATCTGGCCCTTGAAGTACCCTGGTTTTAAGCCTGGAGATTACACATCTCCATCATGGTTTGTAACCTGTGATGGACTTTCCCTCTCGAAATCTGTCCAATCTCCTTTTGAAGGCATCCAGGCCAGCTGCCATTACCACATCCTGTGGCAGGGAGTTCCACAGACTAACAACACGCTGTGTAAAGAAATATTTTCTTTTGTCTGTTCTCAATTTGAGTGGATGTCCCCTAGTTCTGGTATTTTGTGAGAGGGAGAAGAGCATCGCTCTAGATGAGGCTTGAGTGCAGGGGAAAGCCTGGAACCTCCCTATTGGGGTGAGAGCAAAAAGGCTACAATAGAAGAAAGGGAACAGAGGAGGAAACGGTGAATATTTTGAGAGGGAAGCCCCAATTGCAAAGGCTAAAAATGTCTGTCTTCTCATGAGACCCACCCTGGGATGAAACAACTCCTGGTCAGATGTCACAAGGACCCAGGTAAGATGGCTTGGTAACTTGTTTAATAAAAATGTTATTATGAAAACTGAAGCCGCCTCTAATGCTGTGATTGAGGGACAGGATACTAAGGAGGGTGCGGGCTTGCCAGAACATCACACTCGCACCCTCTGCTCAATATGTTGTACTGTGGATCCCATACTTAACACTGGCTGGGAAGTTTGTGGGCACTATAGCCAAATGAATCTGGAGGAGACCAAGATGAGGAAGAATGTTCCAATACAAGATCAGTCAAAAAATTTTTTTGCTGAGGTAAAGTGTAAGATAATGCCCACATAACCCTTATGACAGCTGGATGGCTCAGTGAGTGAAAAGCTAGGGGAATTTATCTAAAACTTCAAATCGGCAACAGAAACTTTGTGGGAAATTTCTCCAGGCAGTTCAAACAATGGTACATTTCTGATCAACGGGACATTTGTACATGAAGTATGTGGCTTATAAGCTGTTTGAATTGCTTTGGGTAATGTATTGCATATATTTAAAAATGCAAATATGTGGGTCCTTTCTAATGTTGGCAATATTCATTAAAAAGTTAGCCTTATGGAATCCATGGATGATGGTACACTCTCTCATATTCCATGTGCAGAAGCTAGCTGGGCTACAAGTTGGATTGTACAAATACCGTATATACTCGAGCATAAGTTGACCCGAGTATAAGTCGAGGCCCCTAATTTAACCCCCCAAAACTGGGGAAACGTATTGACTCGAGTATAAGTCTAGGGCCTGGCAGGTCTTCCTTTGTGAGCTGGGTGTGTGATGTTTAAAATAACTTTTAGCCACTGATGCAAGTGCTTGGGTCAGTGGCTAAAAGTCATTTTAAACATCATGTGCCGCTCCCCTGTGATGCAGAGGGCAGTCATGAGAAGCGGCATGCAATGTTTAAAATGACTTTAGCCACAGATGACTTGCCTCAGTAGTAAAAGTACTGACCCGAATATAAGCCAAGGGCCCCTTTTTTCAGCCCAAAATTAGGGCTGAAAAACTAGGCTTATATTCAAGTATATACAGTATGTATGAAAAGTAACATTTTTCTGTGCTTTCTTAACACTTGGCACCTGCTGCCTGAAGTTACTGCCTCTCTATGCCCCACTGGGGGACTCAGGAATGCCTTTCTTGCACTAGTTTCTTAAGACTGCTTTCCATTTTAGGTGCCAAGAGGGAAAAAAAACTTATGTTCTCTCCAAGCTTGGAAAGTATGTTAGGCATTTCCAAAATCTGCTGTAAATGGGTTGGAATTGAGGGACTAGAACCTTGAACTCTGATTAGAGGGCTGAATTAGTACAGTATTTGGAAGATCCAAGCTCAGCTTCCCATCCAGCTGTGGATGACTGGCTGATCTTTGTCAAGTCACATTATTTCTGTCTTACTTACCCCACAGGGTTTTTGTGAGGATAACTTGGCAGAGAGGAGTAATCTATGGCATGATGAGCTCATGGGAGGGGGGGGAGGCAGGATATATAAACAGGTGGCTTTATAAAAAAAGCTGTGTTTACAAATACAGTAGGACCCCAGTATCCGCTGGGGATTGGTTCCAGGCCTACCCATGGATAATGAAATCCGTGGATGAGAGAGAATGCCAAAACCTCCCCCAAAACTGCTTTTTCATGACAGTAGCTTGCTTTCTGGCTGCAGTTTTGAGACAGTAGCTTGCTTTCTGGCTGCTGTTTGTGACAGTAGCTTGCTTTACACGTCTATTCTATGAGAGCAGTTTGATTTACAGCTGCTGTTTGTGACAGTAGCTTGCTTTGTGGCTGCAGAATTATTTAATTTTTCTGCAAACTGGATAACTGAATCAGTGGATATGGGGGTCCTACTGTATGCATTAAAAACAAGTAAGGAAAGTTGGCGTTACTCTAAATTCACTCCAGGTGTTTCTTGAGAGAAGCATCATACTTACCTCCCAGAAGAAGGGCCGCCCCTGAAAGCTTCATAGTGAGTCAAAGAAATGAAGATTCCTTTAAATCCGATTTGGTTCCAGAACCAACCAGGGGACAGAAGGTTCACAAGCTGAGATCCTGACACTCTTGGCAGGGCAAAACAGAAATCTAGTTCTGTGATTTGAGGAATTATGAGGAAAACAATCCTCCAGATAGTAAGAATTCCAGCTGACACTACTAGCCACAGGATTACAGGAAAGGTAGAAGAGGTTGAATCCATTGGAATATGAATTACTGTACTGTCAATGCTTGATTTGAATGTCAAATTGCAACATGATTCCCTGTGAGATTTTTTTTAAAGGTGACCCTAGGCAACATATACGGCCTGGCTGGCCCCTGGCAGCTATGAAGGAAAATATCATCAAGGGTAAGGATCTGTCAATGAAGATCAAGGTGAATTTCATCGAACATTGCTGTATATCAGGCATGTCCAAACTTCGGCCCTCCTGATGTTTTGGACCACAGCTCCCAGAATTCTAAGCTTAGATTGGCAAAGGACTGTGGGAGTTGTGGTCCAAAACATCTGGAGGGCCGAAGTTTGGACATCCCTGCTGTATATGTATGGATATAGCTTAGCTGGGTAGCTCATAGGTTTAGGGATCTGGCTGAGGAGCCCGAGGCTAGAAGTTCAATTCTCCGCTGTGGCTCCAAGAAGAAGAGCCAGCCTGTGTGGCCTTGGGCAAGCTGCACAGTCCTTGGGTGCCAGCAGAAGAAGGAAACAGCAAACCACTTTGGAGTGTTCTTTACTTGGAAAACCCTGAAAAAGGTTGTCCTTAAGTTAAAATTGACTTGATAGCACATGATGATGATGATGGTGGTGGTGGTGATGATGATAAGAACATAAGAAGAGCCATGCTGGATCAGGCCAAAGGCCCATCTAGTCCAGCTTCCTGTATCTCACAGTGGCCCTACCAGATGTGTCTGGGAGCGCACGAGACTAGATCTCTGTCTCCTGATACCACTCCCCTGCATCTGGCCCAGTTTTAAGACTGGAGGTTACACATCTCCCTCATTGGTTGTAACCTGTGATGGACTTTTCCTTCAGGAATCTGTCCAATCTCCTTTTGAAGGCAATCCAGGCCAGATGTGAAAGTTGGACAGTGAAGAAAACTGACAATTTTTTTAAAAAAATCAATTCGTTTGAAATATGGTCCTGGAGGTCTTTGCAGATACTGTGGATGTCCAGAAAGACAACCAACTGATTGTTAAATCAAATCAAGCCCAAACTCACTCTAGAACAAAAAAAAGGATGAAACTGAGGCTATCATACTTTGGGCACGTGATAGGAAGGCAGGCTGAAGGAATTATGAAAAGGGGAAAGTCAAATATAAAAATATGAGATGGACTGACGAAGCAAAGAAAGCCACAAATGTACATTTGTACATTTGAAGATGGAGAAATAATGTGACCAAGACCAAGACATTTTCATAGCTCTGTGGGAAGTTGAGCTTGGGCCTTCCAAATGCTAATTCAACATGCTAATCATTTCTCCGCAATATTCTGTCCTTCGCTAGTTTCTTAACACTGTTTCTGTTTAGGCATCAAGGGGGGGAAACCCCACTTCTGTCCTGACCAGGCTTGGAAAGTATGTTAGGCATTTTGAAAATCTGCTGTAAATGGAATTGAGGGACTAGCACCTTGAACTCTGTGGTGCATTATTTATTTATTCTAATAAAAAGATTGTGGGGAATTGATTAGAATGTTAAATTAACATTTGGAAGATCCAAGGTCAGCTTCCCACAGAGCTATGGAAATGTCTGGCTGATTTTTGTCAAGTTACATTTCTCAGTCTTCCTGACCTCACAGGGCTCTTGAGAAGATAACTTGGTGTGAGGGGAAGAGTAACGTATGGCATCATGAGCTCACTGAGGGAAGAGGCAGGCTATAAAGAAGCAACTTTAAAAAGCGGTAAAAACCCGGCTCTTCAAAGAAGCATTCGGTGATTGCTAATGTTTATCCTGTGTTCCCCTGTGATTTGATGTTGGTTTCCTCATTTCTTGGTTTTATGCCTCTTGCCAGGTTATTTATTCGTTTGTTATTGCCGTATTGCATTGATTTTTATTTTTTTGTGTTGGTCTTAATTGCGTTGTTTTCTATGTAAGACGCCCAGAGTTCCCATTGGGAAAATCTGTTGCGGTATAGAAATATAAAAATAAATAAATAAATAAACTTTTTGACAAAAAAAAGAAAAAAATTGTGGTGCGGTGGTTAAACAGCTGTACCGCAGACCTAACTGTGCCCACAACCTGGGGTTCAATCCCAGGTAACTGGCTCAAGGTTCACTCAACCCTCCTTCCTTCTGAGGTCAGTCAAATGGGTACCCAGCTCTTTTGGGGGTTGCCAATGTGTAGCCTATATAAATAAATCATAAACCATCCAAATAGTGCTTTAAGCAATATGGGGCAGTATATAAGCAGAACACTTTGCTTGCTTTGCTTATAAACCTGCAAATTATGCTGGCCCCATTATCCTTACAGAGCTTCCAGAAGGCATTCGAAAGGGCTTTGGTATTGGCTTTAAACTCTTCTCACCTGTTAATAAAGAATATTTTACCACATTTTTATTGTCTATCCCTTTGGAAGCCTGAGAAAGGCAAGTAGCAATATTTAAACACTGTAAATAAATAGATAATAAGGAAAGTAGATATTTCAAGACTATTATCTATCTATTTATTTATTTATTTTAGAGTATTTTTACCCCACCTTTCTCCTTAGAAAAGGACCCAAGGCGGCTTACAGTAATGAGTGAGGGATAATATACAGTCCAGTACAATTAAGAAATGTTCAAGTATTTGAGAAAAAGGAATTGAAAGACATCTTACAGTATTAATAGACAACATTAATTAGTCTGTTTTATTTTTTTCCCCTTCCTTTGCCCGGGCCTGCCGCCATCTTGTTTCTCTGTCGTCCGGTGCTTTACTTCTTGTTTTTTATCGTTGTTAGCCAACCAGAGTTCCCTATGGGAAGATGGGCGGGATACAAATCCAACAAATAAATAAATACAAATTATATTAAAGCAACACGGTTATAAGTAGTCATAAGCACAAAGTCTATGTGAACCCATAGATTCATATAAAATACACATGGTAGTAGTCCACCAGACTGTTCCCAATGATCCGTTAGGATTCGCAGCTCTGAAGAGACAACCTTTTGGTTCCACAGTCACTTATTTGGCCGCTTCAGCGAGCCGGTTGAAAGCTTGGGACAAGGCCGTGACCGTGTCCAAGATGCGAGACCGATCCTGCTCGGCTAAGCGAGCCCCGCAGCGCTGCGCAAACTTGTCCGGGTGCCACAGGGCCTGCTGGCGCCGGAGGAAGCGCCGATAAGCTGCTCTGTCAGAGGGGTCTGTGCGATGGAGCGCCACGGCGGCCATCTGCTCGGGCGTCCCAGTGGGGCACGGCCAAGGGATGTCCCCGTAGCGCAAAGGCTGGGAACTGTCGGCGGAGAAGACCCGGCTGCAGCCTTCCTCGTAGCGCCGCCTCTTGGCTTCCTTCAGTTCTTCTTCTTTGGCCCGGGCACGCTGCTCGTACAGGCGGCCTTCCTCGTTCCGGGTCTGCTGTGACTTCAGGGAAGGCTTCGGAGGTGGCGCTTTAGGCCTCTGCCGTTCCTCTTCCTTCCTCTGTTTTTTCCTGTATTCCTGGAAGAGGCGATCAGCCCACGTCTCAAAGCTTTCCGGCTCTGGACTGGTGGAGTAGAAATCCTCTAGGAAAGGGCAAAAGGAAAAAGGAGCATAAAAAAAGGGATGTGGCGCATTTATGCTTATTGACGGCCTAGTAAACAAGAAGGGGGGGGACAACTGGTTAAGGAAGGCCCTGGGCCCAGAATTGTGGGGGGAAAGCCAACCCCCCTTAAAGTGTGGTGCGGTTTAGAAATAACTGGAGTCTGCAGACTGATATCTGGTGCAATAGATAGAGAATGTTCTTTCCTGCCGTGTGCCCCCCACGGCAATTGTTTTATTAAGCACAAAACTAGGTCACAATACGTATGCATGAAGCCACATCTAGCTGAGACCATTGGCCAAGCCAGAGATAACTAAGACAATAGCACTTGTATTCCTAGAGCATGCGCAGAGTATAACCATGACCTAAACACCTTGGTATGGCACTGCTGATAATGACAGCTGCAAACTATCTTATGAAACAATTAACCCATTAACTCCTATTCACCAACACAGAATAACACAGCTAAGAGGAAACAAAGATTTAAGACAGTGATGGCAAACCTTTTAGAGACCGAGTGCCCAAACTGCGATTCAAAACCCACTATTTTTTTTTGCGAAGTGCCAATACAGCCATTTAACCTGAATCCAGGTGGCTGTGAAGGGGCGATGTCGGGTGCCCACAGAAAGGGCTCTGAGGGACACCTTTGGCACCCGTGCCATAGGTTCTTCACCAACACTGATTTAAGAGCATCCCACATTTCCCCCCCCCCCCAAAACAGCTACAACTCCCTTATTCAGAAAAAAAAATCTATCATTCTTGTATTAGCAGCAAACAGTACATAAAGATTTTAAAAAAACACACATTTAGAATCATTCAGGGAAAAAAATCAGAAAAAGGCCATGTGGTTCTCCAACCTCCTCAAAAATGTAGGCAATACCCACTAAAGGAATCAAATAAGTAGCCACCACGTGTGTGGGAGGGGGGTGGGGCAGGGAGGTAGATCAGTTCTGGAAATGAAAGCAAATTCCTGGCTCCCTCACACACGTTTAGACCAGGCTTTTCCTTTATTGAACCCTTAAGTCAGGCACGTCCAAACTTTTACCCTCCTGATGTCTTGGAACACAAGCTCCCAGAATCCCAAGCCTGTATTGCCAATGACAAAGGACTGTGGGAGTTGTGGTCCAAAACATCTGGAAGGCCGAAGTTTGGACATGCCTGCCTCAAGTGAAAAAGCCCCCACCAAGCAGTTAAGATTGGCCCACCCAAAGGCCACCGCTAAGGCCTTTCCCCAGAAACTGACTACTTGGCCTGCAACTCGCTGTTGGGTTGGAGGGCCTTGCCCCATATTGGACGTCAGTCACTGTGGGGCTTTTACAAACCTCCTCCCTCGTCCAACCTTTCTTTCTGGTCCCAAATAGAGGGCTCCGACATGTTTTCAACTTTTAACAATTTTATCAACTTTGTCCAGCACGCTTATAGGGACTCCTTGTGGCACTCTTCCAGTACCCTTGTATTCAATGTAGGCCTCAACAAAACAATCCTGAAGGGTTGATCGGAGTCTGCTAACTAACTTGCAACTGGCAATACACAGTCGGGCCCCATATCCTGGGTTTCTACTCTCTATGACTACCGGTCTTTGTGGCAGGCCCAGGTCCCATTGGGTTGGTGAGGGAAAGGGTCTCCTCCCAGTGTTGGCCCCAGGGGAAGTGTGTTCTGCTTATATATATATATACTGCCCCTTATCACTTCAAGTAGTCTCTGGTCGGGTTACAGTTTTAATTACAGTATGCAGGCTACACATTGCCCCCCCCCCGGCACAAGCTGGGTACTCATTTTACCGACCTCAGAAGGATGGAAGGCTGAGTCAACCATGAGCCGGCTACCTGGGATTGAACCCCAGGTCGTGAGCACAGTTTTTCCTGCAGTACAGGCATTTAGCCACTGCGCCCTGAGGCTCATACTTGCCTTCCCCTTTCAAAATAGGTGTATTCTTGCCTCCCGCAGTCTCTTTCTGAGGTTTCTCCCCAATATGGGAGTTTCCAAACCTCCTTATTTTTCCATTCTCTTTCTGCTGCCTCTCTGGGTAATTTGAAGGTAACCCACTCCCCAGTCCACGGGTCTTCCTTCACCCCCTCCTTTCCTTTTTTTTCTCTTCTGTCCAGCACACTGTGCCTTTCTTTCCACCACTCTCCTCCTCCCTCCACCCGACTACCTTTTTATCCCTTCCGTTACTGCCATGTACAACCATCCTCCTTTCCCCAGGCTTTTGGCTTCATCTAGCTTTAAATTAACCAGTCTCGTTCCCAAGTCCAAAAGGGAGGAGCTTTCCTTTGGTAATTCTCTTAGGGTATTTGTACACGACCTCTAAACTCCGCCGCAAATGGCTCCCAGCTCCGGAGCTTAAAATTGTTTCCCCACCAGCTCCGGAGTTTACAGATAATTAAGTGCGACCACGCCCACCTAAGCGCGTCCCAGCGCACTTTTCAGGTACCTGCTCTCCGGAGGTGAAAATTCCTGATGCGGATATAACGTAGTGACTGCCGGGCTCTCCTTGCTTCTGTTTGTTCTTTTTTTGCCGCCCGCCCCTTTAAGAGATCTGAATGCAGTGCCGGGGTGGCAGAACGGAGGTGAGCGGCATTCTTTTCTTCCTTTTTTTCTCCCTCCCCTCACGCAGCCAGCAGCCAGGAGTGCGGAGGGGGTGGGAACGCAGGAACAGCGACAAACCCCTAAGATCTCTGGTCTGAATTTAAGTGGCCAGCGGATCTTAGGGGTCGTGTGAAAAGGCTCTTAGAGGGGACAGCACACCAACCTCTGTCTTGGCTTTCTCACACAAGGAAGGAAACAAGGAAGAAGAGACAGAAGCAAGGAAGGTATGGAAAGAAGGAAGGATGGAAGCAAGGAATAAAAGACTGAAGGAAGGAAGGAAGGAAGGAAGGAAGGAATGCTTAGACTCTGCTGCTTGTATCCCTCATCACACATTGGTTCATGTAGCTGGCAAGCAATGGCAGATCCAAGTGGAATTGTAAAAATGAGGAACCCCAACCCAGCTGATACCTTCTCAGGGAACACCATCTTACGGTGTATCATGAGCACCCCAATTTTAGGGGGGGGGGAAGCAAATCTCACCTTCATATCGCTGGAAAGTCTCCTGATATTCATCCTCCCATTCACCAAGAAGCTTGTGACGCCACTCCCTCTCAGAATCGTGTTCATCCTTGTCTCTCTCAAATACCCCCTGAGGACACTGCGGAGAATGACAAACTATCAGAATCCCCGCTTGGAAAGAAACATCTGAAAGGCATCCTATTTGGCTGCACCCTCCCTTATGGATACAAAGGCACATATACATATGTATAATAATTACATGCCACCGAGTCAATTTTTAGCAAAGCAAAGTGTTCTGCTTATATACCTGCCCCATACCACTTCAAGTAGTTTCTGGGCGGTTTACAGTTTCATTACAGTATGCAGGCTACAAATCCCCCCCCACACACACACACCAAGCTGGGTACTCATTTTACCGACCTCGGAAGGATGGAAGGCTAAGTGAACCTTGAGCCGGCTATCTGGGATTGAACCCCAGGTCGTGAGCACAGTTTTACCTGCGGTACAGACATTTAACCACTGTGCCACAGGGCTTTTGACTTATTGAAACCTTTTTCAGAGTTTTCCTGGTAGGGAATAATCAGAAGTGGTTTCCCATTCCTTTCTTCGGGGGTGGGGGGTGGGGGTGCCCTGGGACTGTGCGGCTTGCCCAAGGCCACCCAGGCTGGCTCCATTATTTCCCAGCAGGCCCAGTGGGGAACTGAACTCCCAACCTCTGCAGCTAGATGCCTGAATCACTGAGCTATCCAGCTAGCCATAGAGTCATACTGATATCGTATGATACCCATTTCTCTTCTGTTTGTCCCAGTAGTTCTCCCGGCGTCTTCCCATCTCTGTTTCTGATGTTCATAGCAGAAGGGCAGCGGGTGCGCAAAGGTACAAAAAGGTCTTCATACACTAGGAAAGAAGAGAGGGAAACCCCAAAGCATTAAATGATGCTATTTGCTGACTACAGACTTCATTATAGGAAACCATCAAGTTCACAACGCCATCTTGTGGTTGGCACGTCTACTGAAATCTGTACTGGATCTCTGGCCTCAATGATCAGATCCCATTTTCTTTTAAATTGAGTATCCATCTGTTCTTATTTCCTAATCATGGCAGTGAACCCAGGCATGTCTAAATTTCGGCACTCCAGATGTTTTGGACCACATCTCCCACAGTCCTTTGCCATTGGCAATCTAATCTTAGCATTCTGAGAGTTGTGGTCCAAAACATCAGGACGGCCAAAGTTTGGACATGCCTGCGAGTGAACCTCTGAGAGGCCAAAGTGAAACGGCTACCAAAGTTTCCTTCCATTGAGGAGGAACAGGTGGAAGGAGCGATAGATAGACCCTAACAGGCAAAGAGGAAAAGCAGCGCAGAGGAGGAAAAGAGGAACATTGATTTGAACGTCAGACAGATTGACTTAATTAAGGAAGCCACTAACTTTCATTTGCAAGACCTAAGCTATTCACGATAGGATATTTTGGAGGTCATTCGTTTATGAGGTCTAGCGACATAAGAAACAATTTGATGACAACACAACAATCAGTTGGGCCCTGTCTCTGTTGTCCCCTTATTATAGACCAGGCCTGCCCAAAGTCCGGCCCGGGGGGGGGGGCAAATCCGGCCCGTCAGGCCATTCTTAGTGGCCCGCAGCTGGCTGGCCCGCACCTCCCTCCCCCTCCTTCACCCACATATTCCCCTGCGGTGGCCACGTCCCCACCTTCCTTCCTTCTTTCCGCCCTCCCTTGGTCCCCACCTCCCTCCCTCCCTTCCTTGTTCCCCCCCCTTCCTTTCTTCCTCTCTTGGTTTCCACCTCCCTCCCTCCCTCCCTTGGTCCCCGCCTTCCTTCCTGCGGGTGGGGTTGCAAGGGCTCAGTGGGTGGGGCTTATGGGTCAGTGGGTGGGGCTTGCAGTGGGGTGGCAGGGTCGGGGAGCAACCGGCCCCTGATACATTCTCAGCCACCAAATCTGGCCCTCCTTACAAAAAGTTTGGGCACCCCTGTTATAGACAAAGGACAAGGATGAGACGTAGCATGCTCAACCCAGAGAGACAGTCCACTACAATGGGTAGAGTACTGGACTCACAAGAGCAGGATTTCAGTCCCCAAAGAACCACACAACTTGCTGAGTGACTGACCCACAGCCTAACTCACGGGATTGTTGCAAAGATGTAGTGGAGAAGAAGAAATCCAAGGATAGTGGGCCCTCGTATAACAAACGGTTTGTATGACATAAAATCTGTACAACATAAAAAATTCTGGAGATGGGGGAAATTTGCTTAACACAATCGTCTATGGGGCGAATCCGTACAACATAAAAAAGGTCGCAGCTAGCGATTACTCCGTTTTCAATGCATTCCTATGGGAAATTTGTATAAACGAAAATTTGCTGAACACAATTTCATTTGGAACGAATTAATTCCTTTATACAAGGTATCACCCCTTGAGCTTTCTCAAGCTAGGATAGAAAGGGATGCAATAAGTAAATAAATAATAAAGCAAAGGTCTTGCATCAACCAAGCTAGTCTTAGCTTACAAGAAGGGTGTCCTCAAAAACCTTTGCATATTCCTTTTCCTAAAACAAGCTCCCTCAACACTAATGGGTCCCAAATTATCCAAGTCAAGGAATAGTGCTGTGAAGGACAAAAGCAAGGGTGGATAAAAATCAATGATTTTAAAAAACAAATAAATAGATAGATTTTTTTTAAAAATTAAATCAGATTTTCTTGATTTAAATCAAATTTTTAAAACTCTAATGCTTTTTGAGGAAAAATCTCTCTAAAGATTGTGTTCTAGTTAGGATACATTATAGTCCGAAGGATATTCTATTATGAAATAGGTTTTTAATTATGTAGCCCAGAGGTTTCTGATTATTTGGGGCAATTTTTCTATCTAGAAGATATTATCAAGCATGCTTGGTTTTGCTATTTTCAAAACAGTGCATTTGGGTCTGCAATGATAACCTGCCTCCTTCATAGAAAAAATGCTATAAAATAAACAGCAGAATTGAGAGAAAGACCTTAATCCCATTGTTCCTCTGCCAATCTATGTACATAAAATGAACCCCCTTACCTCTTAAGTGCTACGTTTCAAGAAGTTCAGTGAATAGGTTGTCAGGAGCCCCGTGGCGCAGTGGTTAAATGCCTGTACTGCAGGTAAAACTGTGCTCACGACCTGGGTTCAATCCCTGGTAGCAGGCTCAAGGTTCACTCAGCCTTCCATCCTTCCGAGGTCGGTAAAATGAGTACCCAGCTTGCTGGGGGGGGGGCAATGTGTAGCCTGCACATTGTAATTAAAAATTGTAAACCGCCCAGAGACTACTTGTAGTGGTATGGGGCAGTATATAAGCAGAACACTTTGCTTTGCTTTGCTTTGCTTTGGAATGGAATAGGTCTGCACAAGGAGCAAAGTTTGAGGAGGAAGAGGAAAGCAGTAAAATGAAAGGGAAACCTCTTGAGCAGAGTACTCCACACCTTGAGGTCTTTATGTGTATAGTGGCCTGAGGGTTATCATATTATTCTCACTCTTTCCCTTGAGCACTATATACAGTTAAGTCAAGAGCAGCTCGACTTAAGAGCAATTCGACTTAAGAGTGGAAAACTGTTGGCATATTAACTGCCGCCTTACAAATTTTAAATATGCTCGACTTACAATATTTTTTTTATTTTTTAACTAATTTTTAAAATTTTTTAGACAGATACCCCGACTTAAGAGTAGTTAAGAGTATGCATTTGGAATGGATTAAATTCGTAAGTCGAGGTACCACTGTATATATATATATATTGACCCCCCCGCCTATCACGGGGGTCAGGGACCCGACCTGACCCGCAATAATTGAAAATCCGCGATATGCGGATGCAGGTTGGATCGGGCCTGGGGTGCCAAACTGGAGGCTCTTGTACTTACCCCCAGCCTGGCACTGCCCTGAATGGACCTGCAAAAGGCCCTTGCAGGCCCATTTGGGGCAGTGCCAGTCCTGGGGTCAGTAAGGGAGGCCTGAAACAGGCCTTTCCCCCCTTACTCCAGGGGGGCTTTTTTTCATATACTGCAATTCCGTGATATAGTGGGACCGCAGTATATGAACTGCATATCATATATACACCGATCCAGACAGCTGGTGGGGTGTGGGTTGGGGCTGGGCTGGGCTGGGCGAGGTGCCCTCCTCCAGGCCACCTGGAGGCAGACTGCGCCTGGCCGCCCAGCAGCAGAACATTTCCGGGAAAATAATTTTCCAGGAAGATGGCTGGAAAGAGAGGGAAAACGGGAGTGTCCTGCCCAAAACAAGACACTTGACAGGTATGCTGTGTTTCCCTGAAAGCTCAGTGGGGAATCAAACTCCTAGCCTCTGGCTCCAGAGACAGATACCTAAACCACTGTTATCTAGCCAGCTTACTTTGACCCAAAAGGCAGAAAATTAAATACATAAGGGCCCCTGTATCTGTGCGGGATCAGTTCTGGGCTGCCCCGCAGATGTTGAAATCTAAAGGTGATGGCAGCATGAGCAGTGGTGGAGTGCTGGGGGCTGCTACTGTCACGAACAATTGGTCTCATTTCATGGCACTTAGAATCTGCTGCCGGAGATCCCTGCCTCACTCTGCCTCACGGTAGGGCCGGCCCAGATGCAATCCCTGGGTCTCACCGGTGCCTCCCTTGCGCGCAACCTGCCGAGCAGCTACATGTAAAGCCGTATCTCCGCATCGGTCCTGAACGTTGGGGTCCGCTCCATACTTCAGTAACAGGACGGCGGTCTTGACGTCCTGACGGGCACAGGACCGGTGCAGCAGGGTTCGGTTCTTACGCCCTGCCGCTTCTGCCAGGTCCAGGGTTTCTCCGTGACGCTGCAAGAGCTTGCGCAACTTGTGGCGGTGGCCAGAATTGACGTAGCGCCACAGGCGGTCCTGGGATTTGGATGCCATGGCAACGGCATGTGGTTGAGGTGGCTGGTTCCTGGGAAATGAGAGAAGGAAGAGGTGATGGAAGCTCAATACCCTTTTCTCTCCCAAGGCTGTGATGCACTTGAGGGGTACATATTGTTCAACTAAGACTGTATATTCTATATTCCTCTCTCATCCACCCCCGTTTCTCACCTTAATTTTTTACCTACACTCCAACCCCAATTTTGATGCTCAAACCGTACAGGAAAGGCTAAGGAGAGCTTTGGGTCATCTCTTGACAGCAACCAGCTTCATTCTCCGCATCAACCACAGAAACATAAGAGTTGGAAGAGACCGCAAGGGCCATCTAGACCGTCCCCCTGACATGCAGGAAGCCCCCCCCCCCATCAAAGTCCTCTCGACAGACTGCCATCCAGCCTCTGCTTAAAAACCTCAAAAGAAGGAGACTCCACCACCCTCTGTGGCAGCAAATTCCACTGTTGATGTTCAAATGGAATCTCTCTTCCTGTAGTTTGAGACCATTGCCCCGAGTCCTAGTCTCTGAAGCCATGGAAAACAAACCTTTTTGATATCACATCTTCAGATATTTAAGCAGGGCTTTCATATCCCCTCTCAACCTCCTTTTTGTAAGGGTAAACATTCCCAGCTCCCTAAGCCACTTATCATAAGACATTTCTTCCAGACCTTCAACCATCCCGGTCGCCCTCCTCTGGACCTGGTTCAAGGTTGTCAACATCTTTTTTTAAATTGAGGAACACAGAACTGGACACAGTACTCCAGATCTCTCTCTCTCTCTCTCCCAGCTTGATGCAAATCATCACTCTGAGTGGTTAAAAACATGAACACCCATACAATGGAACAAACCACAGGAACTAAAGACCCCAAATGATGGCGAGGTCAGAAAAGTAGGTCCTTATTAAAGTAACAAACAACTGAACTATTTTTCACCCGAAGAAATACAATTCAACCAACCTGATCGTTTCTCAAAGGCCACCTTTCCACTCCCTTATCCCTCTCTCGCTAACACCAAGACCGCACACAAACACACACCCACACCCGTTTTCACGCCCCCAAATTCAACCCATTTCTCCCCGTCTTTCTTTTTTTTTTCACCCTTACTCTTCCTCTGGTTCCAAACTTTACGCACAAAACGGACGCACTTCCGCAGGGATCGATGGGGACCGAGTGAAGGGGGGAAAAGAACACGCCGCGCCCTATTAAGGGCGGATGTGGCTTCAACGAGAATTCCAAATTGGAGAGTGTCGTACTCCCCCCCCCGCCCCCGCGAGTGCCCTTACTTGGTGCACAGGAGTTTAGAGTCCGAGTAGGAAACTTCGAACGGGGATCGGAAAGCAACGTTCCGCTAGTCAGAGGGCACTTCTGGTACTCGCAGTAGACTAGATGGAAAGGCGGCGGTCCTTCGAATGACTGCTCGGCTAAGCTGTAAAAGCTGTCCAGAAGTGTAATTAATTACTCTTCACGACGGCGAATCAGACACTTCCAGTAAACCTACAACCTTCTGTTGTTCCCTAGTAAGCGATATTTAGGGTAGCTTGCCTCTGAATATGCTGCTGCTGCTGTTCTTGACTGATGGAGTCCCTATGAATTTTATTTATTTATTTATTTATGTATTTATTATTACATTTATATACCACCCCATCTTCCGCAGCGGAACTCTGGGCGGTGTACACTTTAAAAACAGACAACAACGACAACGACAATGACAACGACAACGACAACAACAACAACAACAACAACAACAAGCATGAAAATCAGAGGCAGACTACCAGTAAAAATAGGGGGGGGAGAGACAATACCCTCCACAGAGGATGGCGTAGACGGCAACGAAAAGTGGGGGGGGCAAAGAAAGAAAATTATATAGAAAATTAAATCGAAAGGTTGCCAAATGGCTCCTTGAAGAGATGAGTTTTCAAGGCTTTTTTAAAGGTGGGCAGGGACGCTGCTAGGCGCAACTCACTAGGGAGCTGATTCCAGAATGAGCAATCTGCAAAAGGTCCTGTCCTCAACATTCCTGCTCAGCTCTTGCAAACGCAAGCCTGTGGCTTCCTTTAGGGAGTCAGTCCATCTGCTACTCTTCCTCTTTTCCTGCTGCCTTTCACCTTTCCCGACATCACTTTCCCTTCTTAGGATGTCCAAAATAGAACAGGCTGTTTCATCATTCTGCTGCCTCTAGAGATGGTTCAGGTCTTGATTTGAACTAGAACTTACTCATAGTACTGGAAGTCCAGGGTGTCCACAAAGTGTTCCCTCCAACACCATATTTCAAACAAATTAATTTATTCCTGTCAGCTTTGTCAACTGTTGTTGTGTCTTACCCAATGAGAAATGGCCAGGTAAAACAGAGTTATGGGTTATTTAGTCCTCCTAATTGGAAAGATCCTGTTAACAGGAAAAAGGGAGGAAGATTGGCTGGGTGCGGACGTTTGTCTCCAGGTGTCTTTAGGGTGGGTTTGTTAGGATGTGAGTTTGTTCCTCCTCTGAGGATAAGTCTTGTTATGTTGCAATAAACTGCTGTTTTATAGTACTTGGAGGCTGGTGTTTTTCCTGTCAAACCCACTATATTACAGTTGTCTAGCTTTTACATCCATACTTGGTAATCAGAAATACGAGAGTGTGGAAGATCTTTGTCTTGTCTGCAGTGACCGCATTCTTACATTTGATGATTTTTTCTAATTTTGTCATTGCTGCTCTTCCTAATTAATCTCTGTTACCTGATTTCTTGCCTGTGGTCTCCCTTTGGATTGATGACTGAATCAAGATATACAAAATCTCCAACTACTTCAATTTCTTCATTGTCAACATTATAGTTGTGCATAAATAGCGAATGTGTAGATAGCCATTCTATAAAGTCAGCTCTTGATTATTATTAACAATAATCTTAGAATTGGAGAGCTGGAAGGGGCCTTATGAACCAGTGTCCTTGTCCTTTGCCAGCCATTATTACTATTAGATACTGGCCATTATAAGATCAAAATCAGTTTTGTAACAATGTACAGACTCTATGCAATCAAGCCTACGCCCTAAAAAACCTTGATATAGCATTTCCCAAAGCAATTGTCTGGCTCCAGCCGAGAAAAGAGAGGAGACTTCATTTGGGACGATCTTAGAACAAAAAGGAGACCTGAATCATGAATCTTCTAAAAGGATTTGGTTTGAATAACACAAAACCAAAGAGGGATTTTCTGACAACTGCCAAAATTTTAATTCAAGATCACTGAGATAATTTCGTTGAACTGTGAACTCCGTAAGCTCTGCCAGCCAAAGGCATGGGCAGAAACTGATTGAGTTCTATTGGAAAATCTCAGGGTGATTTGTAGAAGTTGCCAAGGCTTCTCAACTCTGAATCAGTTAGCAACAGAGCACACAAATCTTTCCTTCATACTTTTGTAATGGAAAATTCAGTAAGTATAAGGCAGGCAAACAGAAGTACATTTTTATTATGGTACTACTTCTTCAAGTGCCATGTCTTCGTAGAACGTTGGCAATTAGTAGCCTGAACTGGTTTCTATCTAAGGCTATTCTAAACAGAGCAGTTATGCTTACTGTTCTTAAAATATCTTAAAAGACAATAGGAAGAGATTAAAGTAAGACTCCTCTATCTGTGAGGGATTCGTCCCTATTTCCCTCCCTCTGTAGATGCTGAAAACTGCAAATAACAAACACTCTACAGTACATGGCATGTTAAATGGAAGAAAAAAATCCAGAATACTGTATTTTCATATGTATTGCCAGAACTGGCCACTCAGAACAATGTTTCTCAAGCAGGAGAAGGCAAACTTAGGTGGACATACATTGCCAAGCAGCCACCACCTTGTTGTTATCATTCCTGCTACGACAATTCAGCGCTGCTGCAACATTGTCCTTCAGAAAAGAAAATGGACAAGGGGTGTGGGTGGGTGGGTGCAGAAGGAGGCACAGGAAGGCATGTTGGCTGAATTTCAGCAAAAACTGGGTCAGTTCTAAGAACCTCGAGTGACTTGGGGAAGCTCAACAGCTTAGGGCCTGATTTTGGCCTATGGGATTACCTCAAGGAACCAGAGATTTTTTTCACAGATTCATCCAACCCCAGCCCAAAAAAAGGCCAGCAAGGAGGGAAAGAAAACCAGATGTGGCCAGGTGTCAAGTTGTGAAAACCTGGGATTTGGTAGTTGAAAGGGTGAACTGCAGCTCCTGGTGGGCTCCCAGGGCAGAAATTCCACTTATTTTAGATAACAAAGACAACTTTTGGTGGTGGAGTTTGGATTCAGTGAACAACCTCAGATTCTAGTACTGGGACAAAAGGAAAGAAAAGATTATTCTTTCTGCAAGCCAAGGATAACAGTACAGTATATATTTCTGTCCTTTCCCACCCCCTTGTTTCTAAAGGAAACTACCCTACGAGTTGCATCCCTTCCCGCCATGGAAATTGTTTCATTCTGCTGGCATTTTCAACACTGAAATGAAACGAAAACACCCAGACTTTGGCACAAGGTCCCAAAAACGACAGCACTGCAGATATAAAGAAGAGCAGTATGACAGTCAATGTTTTATTTTTGAATAAGGTTTTCAGTCATGGGGTTCGCCAGTTCAAAGGTCAAGGTTCATGTAGGTTCGGAGGTTGCGTTCCCAAGCGGCCGCCTTGGCCTCCCTGCGCCGGGCCTCCCGCTTCCCCACGGTGGCTGCCCGTTCCGTTCTTGGCCGTGGGTTGAGAGGCCCTTCCACAGCGCTGGGGTCCTTGGCGTCAAAATGGGTCACTTTCGGTTTGAGGTTGCCGCCGAAGCCCAGGCCCTTCTGGTCACGCTTGAGGACCGTCTGGATAGGGAACTTGCGCCCGGCGCCGCCCGGCCCCAAGCCGCCCTCTTGATTCCAGCCGCCTTTGACCATGAGCCGAAAGCCCACGTTGTTCTCGGGGATGTGGTAACGGGTGGGGGGCAGAGGGTCCCGGCGGTTGAAAAGGTGGGCCGTGGAGCGTTCGTGGGTGGCCACCGTGTCCTCGCTGTAGTGCGTCCGGCACACGGCGCAGTACTTTCCCTCAGCCGTTGATGATAAACTGCAGGAAGAAGGAAAATCAGGAGAGAAAAGCCATATAGAGAGAAGAGTCAAGTAATGTAACTTTTAACAAAATGTATGTAACAGAATATTTAACAGATTCAAAATGGTTTCAGTGTATAAATGCACAGTCATTGGCCAAGACACAAGTGAATAGTGGAATCGCATGAAAAGCTCAGAATAATTATATCCAGGTGCCATGGATAACTACTTAACATTGTCTGCCTATGTGTACTCATGTGATTGGTTTATATCAGGCCTGCCCAACAGGTAGACTGCGGGCTACTGGTAGCCCGTGAAGGGTTCAAAAGTAGCCCGCTGGCCATCAATAAAAAAAAAAGTGAGGGGATAAGTTCTCCACCCCTCCCTCCCCCATCCCAAGGACCACCACTGCCCCAGCAAAGTCCTGGGTCTAGCAGCCCACTGTCTCAGCCGAATGGGCCAGTTCAAGGGCCATGGCGCATTGAAATCTATTCCTTCCAGAACTGATTAATTTGTTTTCAATGCATTCCTATGGGAAACTGCTGATCTACTTACAAAAGTTCTTACTTATGAGCATGTGCTTGAAATGGATAAAATTCGTAAGTAGAGGTTTCAGTGTAGTAGCCCTCAGGCACTTTGGGCCAGAAAAAGTAGACCTTGGCCTGTTTAAAGTTGAACAGCCCTGGTTTATATGATGTCTGCCATGTGTATAAAAGGCAGGATTGTAACCCATTTTGCTTTGGGACTGCTTTCTGGTGAGACGAGCAGTTACCCCACTACTCTGTAATATTTATGCTATGTGTTTTATCTTGTTGTGTATTTTTTTGTAATACAAGCTTTTATGCTAAAATTTATTTCTGTCTCCCAGCTTCAAATCTGTGCTTAGCAATTATCTTTCCACGCCACTGTATAACTCTGCTCATCTTTGCCACATTTTAAGCCCAACCACACTTTTAAACAATATACAGTGGCACCTCGACTTATGAATTTAATCCATTCAGAATGCATGCTCTTCAGTCGAACTACTCTGAAGTTGGGGTACCTATCTAAAAATTGAAAACAGCAAGTTAAAAAATAAAAAATAAATACAACAATATTTGTAAGTCGAGCAGACCATATCTAAAATGTGTAAGGCGGCAGTTAAAACGCCAACAATTTTCTGCTCTTCAGTCGAAGTGCTCTTAAGTTGGGGTACCACTGTATATAAAAACAATTCTTTTAATGGCCCTCAAAGTGTAGAAAGAAAGAAAGAAAGAAAGAAAGAAAGAAAGAAAGAAAGAAAGAAAGAAAGAAAGAAAGAAAGAAAGAAAGAAAGAAAGAAAGAGAAAGAAAGAAAGAAAGAAAGAAAGCACTGAGGGAATTTTAACACAAGCCAGAAGAAGGGTATGAAGGCCCTGTTCCTGAACGGCCGGTGTGAATTTTGAGAGTCCCCTTTCAAATTATTTTCTTTTAAAAAATATTTGCTATATTTTCATTTTTCATTAATGTCAGCAGAATGTGGCATGCATAGCTTTCCTTGGGCCCCACTTTTCTGCAACCCTGTGAGGCAGCGCCATGCTGAGCAGAATGGTCCACAGTAACTTTGTGGAGTTTCACAGTTCACTTGGGACAAGAACCCGGATCCCCCTAGTCCTAAACCAGCATTATGAACCACAGATTCCCAGACACAGCTAGTGGAAACAGCTGCCACACAGAGTGGTCAGGAATCTTGATTCACTTGGAAAGCCTTTTTACTGCTTTACCGGTAAAGAGAAGGGAACACGTCAGGGCTGTCCACTCTCTCCACTGTTATTTATCTTGACATTAGAAGTATTAAATCAACAAGTAAGAGATCAGAAGGCGATAAAAGGGTTAAGAATAAAGGAAGAAGAATATAAGTTGCAGGCATATGCTGATGATGAAGTTTTCATATTAGAAGACCCTATTGATTCAGTGGAATGCCTGTTGAAAACTATAAAGAGCTTTGGAGAAATGGCTGGTTTGAAGATAAATCAAGAAAAGACTAAAATCTTAACAAAGAATATGACAGCAAAATAAATTAGAGAATTAGTGGAGCAAACACATTTTAAAGAGGAAAATACTATTACATATCTGGGAATAAAGATAACCAAAAAAGCAAGTACGATATGGCAAGACAACTATCTAAAACTTTTAAAGGATATACAAATAGATCTGGAAAAATGGAGCAAATTGCATTTATCATTACTGGGACGAATAGCCACAATTAAAATGATGATACTTCCAAAATTACTATTTTTATTTCAGATGATCCCATTACTATTAGAAAAAACATTTTTCAAGGAGATAGAAAAAGTAATAATGAAATTCAACTTGGAAAGCCTTTTTACTGCTTTACCGGTAAACTACCCTTAAAAACAACAACAACAAATGTTTCCTGTTCTTTGTCGTTTAGAATGTGTTTTATGGTTTTCCCTTTACTTTCTGTACACTGCCCAGAGTAGCAACTTGCTAGATGGGCAGAATAAAAATTGAATGAATTGAGCTGTGTAATCGCACTTAAAATGCAACCCCCCTTGGGAGCATTTCTTCCTGAAATGGAGAGAAGAAAGGTAACTCACCTGCTGGATTCCTCCTTCACGTGGGGACTTGTGCTTTCCTGCAGGATGTTCACCACCTCTTGGTGCCCGGCTTCTTCAGCCAAATCCATCGCATCCCGCCCTTGCGTCTCACACACCCCTACCCAGGCAGCACCGTGGCTCAGGAGATACCTCACCGCCTCCCCTTGGCCGGCATAAGCGGCGCACATCACGGCTGTCCAGTAATAACCATCTCGATAGTTTACGTCACACCCTTCCTTCTCCACAAGCATCCGGAGCGATGGGAGCTGGCCATCTTGGGCAGCCTTCAGGAGTCGATTCCCTAGGCGGGCCTTCCTCTCTTCTGAGTTGTTTGGGGCACGAGGAGTCTCTTGCCCCGGTGGGCGGTGTCTGCGGGGAACCTTTCGTTTCCTCTGTGAGGATGTCCCAGGATCGTTTGGGAGCACCAGGCTCTCGTAGAAGCTGCGGACAGCCTCCCCAGCCGCATTCCCTCCCTCTGGGCAAGCATGGTCCGCATCTTTGCAGTTTTTCTTCCGGGCATGGCCGTCTCTCCAGAGATCAGATTCCTCCTGGGCACGAGTGAAGGCAATCAGGTGTGGCCCACGGCTCATGCTGAAGCTCAACTGCAACGGTTATGAAATTCGCCCAACCGCTCCCAGCTTTCAACGCCTGTTGACAGGAGGAATCAGAGGGTTACGTACAATGCAGCAATCCTTTTATCACCATGGAGTTGAGGCATACGTTGTGATTGCACAAGAGCACAGAGTGATCTTTTTCGGTGAGATGGGCAGGATGCAAATATGATAAATAAATAAAATGTTCTCTGAAGCATGTCAGAAAGCAAGGAACGCAGTGCCAAAGCTCTATCCCTCTATCTGGCTTACTGTGGGAGGGAGTTCCAAAGACTGGGAGCCAGCGATAGAGAAGGTCTTCTCCACCTGGGTCCCCCACCAAAGGCAACGGTCAAGGCGTTTGGATTGAGAGAAGGGCCGGAGGCGGGTCCTAATGGGAGGTGCGGTCTTTGAGAGAGCTCAGATCCAGGCCATGTACAGCTTGGTCGGTGAAAACCAGCACTCGTGTGTGTGTGTGTGTGTGTGTGTGTGTGTGTGTGTGTGTGTGTGTG
>JAHTLZ010000207.1:306867-340037 GCA_023846285.1 Phrynocephalus versicolor | reverse complement strand
GTGTGTGTGTGTGTGTGTGTGTGTGTGTGTGTGTGTGTGTGTGTGTGAGAGAGAGAGAGAGAGAGAGAGAGAGAGAGAGAGAGAGAAGTGATCTCCGCAACCAGCTCCCGTCAAGCCACCTGGCTGCTGCCTTTTGGACCTGCTGAAGTTTCCTGAGCCATTTCCAGGGGGAAGCCTTCTTACACGGAGGGGGTTCCTGTAACGTGGTAGGTTCAACAGGAAAAAAGCCAGCTCCAGGTACTACAAAACAGCAGTTTATTTCAACATAACAAGACTTATTATCTTCAGCAGAGGAGCGAACACACATCCTAACAAACCCACCCTAAAGACACCTGGAGACAAACATTCGCTCGCAGCCAATCTTCCTCCCATTTTTCCTGTTAAAGGGAACTCTCCCATTATAGGAGGACTAAATAACCCATAACTCTGTTTCCCCTGGCCGATTCCCATCAGCCAAGGCACAACAGTTCCAGTCATCCCCAAGCAGTGACGTTTCCCCTGCAAAGATGGACGATGCCTACCCAGCAACTACTGTACCCAGTTTCCACTTCCCCGCAACCCTCGATCCCCTTCGCCCGCTCTTCTCCCTCCTGCGCAGCACAGTTTTCACTCACCTATTCTCTGAGCAGCCACCTTCCCCCGGAAGTTCCGCTTTACCATAGAGAAGCGGACAGCGAGATTGCCAGATTTACAGGAAATCTTTGGGCACCCGCGTGACTGCGCATGCGCACCAGAGTGCGGCCTTTGACCATAGAACTAGAAGATGCTTCACGCGACATAATCTCTCCCTCGGTTATTTACTTTCCGTTCAAGGCACGCTTTGTGACCCCACTCGAGGGCACTGAAGAATAATGGTTTCATAGAGGGTAGCCGTGTTAGTCTTTTCAAGAATTTCAGGCAAAAATCAAAGAAAAACAAAACAAAAGACACAAAACATGTGGCACCTTAAAAGACTAACTTTCATATTTTAATGTAAACCACGAAACGTTACATTAAAATATGAAAGTTAGTCTTTAAGGTGTCACATGTTTCATGTTTTTTATTTTGTTTTGTTTTTCTTTGATTTTTTTGCCTGAAATTGAAGAATAATGGGCATCAGTCTCTTTCTATTTATGTCCTAAACACAGCCTCATCTATCACTCTTCGAAACTCTATGGTTACTATTCGTCTCAATCTCAACAGTCACGGAGGTTGGGTTTGTAACACGCATGCGCCTTCTTAGGTATCTCGGCAACGAAATGGACGCTGCGCATGCGTAATGGGTAGTTAAAAATGAGGCTGGCTTCCAAGTTTGGAGATGTATAAGCAGGGAGGCCAGGTTTTCCTCATTGCCTCGCGCACTTTCCCGCCTTTTTCAGCTCGAGCCTTTCTTACCGTGTCCTCGTTGTGACCGTTAGATCTATTCAAATAATTTTCACCAGTTTTCCCTGACTATAATGTTTAGCCCTCCCCCGTTTTAACGGGGGATGCGTTAATTAAAACAACAGCTGAGTCTTAGAAAATCAACGACACTACATTTGTAAGGGTATATAGCTTTTCCAAACCACATTTAGTTGAATTTGTTTCAAACAATCACTGAGATAAATACAGTACAGTTTTAGAAGAGGTAGCTGTTTTAGTCTGTGCAAGCGCATCAGACAAAATCCAAAGAAACAAACAAAAAAGAGACAAAGGCATTGTGGCACCTTAAACTATTGTATTTTAATGGGGGCTTTCATGGGCAAGTCCCCTTGAATTAAATACGGATAAATTACCAGTTTCACAAGTAAAACATTCTAAATAGCCATGAAATACTCTAATGTCATTAGCACTTCATCCAGAATTTCATTTTTCCCATGTATCTATGGACTTGTCCACAAAAACTCACATTAAAATGCAACAGTTAGTCTTTAAGTCACATTTTTGTCTTATTTTGTTTCTTTGGATTTTGCCAGACATAAATATTGCAATAAACTGGACTCCAAACTGCCAGCCTTAGCAGTGTACCCCAGTAACCTTTATATATGTCCCTCTGTACTTCTATTCCAGCCAGTGAGGGTTCACAGTAGAGATGAGCACTGTATACCATAATGGTAAAATAATCATACATCCCAGAAGAGCATATTTCTATCAATATTTAGATAGGCATACTTAATGTTAATGTTAAAAACAGAATTAATTGAAACAAATAAGGAGGTTTAAAATATTTTTGGTTTGTGTTATTTTTATTCTTTGCTCTGCATGTTCATGACTGCTTGATAATTGTATCTTTTTTTCCACTGAACAGGTATGCATGGCGAATTAACAGAGAAAACCTAATGTGACTGACGGCCATGTTGAGAACTACTACTGCAGACAGAATGAGTCGGCGAAGCAGCACCAGCATTAGGGATGGTAATTAACAGGGAGCTGGGGTCAGAATTTTCTATTAGGAAGATTTGGTTGCTTACAGTTCTGGAATGAAAGTGAGGCCAAGCCTATTATTTATTTGATGCCATCTAAAAAAAGTTATGGAGGATTGAGGTGAGAGATTGGAGAATCACTAATTTTGGACTATTTCTCTCAGAAACCTGTAAACCAAAATGCTTCCAGAGTCATGAGATGGGACTTGTGGTTTTACTAAGAGCAGCCCTACCAGTTTTTTTTAACTCTGTAATTCAAGTGACAACTGTGTTTTCATAGATATAATAACACATCCCTTAACTGGAGCCATTTTATTTTTCCTTTAAGTATTTGTTAATCACGACAACACTTGTATTGTAATCAATATCCTTTCTCTTCTCAACATACTGCTTTATTAACAGTGGTGGTCCACTGCCCAAAAAGTGGTTCATTTTCTCCCAAGCATTATCGGAGCTATTATCCAGTTAAAGCTGTGTCTCTTTTATTTGGTTCCTTAGTGACAAAAGCTAGTTTCTATTTGTTCCTCCTCTCTTGACAAACTGACCTCTATTTATTAGTTTGGTTCCAGCTGGAACTCATCATTGGATGTTTGCTAAGGTATATCTTCACTCCTATGCAACCCTATTGAATCCATGAGTATCCGTTGGGGATTGTTTCCAGGCCATGTGGATAACAAAGACTGTGGATAAGAGAGAACACCACCCCAACTGCTGTTTTGTGACAGCTTTACAACAGTCAATTACTTTACAGCTGCAGTTCCTGACAGTAGCTTGCTTTGCAGCCGCTCAATTATTTTTTTCCTTTGCAAACTGTGCATAACTGAATCCGTGGTTAATGAATCAATGTATTCCGGGGCGCTACTGTATAGCGCTGGACACCAAGGAGGGGAAGGCATACGGCGATCTGTAATGCACTATCTGTTGCTTCCCCCGTGTTTGTTGTATTTTTCTGTTACCATTAGCTTTCTGCCTCTTGCTGGTCTTTCTGTGTTTGTTTGATTTTCTTGGTTTATTTGTTCTGTTTGGTTTGTTTTCATTTTTTGATTATTTATTTGGCTTTCGCTGTGAACCGCCGAGAGTCCCTTGGGAGAAATCGGAGAAGTGCATAAATAAATAAATAAATATTTTGCTTCAAGTCGCCCACTAGAAGTGCAAAAATAAATAAATAAATAAATAAATAAATAAATAAATAAATGTGCATAAATAAATAAATAAATAAATGTTCTGCTTCAAGTCGCCCACTAGAAGTGCATAAATAAATAAATAAATAGTAAGTGCACAAATAAATAAATAAATATATGAATGAATGAATGAATGAATGAATGAATGAATGAATGAATGAATGAGTGAATGTTCTGCTTCAAGTCGCCCACTAAAAAGACCTCGTACTACGCCCCCCTCCCCCCTCTCTCTCTGCCTTCCGTTCGTGGCCAGGGAACGGTAGCTTCGCAGGACGCGCTCGGACTACAAGCCCCAGGGTGCCTTGCGACAGCGAACCCGCTCTTCCGCCTTCCTCGCCGCTGCCCTCGAGGCCTCCCGCGGGGCCTCCTCCTCCTCCTCCTCCTCCTCGCGCGCCCGAGCACTCCCTATCCCGTGATGCCTTTCCGGCGGCGGCGGCGCGTGCGCAGTGGCAGCTGGCCGAGGCCTTGGCGGTCCTCCTCCTGACGCTTGTTTTGCTTTTTCCCCCTCCCTCCCTCCCCGCCTTCCTCTCCTTGAGGCGCTGGTGCTCCCCCCACCACGGGGTGAGTTGGGGAGGGCGGAGGGGAAGGGGGGGAACCGAGCCGGCCCTGCGGGGTGGTTGTTGGGTGGGGGGGCTTGGGGGGGAGGGGGAGAAGTGCGGGACTGCACTTGAGGTTAAAATTAAAGGGGAAAAGGGGGGAATCCGGAAAGGGAGGAAGAGTTGTGCTCTCCGTGTGTGTGTGTTTTTTTTTTTTTGCAAAAGGGCAGGATAGGGAGAGAGGCTGAGCAGATCTTGCAGGGGTGGGCTTGCTTCCCCTCCCCCCCTTTAACTAGCAGGAGAAAGAGGTATTCGGTTCATTAGGAAGGAGGCAAAATGTGGGAATGCTCCCTTGCCATTGGCCCCAGGGCACAAAAACCACGAGTGTGGGCTTTTGCCATTTTGCAGCAGTCGGGGTGGGCGGGGGTGGGGGGAGGAGGGGGAGGAGGCAGCAGTAGAAAAATGGCAATTTTCTATGGAACTGCTTTGCATGGGAAGTATCCCCCACAGCAGCTGGTTTCCGAATAAGCTGATAGAGCAGCTGGTTAAGTCATGGTGGCAGTGCCCGGGGCTTATGCTTCTCTCTGTTTCCAGAGGACGGGAAGATGAGTAGCTCCGAGGAAGTATCCTGGATCTCTTGGTTTTGTGGCTTGCGTGGCAATGAGTTCTTCTGTGAGGTGAGTTGGGAAGCAAAGCAGAAGGGTTAGGTGGGCGCGAGGGGCCAAGAGCTGAGAAGGATGCTTTAGTATGCAGGATGGAGGAGGAGGAGGAGGGAGGCTGGTTCTGAAGAAAGGTTGCCGGGTTTCCTTAGAAGAAGCAGCCTTTTGATGGTCACTTAGGAGGTGCGGAATATCTTAGGAAGTTAACAACTTGATAGGATTGATTGGGAGGGAGTTCGAGGAGTCTTACTTGGTTGATGCTGGGTTCTTCATCTACCCTTCCCTCTTCTAGGTGGATGAAGACTACATCCAAGACAAATTCAACTTGACAGGGCTTAATGAGCAAGTCCCCCACTATCGCCAGGCCTTGGATATGATCCTTGATTTGGAACCAGGTGAGCGATGGTGCTTGGATTAATCTATGCAAAGTGAGCCCACGCTGGCTGTTTTCACATAAATGTGGCAAGGAACTAACCATAGCCCTTGGTCAGCTGCTACTCATTGTTTTGGGTGCTGTGCTCATGAATGGGGCCGATGAACAAGTGTCTGGCTGCCTCTGCTTCTCATTTGCTTTCAATATATGTAATGAATGTGTCGTCTCCAGTTGCTGTATGATTGATTCCAATCTATAGAAATCCTGTCTGCTTATAGATATATGGTTGGGCAAAGTGTTGTCAGTGCTTTTGGGAGCATTTTGGGGCCCAGGGTAACCACACACATCCCCAGAAACCGAATAGAGCTTCTGTGGTAGAGAACATGGGGTTTATTGAGTCAGGAGCAGAGACGTAATCAGTGACCACATATAGCCCTTATAGAGAGTGTTTGCTTCCTAACATACTTCTTGATCCATCTTCAAGTGCCCTTTCATCGTGGAATAAGAATGTGCATAGCTTGGGTAGTGATTTATCAGCCACTGTTCCTGTTTAATTGTCTTTATGAAGGCAGGTTCTTTGGAGGCTGCCAGGGGATGGATTTGGGACAATGCCCTATCAACACAAGCATTAGATAACTGTTGATGTTTTAAAAATCTTTATTTTTCACAATAAGTGTGTGTGTGTGTGTGTGTACTTTATGTTAGTGCACAGCACTCAAACACATCAAAGCAAAAAAGTGTTCTTATATACCGCCCCATACCACTTCAAGTAGTCTCTGGGCAGTTTACAGTTTCATTACAGTATGCAGGCTACACATTGCCCCCAGCAAGCTGGGTACTCATTTCACTGACCTCGGAAAGATGGAAGACTGAGTTAACCATGAGCCTGCTACCTGGGATTGAACCAGCAGATTGTGAGCACAGATTTTGCTGCAGCACAGGCATTTAACCACTACACCACAGAGCTCCATCAGGCATTACCCTTGACTAATCTTATGACATTAATGTATGTGAGAATAGAAATAAAGCATTTGAGACCTTCAGATAAAGTAGTTATTAAGGATTCGTAAGGAATAGGAATGATGCAAATCATGGTTCAGATGGAAGGAAATAGCACAATGGTCCTTAGTTGTTTTTGGACTAAAACTCCCAAAACAACTAAAATAATTAGTGGGCTGGGGCACCTCCCTTATGAGGAAAGGCTAAAACATTTGGGGCTCTTTAGTTTGGAAAAAAGGCATTTGAGGGGGGATATGATTGAGACGTACAAAATAATGCAGGGCATGAGTCAAGTGGATAGAGGGAAGCTCTTCTCCCTCTCACAAAATACCAGAACTAGGGAACATCCACTCAAATTGAGGGCTGGGAGAGTGAGAACAGACAAAGGAAAATATTTTTCACCCAGCATGTTGTTAGTCTGTGGAACTCCCTGCCACGGGATGTGGTGATGGCATCTGGCCTGGATGCCTCCAAAAGGGGATTGGAGAGATTCCTGGAGGAAAAGTCCATCACAGGTTACAAATCATGATGGAGATGTATAATCTCCAGGCTTAAAACCAGGGTACTTCAAGGGCCAGATGCAGGGGAGTGGTATCAGGAGACAGATATCTAGTCTCGTGTGCTCCCAGACGCATCTGGTGGGGCCACCGAGAGATACAGGAAGCTGGACTAGATGGGCCTTTGGCCTGATCCAGCATGGCTCTTCTTATGCCCTTATGTTCTTAAAGCCCTTCACCACTAGCTGTGCTGGCTAGGATTTCTGTGAGTTGTGGTCTGAGAACATCTGGAGACCCAAGGTTGGGAACCACTGGACTAGTGTTTTTGGAGCATGTTGCTTTGGTTCTGTATTTTTCACTGACTAAAAAGAGGCAACTCAGAACCAAGATGTGTAATAAATACTGTATTGTTTAGTTTAGAGAGCTTTTATTTTCATTTTCCACCTGAAAATGCCTGGTTTCTGTACCTGAAAAACCATTGATGCCTACTGGGGAAACAAAACTTTTGGATAGTCACTAACTTCTAAGCTCCAAAGCAATAAATAATGTTTGTTATCTGTTCACTAACTAGAACCTGTTGAGGAATTGATCATGATGGTCAAGGGCCAAATGGCCTTTTTTGTTTGGCACCATGCTCCATTTTCTTTCTAAAGGCTTTTGGCTTCTTTCTTTCCTTGTGCAGATGAGGAGCTTGAGGACAATCCCAACCAGAGTGACTTGATTGAACAGGCTGCTGAGATGCTCTATGGGCTCATCCATGCCCGCTACATCCTCACAAACCGTGGCATTGCCCAAATGGTGGGTATTTATGCTGCTGGTCAAGCAGCCACCCTGCAGATTATTCCTTGGTGCCCTGAGGCATCCGCTCACAGAGGAAGGGCAACAAAACGGAGGAGAGATGGACGCTCAACCCCATGCCATGATATCTGCTTGATGTTTAGATCAGGCATGTCCAAACTTTGGCCCTCCTGATGTTTTGGACCGCAACTCCCAGAATTCCAAGCTTGTATTTCCAATGGCAAAGGACTGTGGGAATTGCAGTTCAAAACATCTGGAGGGCCGAAGTTTGGACATGCCTGGTTTAGATGCTTTAGATCACATCTGGCTGCGGGGACTGCTTTGAGCCACTTCCTGGGGAGTTACATTGGCGATACTTCACTTCTGCTCTATGGAAAGGTGTCAGATTGTACATTAACGCTTCTGCTCTTTTTATAGCTTGAAAAATACCAGCAAGGAGACTTTGGCTACTGCCCTCGAGTTTATTGTGAGAACCAGCCCATGCTGCCAATCGGTGAGTGGGGGCATATTGGGAACGCAAGGATTTGGAGCTAGGTAGGTTCTGATGCTAAAGAACATTTGAGAGTTATTGAGGAGTTCTAAAAAAAACACCCCAAAATAAAACCTAAACTTCATTGGGGAATGTAGGTTAAGGAAGTTTGTCGCTAATGATGTGGGGGGTTGAATACCTTTCAATTTTAAAATTAATTCTGTTCAGTCGCCACTCAAGAAAGTTTGCTGCTTGAAGTTTGCCTTGGGCAAGAGATACAGGGCAATAAAAACAATAACAAACAGCCTAAAAATAGTTCTTATCCAAGAGCCATAACCATCTTAAATGCTTCAACCAAATAATGTGACCTTGGGGAGTTGTGATGGATGTATATGAGTGCTTTTAATTGTTTTTACCTTTTAAATGTATTTTTTTCTTTCTTTATCATTTTAAAGCGAAAAGTGTTCTGCTTATATACCACCCCATACCACTTCAAGTAGTCTTTGGATGGTTTACAGTTTAATTATGCAAGCTACACATTACCCCCCCCCCCCAAGCAAGCTGGGGACTCAATTTACCAACCTCGGAAGGATGGAAGGCTGAGTCATCCATGAGCCTGTTATCTGGGATTGAACCCCAGGTCGTGAGCACAGTTTTACCTGCAGTGCAGGCATTGAACCACTGCACCACAAGGCTCTTTAGTTTTTTGTGTTTTTCACACCTGGGGTAGCTTTCGATTTCGTTGTACTATGTACAATGACAATAAAGTATCTATTCCATTCTCTTCTATTCTATCTTGGGATGGATGTGGGAAGCCATGTTGCTGGATCTCTTCTCAGAAGTTCCCACGTCTTGGCTTCCTCCGTTTCTCAGTTTTTATCTCCTCTTTCATTCCTCCTAGGCTTATCTGACATCCCTGGAGAAGCCATGGTCAAATTGTACTGCCCCAAGTGCATGGATGTCTATACCCCCAAATCTTCCCGCCACCATCACACAGACGGGGCCTATTTTGGGACTGGGTTCCCTCACATGTTATTCATGGTGCACCCCGAGTATCGGCCGAAGCGGCCAGCCAACCAGTTTGTGCCCAGGTAAGATTCGCTCAAAATGTGTCGAATGGGGAAAAGGTCAGAACGAGGCGGAAACACAAGTGTAAGATGTTACGTCTCCACTGTGAAAGTCATCTACACAGATCTGTTTTTTTTTCCTGTTCCTTTCATTCGCTGTTTCGTTATATGGATCCTTTTTAACAAGACTCTTGGGGGGGGCCCTCAGATTTGCAGTGGTGACATCACTGGGTACCCTCTTGTGTCCCTCATCGCTTTGGTCAAGAAGGATCTGACCCTTTTGAGAGTTTTCCCAGCACTGAAAGAAAGAATTTGTATGGGGCTTCTGAGTGTAAGGAGAAACTGCTGGGATATGAGAATGGCTGTAGATGACGGCTTTCTTGACAGATAGCTCAGCGGTTGAGGCATCTGGCTGTGGAGCCAGAGGTTGTGAGTTCAATTCCCCACTGGGCCTCCTTGAAAGGGGCTAGACTCAGCAGTCCAAAAAGGTCCTTCCAGCTCTTCAGCTCTGTGATGCTGCTGATTATGATGATGAAAGGCTTTGATCTATCTTAGAAAGTGTTGCGCTTCCAGTGAAATGTTAGCTCTATCGTTTTGGGATTGCTTCTTTGCTCCTTGCTATGCTGTCTATGGATTTTCATGCCAAAAGTGTCAGCAAGTGGTGTGTTTGCACAGTTGCGCCAATTGGGACTTTTCCTTCATTGGTTTGAATTGGGAACTAGTAGTCTTTGATTACATCATGCATACTCGAGCTGCTGCAGCAGCATGCTCTTTGTAGGGCTGTTTTCAAAGAGGATGCAGAATCTCCAGTTAAGGCAGTGCCAAGGTCTTATTCCAGCAGCACTGAAAGACTTGCATTTATTACAGCGGTTTTGAAAGGCCACTTCCTGGATTGTATTCAAGGCACTGAGTTGTAAAATCTAAAGCTCTAAACAACTTAGGACCTTGCGATCTAAAATGAGACCACCTGTCTCATTAGGAATTTATTTGACGGTTAAGAGGCCCATTTTGGGGTATGCAAGAGGGAGCTTTCTACTGCCAGGGTGTTCCCAGAGTTGGATCGAATCCTCTCCAGAATTATGCTTGCTCCCTATTTCTCTTGGCTTTCAGGAAAAGGCTTAAGTCATGCATTTTTGACCTAGTGCTTGGTGGTTACTTTTAGTGTTTTAATGCTTTTATTGCGGGGTTTTGTTTTTAGATTTGTTGCACCCAGCCGTGGTAGCTGAAAGCTTTTGATGGACCAGGGCCATCAAGCTCTGGTCTCCTTCCCTAATGCACTGGGACCCCTTTTAATGCTGAAATGCAGAGGTTCCATTGAGGTCTCTGAATTAACATGCCAGTCCTTGGGGATTCCCCCTCTGTTTAGTAGAAGTACTAGGAAGGCCAGGTGGCATCTTTGTATCTCACTCTGTCTTGTGTTCCATTTGGACGGTCCTCTTCCCAGACCTTCATTCAGAAAATATTGTCGGCTAAGCTCAAAGCAACAAAGCTTTAGTGTTGTGGGTGTGGTTTTTCAATTGGCCACCCGCCTCCAAGCTTTTCTAATAGTGGAAAATAAAAACAACCCTGGAAGGGGCTCCTTTTCAGAGGCTGCAAAGGCTGTGATTGGCTGCATAAATTTGGGCTGAGCTATTGCCTGAGCAAGGCTTTGGGAGGCAGCACAGAACCAGGAATGGGTCTTCTCCCCAAGATTTCTTTCTCTCTCTCTCTCTCTCTCTCTCTCTCTCTCTCTCTCTCTCTCTCTCACACACACACACACACACACACACACACAGAGTGTATTCCTCATAAGTGTGTTTGTTTGGGTGTTAGAGGATCCTTGGGTTCTGTTCTCTTTTGAGCTTAAGAGGTATCCAGGGGAAGGAAATCAATACAAAGTTGCATGGAAACAAACAATAGTTTAGAGGACTATGATTTCCCTTTTTCTGCTAGAGGCATGTCCAAACTTTGGCCCTCCTGATGTTTTGGACCACAGCTCCCAGAATTCCAAGCCTGTATTTCCAATGGCAAAGGACTGTGGGGGTTGTGGTCCAAAACATCTGGAGGGCCGAAGTTTTGACATGCCTGTAAAGCACTACGCTTTGCTCTTGTCTGGATGACAAGCCGTTGCCTTTCGGATGCAATTATAAACATTCCCGTTGTTTCTGAAAACTTGTAACAAGCAAAGATTGTTCTAACTTGAGCTGTGAACAAATTTTTTTTGCTCATCTAGCAACTGATGTTAAATAGAAACAGCACGAAATGTTTTTAAGCGCCAGGCTTTTTATTGGAAATAGGAAGGAAGTCAATACCTTTTTAAATGTTTGGACAAAGCCTTCCATGTCCCTCTGTCTACCACCATTTTAACCCTATCCTTTTTCTGTTTCAGACTTTATGGATTCAAGATCCACCCCATGGCTTACCAGCTCCAGCTTCAGGCAGCCAGCAATTTCAAGAGCCCAGTCAAAACAATCCGTTGATCTTCTGCCTCCAGGGTCCTTCTCCGATAAAACTCCCTTCACCCCAGTCAGGGCGGCTCCTATTTTGATTTTGGTGATGTCCCCTGTGGACTATTTTTTGGGTTTTTTTTGGTCACCTTCCAGCCTGATTTTAGTCTCATTTCTGGTTGTGTGGTTTAAATTAACAATCAACCGTTTCTGTTAATTCCCAGAAACACAATGATACACGGATTCAGTAACCAACTTGAATGTTATGATTTTGTGGGGCTTTTTTTTCTTTTTAAAAAGTAAAACACATTAAAAATTTAAAATGAGAATTGTTTTTTTTTTTTAAAAAAAAACAAACCTGGCTCTGGAAGGCTTGATGGGAGAAAGGGGTTGAGGGAAAAGAGAAATTACCGTATTTTTGTTCTATAAGATGCACTCCCCCCCTCAAAAGTAAGGGGAAATGTTTGTGCATCTTATAGAGTGAATACAGTAGTCCCCACTACGTATATATATCGCAGATTTTCATTTAGAGAGAAGTTACCTGCACGGAGCCTCTCCCGTCCCTTGCTGCAGCCAGGATTCTGCAGTTCCAATCACCTCATTAGCAAAGAGGCTTCCTCCAGGCAGCCTCTCCCCACCCTTCCCTTTCTGCAGCCAAGATTCCCAGGTCAAAAAGTTTGCAAGGAGGTCTCCTCCACGGAGCCTCTGCCCCCCCTTTTTACAGCCAGGATTCCCCCACCATGAAACCTTAGGCTAAACATTTCCCCCTTGTTTTCCTCCTCTAAAACTAGGTGCGTCTTATGTGTGAAAAATACGGTAATTCCAAAGAGAAGGAAGATGAATTTGTGATTAAAGATAACCTTTATTGTTCACACATTGGGGAAATTTACTTGTTACACAGCTCCCAATACAAAGAACAAATAAAGAACAGTAAGTGCACAAAAAAGTGTAAGGTGAGAAAGAAGAAGATAATGGATAATACAGATTGAATAAAATAAAAATCCAATATACAAATATACACTATAAAATGTGGATATAAAAAATTAAATGTGAAAAAAAAGAAAAAAGAGGCTACAATATACAAATACTGTATGAAAATATTAGACTGTAGAGTTGTAGAGTCTCACTGCAGTGGGAACAAAAAGACCTGTGGTAGCGCTCCTTTTCACACCGGGGATGTCTGAGTCTGCCACTGAAGGAGCTACGCAGAGCCTCCACTGTCTGGTGCAGTGGGTGAGAAGTATTGTTCATAATGGATGTCAGTTTGGCCAACATCCTCCTCTTACCCATCTCCTCTACAGAATCCAGGGGGCAGCCCAAGACAGAGCTAGCCCTCTTGACCAGCTTGTTCAATCTGTTCCTGTCCCGTTCAGTACTACCTGAACTCCAGCACACTACAGCGTAGAAAAGAGCTGGGGCTACCACAGAGTCATAAAACGTCCTTAACATAAGCCTACCCACTCTGAAGAACCTCAGTCTCCTCAGGGGATGGAGGTGGCTTTGACCCTTCTTGTATAGGTCGTCAGTGTTATGAGTCCAGTCCAGTTTATTATTTAAGTCAGGCCTGCCCAAAGTCCGGCCTGGGGGCCAATCTGGCCCATCAGGCCATTCTGAGTGGCCCGCGGCTGGCTGGCCCGCCCCTCTCTCCCCCTCCTTCACCCCATATTTTTTTAAAGAAAGTAGGTGGGCCTTGCAGTAGGGTGGCAGGATTGGGGAGCAACCGGCCCTTGACACATTCTCAGCCACCAAATCTGGTCCTCCTTACAAAAAGTTTGGGCACCCCTGATTTAAGTGAACACCCAGGTGGGAATATGCCTCAAGTTAGAGGCTTTACATTAAACTGGTAGATTCCTACCTTTCTGTATGGAAATGTAATGTTTTCCGTCATTATACCTCTCTGTTATAATGCTCAAATCAACCCATGGAGGGACAGCATCTAATATGAGTCAGCCTCTTGAAAAATAAGCATAATTTGTAAATACAGTACTGGTTTTGGCCCATTCTGATATTACAGCTGCCCTGAGAAGAAAATATGGTTTGGAATGTGGGCGATGGGAATCAGAAATGCTTCAGGAGTGGATGATTGTATTTATTTGTAGAACAGGGTATTTGTGGGCTTGTGACTTACTGCGAGGTTGCATTCACAATCCAGAAACCACAACCTTAATCTTAGAACAGGAAGGTTTTCCCCTTAGCTTTGATGTGTGAGAATGTATCAGATGTTAAAATATCAATAAGAAACAAAAAACAAAACAACACTCAAACAAAGACATTGTGGCACTTTAAAGACTAACTGCCATATTTTAATATAAGCTTTCATGGAACATACAGAGACTACGTGGTTAAAGTTATCATTGCGAGGCTCTGAGATACAGTATATCGCTATACTATGGTTGCATTTCACATGTAGTAATGATTTATGACTCTATATGCAGCAGACTCTAGGTAAGTCACATGTGGTCAACAGAGTGTCTTCCAGTGGTCTACAAAATGTGTTTTTCTCACTCATTTCCTTCCTATTACATTACCTGATGTTTCTCACATTCTCACAACTATGATATTGTTCCTGTAGCTTTTTTAAAAAAATGCTGATACTGTATATCTAAATAGCTCTGATAGCATTTTGTGTCCACAATCAACTAGAAATCCTGAAGGGTTCTTCTCTCTCCCTCCAATGCAAGGGCTGTTCTTACTGACTCTAAGTGTCTCTCTCTCACACACGGAGAGAGACGAAATTCCACCTCTTCTTCCCATACCAAATTGTGACCGGAAGTGCATTAACCCCTGAAGCCAGTGGTGGGTGGCTTTCATTCCCTGGGAGGAAAGTCTGTAAGGCAGGAAGCTGTGTGAACCTCACAATCACAACCTGAGCAGGCAGTCAAGGAGATCAGGACAGAAAGGTGGAACCTACCCCAGGCCCTTGTCAGATCTCTCATTTACTGATGGAAGGGGTTGCATTTGAGGCCGATGAAGGCACACATTTCTTTCGTAATATTCTCGGCTAAGTCAACGCTGACCTGGTTAAAAATAGCCACAGCCAGGCAGGTGTCATCTGAGCCAATAAGTAGGTGCCTTTGAGACATCCAGCCGCTCTTCCATTTCTTATTAGGATTATGTGCACTGTAGCAAAGGAAGTGATTCTCAAAGTGTGTCTTCGCCTTTCTGACAGCCACTTTCTTCAGCTCAGTAGGAAGGGTGGGTTCTCCTTTTCCCCGCAATAGCCTAGCTGAGATCATAGCTGGGAACATTTGATCTCAGAGCAGCTTACGGATCAGGGATTGGCTTCTCCTCCCCACCTTCTTTACTTCAAGAAGCTGGACACCCTTGTCCTCAACTCCTGAAATCAATCTCGGCACATTCACGGACTCTTTGACATCTGTCGCAAAATCTGTGACAAACAGGTAGCAGATTCCGTTGACTTTCATTGCTGTGCCTTTTTCCAACAACACCGGGAAGGCTTTTCACAGGGAATTGAATACAGAAATGAGTTATTTAGGACAGCCCCGCTGTTCTTGCATTTCTAGTCCTGCAGGTTTCCAGAATGGAATGCTTCATGAAGCAAAAGGTCAGCTGGAACTAAAGGTTGCCTGTTGGATCTTATGATTAAAGGCCATACAATCTGTTGGGTTTTTTTAATGGCTTTGGGAAAGGAGATGCATCACTTGCTATTTCTGCAACTAAAAATGTGATAGAACACAAGAAACAGGATTTAAAAATGTCTGAGAACAGAAAGGTCTGTTCCTGAGCTCTTTCTTCTCTATCGTGTGAAGCTGCTCCCTTAGCGGTTGTTACTGAAGTGAGGGTGTTGAGGAAGAGGATGAGGGGCATTTCCGTTGGGAACCGATGACAGGTCCCCCCTGAAATGTATTAAATTAAATTTTCTAAAATCTGAAAAGCACCTTCACAGTCAGGTTGTGGGTGTTGCTGGTTGCAAACTGCCTTTAGGATTGTGGGAAGACGAGCAGTATGATGCTAGCATAAGCTACATACCCTTTTTAAAATAGTTATTGCAAAGGAGACAAAAGTTCCCATGCATTAGAATAGGATTTGGTTTTAATATAACACAGCTGGCAAATGCTGAATGAGCTGTACCTACCCCATCTGATCCAGGCCAAGGTTACTGGGAATTCTAAGCACACCTATGACCACAGTGCTGCTCTACCAACTTGAACAACTACAATCCCATGTAGTACTGTAGTTTGGGAGCTCTGCCCCCTAGTGGCTGAAGATACTTCTGCAGGCTTAATTCAACCTACAAATGTTAACAACTACAATCCCATGTGGTAGTTTGGGAACTCTGCTGCCTAGTGGCTAAAGATAGTTCTGCAGTCTTAATGAGTGCTTTACCACCCAGATGCACCAGATGCTTCTTAATATGCATGCTAAGTTTCAGGAACCAGTATTTCATGATCTTGTTACTAGGGCTATAACACAGCCTCCACTCCTGCTTCCTTTTATACTAGAGAAAAACATCCCAATTCTATTGATTTCCCAGTACTGAGACTGATCAGGTTTACATTGGATTTGTTTCTGCATCAGATATACAGAGGATCTGGGGTCCAAAGCAGATTTTTCAAATAAAGTGTAGAAATATTTTAAGCCTTCCATTATTTTATTCTTTAAACTAATTGTTGTACAAGGTAAGGGAAAGAGGATGTGTGTGTGTGAATGAGAATGAGTGGGCTTTCAATATTCCTTCTACAGTCAGCAGCACACATTTCCCCTGCAAACCTGATAATAAATGTACTGTTTGGACATAAAACGTACTTGAGTAACAAGAGCGAAACAAGAAACGTCTGGCAACTATATACAGTGGACCCTTGTATATCAAACAGCTTGTATAACATAAAATCTGTACAACATAAAAAATTCCGGAGATAGGGGAAATTTGCTTAACATAATTGCCTATGGGGAAAATCTGTATAACATAAAAATGGGATTATTCCATTTTCAATGCATTCCTATGGGAATTTGTATAAAGGAAAATTTGTTTAACATAATTTCATTTGGAACGAATTAATTCCTTTATACAAGCTACCACTGTACTTTTTTTATCCCGTGACTGAAAACTAACCTTTCCATTCCACCCCACAGGGGCGGCAAACCTTGGTCCCACCAGATGTTTTGGACTACAATGCCCAGTATCCCCAGCTTGTATTGCCAAGGTTAAAGAACAACGGACATAGTACTCCAAAACATGTGGCGTGACAGCAGGCTTCCCCCTCAACCCTGTGGCATTGAAGAAACACAATGGTCAGTTTACAAGCTATATATATATATATTTTAATGAAAGCACTAGGAGTCACTTCTTAAAGCTTACCAGATCTTTGCTTCTTCTGTTCCTTGTACCAGCCATTCGGGGTGTTTAACATAGAAATCATTTTGGGTAGAACACTGAGCTATTGCGTGTCAGCAAGTGCTTTGCCACAGACAAATACCAGTCCATCTCACAGCTAAGATTTACAAGACGGTCGTTCGCCTGGTTGCACTGTATGGCACTGAGCACTGGGCAGCAACAATGGATTGTAAAGAACCATCTCTGTCACAAGTGATATTATCTGACAGCAACTAGATGTGATATCGGTTACAGAGATGATGACAGGAAGCCTGCTTCGCTGGCATGGACACCTATTCAGAGCGGCATCTACCCCTATTTCCAAAACTCTGCACCATGTGAAATTCAATGGTTGCCAGCTTCCTAGGCGACCACAACAGAGGTGGCAGCACACTGCCAACCAGAACATGCAAATCGCCGGCCTGCACCCTGAAGATGTTGTTGGGCAAAGTGGCATTTCAGGATCTCAACAGCAGATCCTCACACTTGCGGGACAATAAGAAGAAAAGGAAGTTGAGCTTTTGGCTGATCGATGGTGCCCTTTCTCCCTTCCCTCCTGTTAGTAAAAGGTAAAGGTCCCCCCCCACACACACACACATATGCGTGCTAGTCGTGTCCGACTCTAGGGGCAGTGCTCATCTCCATTTACAAGCCAAAGAGCCAGTGTTGTGCAAGTCTGTGGCCATGTGACTGGCATGGCCGAATGCATTTATGTGCACGGAACACTGTTTTACCTTCCCATTTTTTTTACTCTGGTACCTATTTATCTGCAGCACTTACATTTACATGCTTTCGAACTGCCAGGTTGGCAGGAGCTGGGGTTAGCAGTGGGAGCTTGCTCTCCTGCGTGGCACCCGAGATTCGAACTGCCGAGCTGCCGACTTTGCAGCCGAAAGTTTTCAGTACTCTAGCCCACTGAGCCACCACGCCCCTAGTTTTCCTCCTGCTACAGACCCGAAAAAGAAGGATTTCAGTTTTAATGGTAGCGTTAAATAGTGACGAGACGCCTCCAGGAGTGCTTTTCAATTGAGTGGAACTAATGATAGAAGGAGCAACCCATGTGCAAGGCAGGCCTTGCACCCAGCTGGACGGCTTGGTTGAGGCCTCCCTTGTTAGCCAGAGAAAGGGACTACAGTTCCCAGCAGGCCTCTGGGTCCAGTGGCCAATAGGAGCTGTCTGTTGCTCCAAGAAGTGAGAGCGAGACCTTTGGGATAGCAATTTGTGGCTCCTTAGGAACCACTGCTTTATAGAATTTTTTTTGAGTTCTACGTAAACTAGAGTAGAGCTATGCAAGAGGTCACTGTATGCCCTCCTGGGGTTGGGGAATAGAGTCAATTTGGCCATACAGTAGGACTCCCATATCCACTGATTCATTATCCACTGATTCAATTATCCACAATTGGAAGAGGAAAAAGTTAAACAATTCAGCAGCTGCAAAGGAAGCTACTATCATAAACAGCAGCTGTAAAGCAAGCTACTGTCACAAAACAGCAGTTGAGGGGGGTTGACGTTTTCTCTTATCCAAGGGTTTTTTTTTATCCACAGGAAGGTCTGGAACCGATCCTCAGCGGATAGTGGGGTCCTACTGCATTGCCATAATGTCTCTCAGTTCTGTTCCTCCACCTACCAGTACCTCCTCCAACTTTTAAGGATTGTGTAGTTTTTCATTGTGGCCAGTAGGGGGTGGACGAGATCTTTTTCAGCTCACAAGAGAAGGGGGCAAAGTGGTTTTAAACTCTAATTAGGTCAGGGCTGAGGGATTGTACATTACAGGGATCTTTTAAAGAGAGAAAGAGAAATTAGCGCCAATTGAATGATGTTACCATATGAGGCTGTGTGCCTATTTTAAAGTTGTTGTACAAATCATCATCATCAAGTCTCCTGCAAAGCACTTTGGCCAATCAAGAGTTCTCTCACAGGCTCCATCATTAGCAACATCTTGGACCTCTTCGAAGAAGCATTGATGGTTCCGAGATTTTCCTTGAGAGTCTGACGCCAACTATGGGCTAAAATAGTAAATAACATTGCCCTGAAGAATTGTAATGTTGATTGACACTGAATGAATTCCTTCATCTTAAAAACACAACATCAATGGTCTTTGTCAGGAATCTTGTTTGTCTTCCATAGTTTTGCATACAACATTCTAGCTGCCGTGATAATATGGATTATTACAATTTCTTTTACTTGCTTCAGTTACTTAATGCCTCTGCAGAGAAAATCAGGGCTTAGGGAAGCCTTTCCATTACAAACCCCAGCATCCCCAGCTAGCAAAGGCAATGACCAAAGTGACTAAAAGCGATTCTGGGAAGCATCGTTCAAAACGTTTAATAACCTTTCACCACAACTGTTATTTTAAAAATCCTCAAATTTTCAAGGTGTTTTGACAACAAAAAACAGACAACATTTCAAGGTGTTTTGACAACGCGGATAGACTATCAAAAGCCTACCAAACACTTATAGCAAGAGACTTCATTATTTGATACATTAAAAGGGGCTGGGCAGAGTTTACAAAATCCCTTTACAAATTCTGTCGGACCTCTCAATTTATTTTGTTTATTTATTTATATAGCTTGTATGCCGCCCACTATCCAAAGGTCTCTGGGCGGCTCACAAAGTAAACAATTCAGATAATTAAAACATCAAATTGCAACAAAATTAAAACAAAAACATTTTAATACAATAAATACAATATATTAAAATACAACACTAAAATCACCACCAGGACCCACAATAATCAGTTAAAAGACTTCTGGAGCAGGAATGTTTTTACCTGGCTCCGGAATGTCATCAGTGTTGGCGCCAGGCGGGTCTCGCTTGGGAGGGCATTTCACAATCTATTTCACAATCAATGGTAGGATTCCCATCTCCCGCTGCCTATTTTTTTTTAAAAAGGAGGGGGGAATCCCAGCGTCTCTCCAACGAAAGCTGTTTTAAAAAAACGGTGCCTGCTGGGAATTGTAGTCCCTCTCTTTTTCCCCGTCCCGCGGCGGCAGGTGGCGATTTAGTCCGATCATCCGGGTGGTCAAGAGGGATTCTGGGAGTTGGATCAAAAGAGGATTTTTTTTTTTTAGCCACAGGCCAAGAATAAAATCATCACACACCCGCGTGCAGATAAATTGCGCGGTCGGAGGAATCACGCACGCGAGGAACCCTCCATGCCCGGTTGCAACCTTTGCGCCGGGCAACAGGATCCGCCTCCTCCCGCCCTCATTAGATCCCAGCTTGCCTGCGGATTAAATCGGGGATCCGGGCTCTCCCTCTGATTGGCTGGTCGGAGGAAACAGCTGTGCTACTCGAGGTCTAGTCCCCGCCTGAAAAACACGACGGGAGCGTTGCAGGAGGCAGGTGGCGCCGATTCGGAACCGGACAGCTTGGGAAGCGCGGTTTATGGCTCTGGTGAGGGGGATGGAATTGCATTTTTTTGCTATTTCTTACGGTGACTCTGGGTTTAGTGGCGCAGGACTGAACAGCTAACAGTTGCTTTTGTTTCGATTCTGCGTAGTGTGATTATTAAGCTTGGGCGCTCGTTCTGCGCACGGTTAAAACTCGCCAAGTTAATTCTGAAGCCGGTATTGGTCGTGTTAACTGGGGGTGTGAGGAATTACTATCCCAAAAAGTAACTTTTCTACTTATTGTTGGGTTTTGGAGATTTGAAATCATGCAGTATTTAAATTTCTAGGAAAGTTCTGCGTTTTGTCCCTTTGGGGAGAAAGGCGGCATAAAAATAAAGTTGTTTTATTATTATTATTATTATTATTAGTCCTTGGTCGTTTCTTCTTCAAAGGATGGTAATGACTGGATTCAGGATAGCTGAAAAGTACCGTATCAGCGGGTGAGTGGGTTCCAGCCCCCTCCCCCGAGCCTGGGATGCCGAAAAACCCGGATTCTAGCGAACCTTCTTGTAAGAATAAATATAGTACAGTACTGTACTATGCATAGCCTGATCTCTGATTCCCTCTAGTTTCCAGTTCTGGTAACTTCGTTGTTAAACATAAGTTTTCGGGATTTTTCTCTTAATATTTTTAATATTTTAAGACTATGGATAAGTGAATCGCAGGATATAGATTCTGTAGATAAGTGGGTCCTTCTGGATATAGTCAGACACCTGACGTTCTCCTTTACACGTAAGCTGAAGCTCTAGCCTTCCCTTGGAGAGCCTCCAGCAACAGGAAAGAAGAGTTTTGATAGAAGAGCTTGATGGCTATCACATTTTATTACAGTGTACCTTTATTCTATCATTGGGCAATATGTGGCCCTCCAGATGGTACAGGACTGCAAGACCTGTCATTCCTCATTGATGAGGCTGGGCTGGGCTGACTGATTTTCAGTAACATCTGGAGGGCTCCACATTCCCCTGCACCACAAAGTTGTGACATGATCATGTGTCTTTCCTGAGTCATTCATGCACATCTTTCCACAGCTGCTCTTTAGGGCGAGAAGAATCCACAATTGGGTAGGTAGGAAGTACAGTATTGTAATTACAAGCCGTATACAGATGCTGTGCTGTTTAGCTTACCTTGGTATTCTGTGATGCACAAATATTTGCTGAATCCATAAGCTTGTATGTAAGGCAACTGGAGACACGAGACTCTCTCGTTCAAGGCCAAAATGGTGATGTGAAAGGCCATGTACCTAAGGGCAGTCACACAAAGTAGCCTCGTCTCTTTGCAGGGCGCCTACCATGTGACTGATTGCCCAACGTGGGTTTTTGTCCTAGCAGGCCGTGGCCAGCAACTGAGTACGTGTTGCTGGCGTGATGGCCCATTTACAGTCAACACACAGTTACAGTAGGATTGTTGTGAAGTAGACACAATAGTACCACTTCTTCTGCAGAGTAGTGTTGTTATGGCACCCTCTTCGAACTGTTGAGCAACTAACCCAATCTGAAGTTACTGACATGAGGATGCAAAGCTCTAAACAGCCTAGGACCCTTGTAAAAGAACACCTTCAGAAGACTGACAATTCACTGGGAAGACCTTGCCTGTGATACCCCATCCAGTGCAGCCTGTACAACTTTGGCCCTCCTGATGTTTTGGACAACAATTCGCACAATTCTAAGTTTGTATTCCCAATGGCAAAGGACTGTGGGAGTTGTGCTCCAAAACATCTGGAGTGCCGAAGTTTGGACATGCCTACAAGGGATATCTGAGCTGCCTAGATGCCCTAAGCACATCCGATCTTGCCTGATTTCGGAAGCTAAGCGGGGTCAGCCCTGGTTAGTTCTTGGATGGGAGACCACCAGAGAATACAGGTGCAGTAGGCGTCTGGGGTAGGAACTGGCAAACCACTCGAGTATTCCTGCCATGAAAACTCCGTGGACATGGGGTCATGAAGGGTCGGTCACGACTGTAACAACACAACACACACACAAGGGAAGTCTACAGGGCCTTCTTGGTGGTAACACTCCAGCTCAACATCGTCTCTACAGACTTGTTCACTCTATGTGTAGAAACCAAACAGCAAACAGGAAAGGGATAGCTACTCCCCTCTAAGAAGGTTGAGATTATCCAGGGACCCAGCAATTATATGGGGCTTCGAAGTCCGCTCAGAAATTTCAAGAGACCAAACCATCACTGATTCCCTGGACCCCTACTCTCCTTGTGACTTACTGTGCTGAGCAACCTGATGTCAGGTATTGTGGTTCTGCACCTCACGCTTCATGTTTTTTTGAAAGAGAATGACACGAATGGGGAAGCATCACTGCTATTTTCTTGCCTCAAATGGAAAATCAGGTAGTTCTGGCTCTGTCTTAAGACAGCAATGAAAACATTTGGTTTTACATATTTTTAGATCATCATCCTCATTTGGTTTGTTGGTTTGTTTGCTATCCTTGTCTTTGTATGGCTTTTCTTCTGCTTTATCAAGTCTTGTAATCTGTTTTTAATTGTTTGTGTCTGTGTGTATACATTGGTGAGCTATTCACTCTTGTATCTTCCCCTTCTGTTTTAGCAACTGGTTGCCCACGTGAAGATAAAGTCGGGGGGATGCATCAAAGTGAAAGGGGAAGTGGCGCCTGAGGCCCAGAGGTTTGTATTTAAGGGGATGTGGGCTTTACAGGAAACTGAGGAACACCTACAAGGAGAAATGCCTTGCTAAGAGATTAACATAGAAAGATGAAACAAAACCAGCATATATAACTACATAAAATCCTTCTAGCCTGTCCGGTTTCTAGGCCGTAGTCTTCTGAAGAAAAAGACACATGATGGATCTGGTATAGCTTTAAATCCTTCCATGATTTTTTGGTACTAGATTGAATGGAGCCCACTGGCTGTCCATAGATTGGAGTCAGCAACTTGATACTTCCCACCAGCTACAATATCTCTGAACATAGGTCAGCATCTCTGAACATACAGCATTTTTCCGTGTATAAGTCTATAGTTTTGTCTATACAGTAGGACCCCGGTATCCGCTGGGGATTGGTTCCAGGACTTCCCATGGATAATGAAAACCATGGATAAGAGAGAACAACAAAAATCCCCAAAACTTCTGTTTTATGACAGTAACTTGCTTTGCGGCTGCTGTTTTGTGACAGTAGCTTGCTTTACACCTGCTGTTTGTGACAGTAGCTTGCTTTGTGGCTGCTGAATTATTTATTTAATCGCCCCCTGCCAACCGTGGATAACTGAATCAATGGATATGGGGGTCCTACTGTAACTGTTAGGTTTAAAATTGTGGGTAGTTTTATACATGGAAGTAAGCTGAGGAGATTTAAACCCATGTAGTTGTGAAAATGTAATTTTTGGGTTGGAAAAGTGGGGGGGGGGTCATCTTATACATTGGGGGCATCTGATAGACATTAAACTACAGGTAGGCTATGCTGGTTGGGATCTCTGGAATTTGTAGTCAGAAATTTCTATGATTTCTGCTTTTCTCTGCCATGGAATATAAGGCCAGATCTCCAACCAATGGAGAAGCAAAAGCCATGCCTTTCTGGAAGTGAGGATCTCGAGAAGGCAGCTGAACCTGAGGGGGGACATTGACGTAAGTCCGTTCTGCCCTTACTTGTTGGTCCTAGCTTTGCCCTCAACCTGGGCCAGGATGAGTCCAACCTGATCCTTCACTTCAATCCTCGGTTTGATTTCCATGGGGACATCAGGACCATCGTGTGCAACTCCAAAACTGAGGGGCAGTGGGACACAGAACTGCGAGAGGCCGAGTTCCCTTTCCAGCAAGGAGAAGAGACCAAGGTGAGTAAGAAGCACCCGGGCGGCTGAGGAGTAACCAAAGAAACCAAGCCCAAAGCAGTGCAGGTATCACAGAAAACACCAGGCAGATTGCTCTCTGAAGCAGGGCGGTAAATGTCTCACCCGAGCGGAGGCTGTTGAACTCTAATTTCACGAAGTTGGATTTGAGTCCACTCTGAATTTTGGTCCAAGCTATACAGGAACTCTCTGAGGTGAATGAAGTGTGTCTTGGGCCTAGAATGCATTCGGTGTGGCAGTGAGACTAAGGCTGCAGTCTCACCTGGTTTTGATCCTGATATTCTGAAGGTCCGGCTTTTCCTCTTCATCCCGTCACGTGATTTATTATGTGGTTCAGGAGTTCACACGTCCAAAGCTGGTTATTTCTATTTTAAAGTGCAGTTCAGCCCCCTTGGCCAGCAGGTGGTGCAAGCATTTAAAAACACCGGACCACTTTATGGGGGAAATTAATGCTTAGAGCAGTGATGGCGAACCTTTTGGGGACCGAGTGCCCAAACTGCGATTCAAAACCCACTAATTTTTTTTCAAAGTGCCAATACAGTAATTTAACCTGTATACAGGTGGCTATGAAGGGGCAATGTCGGGTGCCCACAGAAAGGGCTCCGAGGGCCACCTTTGGCACCCGTGCCATAGGTTCGCCATCACTGGCTTAGAGGACTGGATTGAACTTCCTGTTTCTCCAAAGTTTTCGGGGAATTTTATAAAGCAGTGCCAATCAGCCGGTCGGTGGTCTGAGAAAAAAAGAAAGAAAGAAACCCGGATCATCTCCGTGGTCCCACGACGTCTGCCTCCTTAAAAGGTGGATTTTTAGGCGAGGCAGAAAATTCCCTCCTTCTCCGGTAAGTCAAAGAAACCGTGCTTAATCTCTAAAGTAAGGGGCCACAATAAGAAACAACTTGGGAACAACAACTTGCCAGTTATTTTGTTTCAATTTATTGTTGATGGTGTTTTATTTGGTTTTAGCTGGGTGTAGACCAGGCATGTCCAAAGTCAGGCCCAGGGCCCAAATGCGGCCCGTTTCCAGATTTTGAGTGGCCCATGGCATCTTCTCCCCACCAGCTCAGCCTGTCACGCATCCCCACCAGCAGGCCCCTCCCCATACCAGATGGAGACACCAGCTTGCAGTTTCATGGTTTGCCTGCCCTCCCTGCCTCTGTCCATCATCCCCCCCAGCCACTTGCCCAGCCTACCCATCCCGGGTTCCATTGCTGTACCATGCTCCCCACCTCCTTGCATGTTACACAGCAGTGGTGGCGAACCTTCGTCACTCCAGATGTTTTGGACCACAACTCCCACAGTCCTTTGTCACTGGCAGTCTAGGCTCAGAATTCTGGCAGCTGTGGTCCAAAAACATCTGGAGTGCCAGAGGTTTGTCACCACTGATATAGAGACTTGTTCAAAGTCTGGCCTGAAGGCCAAATGGTCGCCCCCCCACACATTTTCACCTCACCAAATTTGGCCTTCCTTGCAAAAAGTTTGGACACCCCTGGTGTAGACCGACCAAAATGGTGTGTTTGCATTAATGTGGCAGTGCAATAATTTAATTAATTTTGGGTGGTGGAAAAGCCTGCACTATCTAGTCCCTGCCTCGAAAAAAATTCCCACCCATTGGTAGTCTCCAGTCGAGCTTGTCATTGGAGACAAAACTTTTCCAAGGAGAAAGGTGGGGTATAAATACTCTAAATAAATAAAACTCAAGACATGTCATATTCCTTTGGGGAGTGTCTGTAATGTGTCTTCTCTTTTCCAGATCTGTGTTTCTTTTGATGCCGAAGAAATAACAGTGGAGCTGCCTGAAGGGCAGGAACTTAGATTCCCAAATCGGTTTGGCCTGGAGGCTGCAGACTACTTCTCTGTTACCGGCGATCTCCATGTTAAATCTGTTAAATTTAAGTGACCCTCCTTGGACTTTGCTATCGCTTCACATCCTAAAGGAGAACTTACATGAGTAAAATGAGAACAAGATCCTAGGTGGACAGTGTTCTTCTGTTTGTTTCTTGGTACTTGAATTATCTATAGCTTCACCCTTCCCTGCCCATAACATTCCAAGGTTTGTTTGCCCTCTGAATAACAACAGAATTCCAGATTTTGGCAACATTGTCGAGTCCAGAGCTTTGAAACGTTCATTTTGATTTTTTTTTTAACTGAATTTCCCAGGAATCTGGGTTTTTCCTCCACAAAAGTAGCATGCGTATTATTTGGTATAAGTTACAGCTGAGCTTCAGGACACGAGAGCGTGCTGGATATTTAATTCCAATTTGGAAAGGGTCTCAAGGACCACCTTCAAGCAGTGGGTGAAGCTAAGGGCATGGATGAGGGGCAGGAATTTGGGCCTGTCTAGATATAGCTTTCATCAATGAAACACATTTTACTGCCAAAGCATTGCTCAGTTCTCAGCATAACCAGTCACAAGTAGCTATAGTAATACTATACCTTGGTTTACAAGTGTTTTGCAAGATGAGCAACCATTTCAGATAATTTTTGCCCCGATCAACAAGCAGTGTCTTGCAATATGAGCACTAGAGTAGATCACATGATCACAAGTGAGCCAATGGTTGGTCTCTCTCTCTCTCTCTCTCTCTCTCTCTCTCTCTCTCTCTCTCTCTGAGAGAAAGAAACAGAAATTATTAAGGTGGTGATATTGAAGAACCAGATAATCAACTGGTTTAACCCGTTGAAGGATTAAATCTGACGGAAGTGCATGCTTGATTACTATTTGTAATTTACACCCTCACTATGGCCAGCCCGATAGGACATGTCCCCTTCGTAGTAATGTACAGTTGTAGGGAGCTGCTTAAGCTTATGCCCATGGATATCACACAGCTTGGGAATGTCACTGTTTTGGTGGTTAGAGGATTCTGGGAGCTGTAGTCCAAAAAACAATAATGTTCCCAATCCCAAGCATAGCACTGTCCAGATTAGTAGCCAGTGTTGTCTCTTCTGCAACACTTATTTCTCTTGCCTCTGCTGTGTTTCAAGCTTGTATCCTGCTTTGGAATTCTGTCCTGAGTATGACAACAATGTTTTTTTTTTAATTGGATGGTTTCAAGATGTTCTAAGCTAATTTGGAAATCAAGCAAAAGCTGAGCAGTATACGGGAAAATAACAGACAGGAAAATTCTGCCGACATTGATTATTTATTTATTTATTTATTATTTGACTTTTATACTGCCCATCAAGCCCTAGGGCTAACTCTGGGTCGTTTGCAACATAGAGTAGCATAACAAAATAACAAGTAACACATTTAAAAAACCAAAATACAAACAGCATAATGTAAGCAAAATATGCAGCATTTCAGTAATAAATTTACTGGTTTTCATGTATTTATTTAGTTGGCTTTTTCAGGCTGACTTCTCCTGGATACAAGTATAATAGAGAAGGCAAAGATGGCTGGTCTAAAACCAAGCACTTGCAATTTTTAGCACGTGCAAGCACAAGCAAGGGACGTTCATAGCCATAAAACTCGGTGGACTGCAGATAATCTAAATGTACTTCGGCAGCTTGTCTGACCCTATGACAGTCACTTAAATAGATTGCAATTTGGGTTTGAGAGACTTCTTTTTATAATTGAGGAACCGTGTCACTTACAGAAGTGGATCAATCAAAGGTCAATCTACACAATGTTAGACAAAGAAAACATTTATTTCTTTTAAATATTTTTACCGCAGCTTCTTAAAAAAAAAAAAACCCAAAGCAGCTTGCATTATTATAAACACAAAACTAAAAGTTTAAAAGAGTAAATGATTGAAACATTTTAAAAAGTAATAACTTATCAATAATGAGAGGTTCAGATGCAACACATTATGTCATGACAAAGCATAATGAAGGTGTCTACCCAATGTGTGGCAGTGGTGAAGAAGGCCAATTCCATGCTAGGGATTATCAAAAAGGGGACTGAAAATAAAACAGCCAACATTATGATGCCATTATAGAAAACGATAGTAAGTTCGCACCTGGAGTATTGTGTACAATTCTGATCACTACATCTCAAAAAAAGACATAGTGGAACTGGGAAAGGTGCAACAGAGAGCGACTAAAATGATTACTGGGCTGGGGCACCTCCCTTATGAGGAAAGGCTAAAACACTTGGGGCTCTTTAGTCTGGAAAAAAGGGCACCTGAGAGGGCGTATGATTGAGATGTACAAAATAATGCAGGGCATGAATAAAGTGGATAGAGGGACGCTCTTTTCCCTCTCACAAAATAACAGAACTAGGGGACATCCACTCAAATTGAAGGCTGTGAGAGTGAGAACAGACAAAAGAAAATATTTTTCCACCCAGCTCGTTGTTAGTCTGTGGAACTCCCTGCCACAGGATGTGGTGATGGCATCTGGCCTGGATGACTTCAAAAGGGGATTGGACAGATTCCTGGAGGAAAAGTCCATCACAGGTTACAAACCATGATGGAGATGTGTTATCTCCAGGCTTAAAACCAGGGTACTTCAAGGGCCAGATGCAGGGGAGTGGTATCAGGAGACAGAGATCTAGTCTTGTGCGCTCCCAGAGGCATTTGGTGGGGCCACTGAGATACAGGAAGTTGCACTAGATGGGCCTTTGGCCTGATCCAGCAGGGCTCTTATGTTCTTATATGGCCCAGCCTGGCCTCCCACGGGAAGGAACTCCCAAAACTGGGAGGAGTGACAGACAGGACGCCTCTCCCGTGTCCCTAAATGCATCCGTGAGGGCAATGGGACTGAGGGAAAGGCCTCCCTTGACGATCTGAATAACTGGGCAGGCTTGTAAGGGGGAATTGGGTACAGTATTTTCAAAAAAAAAACAAAAAACTTGCATTTAGATCACAGACAGCACTCTAAATTGTGAGTAGAAACGGACCAAAAGCCAATGGAGTGTCTGCAATGGGGGGCGGTATATGATCTTCACAGCAGTAATTTAAAATATATTAAATAAGTAAATTAATTAACAATGTTGGCGGGGGTGGGGGCAGCATGAAGCAGTGTCAAGAAGGCATCTACTGCAAACAGCCTCATGACAACTGTTTTCAAGGAGGGGGAACAGCAATTTTCAGCAGGACATGAAAACGTTTTTAGATTAAACTACTCTTCGAGAGAGACGAGGATTCTGGAACTTGTAGTCTAAAAAAGTAACGTTTCCAAGCTTTGGATTCACACCTACGGTAGTGATAAAACAGGCATACGTTTTAAACGAGAGGAAAAAAAACCAATCTGATGAAGTTTTCTTAATCGATCATCATCAGCTGCCATTGCCCCTGGTCGTTAACTAATTACTAAATCGCGGAAATCAAGCTTCAAGCTGCCAACCGCGTGCATCACAACAACCTCCTGCACGCCAGCCACCTTTCCAACACCGGGTCCCGCGCGAAAGGAGAGGAGCCATTGGTGGGAAGAAAGACGACTCTCCAATTGGACGGAAGTCGATATATAAACAAATACTGCCGACCAATCAGAACCGACGCATTGGAGGCGAGTGAAGAAGGCTCCGCGAAGCCTCTTGGGAAATGTAGTCTGTTCTTGATGTTGGGGTGTGGTCTTATCGCATATAAAGAAGGCGGGGAAACCTTATTATGGGTCATAAAGGCATTTTGCTCGTCGACGTTCAGGGGCGTGTGGTTTTTATTTGGTAATAATCTCTCTCTTTTTTTGTAAACTCGGGACGCTGCAAATATTACTTTTCTTAATATTTCCAAGCTGTTCCTTTCCACGCCGTCCCATTTGCACCAGCTAGGAGCTGCCTGATTAAGCTAATTATTTTTTTCGTATCGAGGGACTCTAGTGTTATTAGGCAAACACGACTGGGAGGAGGTGTTTTGGAGTTGGAGTCCCCCTCCGCCCCGAAGCAAACGAGCCTCGCCCTTTATCTGTAACTATTGGGCAGTACGACCACGTTTAATCCCTATAGACTTCCCAGGTAAGGACGTTTTTGTCGGTAGGATGCGATCGCCTCGGGTGGCATGGGTAATCCCACCCCACGTTTTTTTTTTCTGAGCACCCCACTGTGTCCTGCATCTCCTTGACTTACCTGTAGCCCTTTGCTGTGGTGAAGAATCCAGTCCCAGTTATTAGTTAATTTAGTTATTAGTTAATTTAGCTATTAGTTAAAAATATAACTAATAGCAGAAGTAGATGTTGGGAAGCTTTGTGCTAGTCTTTTGACTTTTAGAAATTTGACCCCAAAGACATGATGTGCTCAGGTCTTGAAGGGCAGTCATAAAATGAAGGAAGGTAATTGGGGAGAAGTCTCCCTGCTATCTATTTAGAGGCTTTCAGTAGTTAAGGAATGTTATGTTCTACTCCTGTGCTATATGTAATGTCTGTTTCTGTGTTAAAGTGGATTGGCTAAACTTCAGCAAAGCCTGCTTGGTTTCTGTACATGGAAGGGGGAGGAGAGGAGCATCTTGTTCTTTGCCTCAGATGGCAAAATATATTGGACTAGCCCGAAGGGCGGGAAAAACTGCCCCAAACCTGGGTACTCCTTTTACCAACCTGGGAAGGATGGAAGGCAGAGTCAATCTCCTACCGGCTCTCTGAGCCCATGATCAAGCTCAGACCATGAGCAGAGTTTGGAATGCAGTACTACTGTTGGAACTCCTCTGCTACATACACAATCACCTGCAATGTGTAGCCTGCATAAATGCATTGCAAACTGCCCAGAGAGTGCTTTAAGCACTATCAAGTGGCACATTAGTACTGTACTTGGCTTTTAGTTTAAAAGAAGAGCCTTGTGGCTCAGTGGTTAAACTAGTACTGCAGCTAAAACTGCTCACAACCAGGGGTTTGTTTATTTTGAATATTTTTACCCCACCCTTCTCCTTGGAAAGGCCAAGGTGACTTATAATAATGAGGGACAATATTGATTTATTTAGAATATTTTTACCCCACCTTTCTCCTTAGGAAAGGACCCAAGGTGGCTCATAGTAATGAGGAACAATACACAGCCCAGAACATTTAAGATATATTCAAGTTAAGAACAGGGGATTAGAAGAGGTGTTTTAAAACATTAAAAGGTATCATTGAAGCTACTACAAAGAGTGTGCAAAAAGAAAAGAAAATCCATTATGAAGGGTGGAGAGTAACATGAAAAACACTGGTATTTTTATGAAATCAGTGCATGCAATCATGTATGGCAGGGGTGTCCAAACTTTTTGCAAGGAGGGCCAGATTTGGTGAGGTGGAAATTTGTGGGGGCCAGCCATTCAGCCACATTTGGCCCCTGGGCCAGACTTTGGACAAGTTTCTATAACATGCAAGGAGGCAGGGAGGACGCTGCAGCGACAGAGCTGGGCTAGGTAGGTAGTCTAGGCAGGTAGCTGGGGGGATGGACAGAGGCAGGGAGGGCAGGCAAACCGTAAAACCACGAGCTGACGCCTCCATCCAGTATGGGGAGGGGCCTGCTGGTGAGGATGAGTTGACAAGCTGAGCTGGTGGGCAGAAGAGGCTGCGGGCCGCTCAAATTTTGAAATTGGGCTGCATTTGGCCCCTGGGCCTGACTGTGGACATGCCTGATGTATGGTAACCAATATAAAATCACATAGTAGGAAGTTCTTCATTCAGGGAAAGCTTACCTGAAGAGGAGGGTCATTGCCTGCTTCTAGAAACACAGCAGAGATGGGGGCAGTCCTGGCCTCCAGTGGGAGGGAGTTCCAAAGTCTGGGAGCAGCAACAGAGAAGGCCCTTTCATGTATTCTCTGGAGGTGCACCCGTGAAGGTGGTGCAAATGGAGAGAAAGGCCTCTCTGAGCCAGGCCATATTGTGAGATTAGATTTTTGAGGTAGCTTGGACCTAGGCCATTTTGTGCTTTGTAGGTTAAGGTCAGCACTTTGAATTGTGCCCAGTAGGTGACTGGCAGCCAGTGGAGCCGCTTCCGTAAGGGTGTACATGTAATGTGATCTCTGCAGCCTGCCCCAGTCAGCAATCTGGCTGCTGCATTTTGGAGTTCAATCCCAGATAGCCGGCTCAAGGTTCACTCAGCCTTCCATCCTTCCGAGGTCAATAAAATGAGATCGCTGGGGTCGCAATGTGTAGCCTGCATAAGTAAACTGTAAACCACCCAGAGAGTGCTTGAAGCACTACGGGGCAGTATATAAGGAGAAAATTTTGCTTTTTGCTCTCTCATCTGCAATTTATGACTTGGATGGGTCCAAGTTTGGTTGGGACTTTGGGCTGCTTTACAATAAAACGTCACAGTTTTCTGAACTTGAGTTGCTGAGCCTAGAAAAGGATAGTGGACAGTTGCAAGGAGAATGGGATTAAAAAACCACAGAGGAAGGAGCAATGCTGTGGAATTTCCTTTTAAAAAAAGTAAATTTCAACCTTCGGATCCCACCGTGGCTGGTGTGTGTGTTCTGTCATTACAGTCGTGACCGACTCTTTGTGACTCCATGTCCATGGAGTTTTCCTGACAGGAATGCTGGGGTGATTTGCCAGTTCCTACTCCAGGCTAGCCTACAGCGCCTGGTCTTCCCTGGTGGTCTCCCATCCAAGTACTAACCAGGGCCGACCCTGCTTAGCTTCCGAAATCAGATAAGAGTGGGTGTGCTTAGGGCATCTAGGCAGCTCACCGTGGCTGGTGGTGGCTTCAAAATGCTGACGTACCCTCTTCCTTTCTCTCCTCGCTCCTGAAAGCAGGTACCCAAAATCAGGCCCCCACCCCATCCCACCCCCGGGGCGTGTGACGAACACCATCATGGCGGCCGATCTCAAAATCGTGAAGCAACTGCAGTCAGCCTTGACCTGCTATATCTGCAACCAGAGCTTCTTAGAACCTTCGACTCTCCATTGCGGGCACAACTTCTGTAACATCTGCATCATGACTTACTTGCATGAATGTGGCCCAGGGGCTGCTTGCCCCAAGTGCCAGGAGGAAATCACGCGGGCGTGGCTTCCATTAAACAGGCAACTGCTGAATATCGTTAAGCTCACCGACGAGCTGGCCGACCGGGTGAGGCGGCCGGCGGGCTGGCAGCGGCGCTGCAGGGAACACCCGGAAGCCCTGCAGTCTTTCTGCCTGGACGATCTTGTCCTCTTCTGCTCGGCTTGCGACACGTCTCGGGAGCGCCAGCCACATCGCGTCCTCACTCCGTCGGAAGCTGCCCAAGCGTATAAGGTGGGAACCCACTGCTTATGTGTTGGCAGAAATAAGGGTATTCCTGGGCGAGAGGCATTTTTTCAGGGGCCCCAGAGTTGAGTCAAGGTTTCATTTCCTTACGAGTCTTAGGGCTTAGATAGAATAGAATAGAATAGAATAGAATAGAATAGAATAGAATAGAAT
>JAHTLZ010000207.1:283577-298410 GCA_023846285.1 Phrynocephalus versicolor | reverse complement strand
ATAATAATAATAATAATAATAATAATAATAATAATAATAATAATAATAATAATAAAACTAAGGCATAATGTGCAGTTGCAATCCAGGTATGGTCATTGGAGGAGGAGCATTTTCTGGGAAAAAAGCCTGTTCTTCATGGCGTCCGTGAAACCACACAGATAGATGCTTGAGCACACACGTGTAAGGTCTCGGAACCTTCTAGAGCTAAACAGCACAGACCGTTATGCTCCTAGAATCATAGAATCTTAGAGTTGGAAGAGACCTCGAGGGCCATCCATTCCAACCCCCTGCCATACAGGAACCCCCATCACAGGACTCCTGACAGATGGCCATCCAGCCTATGCTTAAAAAAACCTCCAAAGAAGGAGACTCCACCACCCTCCTTTGTGGCAGCAGATTCCACTGCCAGACAGCTCTAACCATTATGAAGTTCTTCCTAATGTTCAAATGGAATCTCTTTTCTTGTAGATTGAAACCATTGCCCTGAGTCCTGGTCTCTGAAGCCATGGAAAGCAAACCTGACAGCCTTTTCCATATTTAAACATAGTTATATCCCCTCTCAACCTTCTTTTGGTAAAGCTCAACATTCCCAGCTCCCTAAGGCACTCCTGGTAAGACATTTCCTCCAGACCCTCAACCATCCTGGTCACCCTCCTCTAGACCTGTTCAAGGTAGTCAACATATTTTTTAAATTGAGGTGTGCAGAACTGGACACAGTACTCCAGACGGGGTCTGACCAGAGCAGAATAGAGTGGTACTATCACTTCCCTTGATCTAGACCAGTGGTTCTCAACCTGTGGGTGCCCAGGTGTTCCTGGACTGCAACTCCCAGAAGTCTTCATCACCAGTTGAGCTAGCCAAGATTTCTGGGAGTTGCAGTCCAGGAACATCTGGGGACCCACAGGTTGAGAACCACTGATCTAGACACTATGCTTCTGTTGATGCAACCAAGAATCGCATCTTGGCCAATGCAATCGCACAAGGAGAGATATAAACACAAAGTTATAAGTGGTCATAAACACAAAAGTCTGTGTAGCCATAGATTCATAAAAAGTCACAGTAAATAGACCATCATTCAGGGAAAGCTTGCCTGAAGAGAAAGGTCCTTGCCTGTTTCCGGAAGGGCAGCAGAGATGAGGCAGTCCTGGTCTCCAGTGGGAGGGAATTCCAGAGTCTGTGTGCAGCAGCCGAGAAGGCCCTTTCATGGGTTCCCACAAGAAATATCTGAGAGGGTAGTGGGATGGAGAGAAAGTCCTCTCTCTGATGACCTTAATATCTGAGCTGGTTCATACTCTGAGAGTCGATCTTTGAGGTAGCTTGGACCCAGGGCGTACAGTGATTTGTAGGTTAAGGCCAGCACTTTGAATTGTGCCTCATAGCTGATTGGCAGCCAGTGGACCTGCTGTATAGAATTATGTTCTATATAGGGTAGAATCATAGAACAGTGAAGTTGGAAATGGCTTAGAAGGCCACTTCCTTGCCATCAAGGCAAACCGCGACATAATAAAATGTCGTAACATAATAATAAAATGTTGTAACATAATAATAAAATGTCATGGACATAATATGATTTTTATTTCCTTTGATGGGAAGCTAGTTTGAGCTGCGCTGGCTGGCTCGTTCTGTTTCTTTAACACTTCAGATTTATTTCTTTATTTAAAATACTTTTACCCTTGTCTTTCTCCTTACAAAAAGGATCCCAGGTGGCTTACATAACTAAACAAAAAGGCTATCATTTAAACACCGATGTCAAGGATGTTTTGGTGCATGTCTGGTTTTTCTCCAGGTCCTGGACAAGGTTTCGGGGTGTTCAGACTTTCCCAGTGGCGCTCAAAATGTACCTCTGGGAAGTATTCGATTTTAGCGTCTATCTGCGGGCTGTGGCGAAGCAGTACAAAGGTAAGGGAACGAGTGCAGCAAACCAGCGCATGGATGGCACGGATAGTATTCTTGGGGGTGGGGGTGGGGACTGGGAAGCTGTTTAGCCCCCAGAAACTAGAGCTGAGACAGATGAAAAAGGGGAGAGCCTGAGTCTCACTTGTTGAGAAGGTCCTTCTTGTCCTGTGTGGGAATTGCCATCAGTGGTTATGGAGAACTAGAGATGTGAAGGCTCAGAAAAAAACAACTGAAATTTTTTTTGGGGGGGGGAAACAGTTTTTCCCCATTTTTTTCCTCAAGCCTTCTGGTCCCCCCCTCCCCCCAAAAATTGGAAAAATTGAAAAAAGAAAAATGATTATGGCATGTTTTATTTGAACAGGATGAATCAAATATTTTAAGACAGGCTGTCCTAATATTTTCCAAATTAATTTATGTTAAATATTTGATTCATATACCGCAACCATCTAGCAAAAAAGCTACTTTAGGAGGTTTGCAAACATATACAAAATACAAAAACAGGTTAATCAACTAAAAATAGTAAATAAAAACTAATCAATCAGACCAAATAATCAAATCAAAATAATAAAAAGAACAAAAAAGCAAATAAGCACAAATACGATAAGTCAAAATGATTTGACAATTCAAAATAAGAACAAATGGGAAAAAATAAATAACTAATAGAAAATTATTTCTAAAAATATGCATAAGAATATAATATAAGAATAAGAATATAATATAATAATATAAGATTATTCTAATTTCTGTGCACTGAGGACAAGCAAGTCCTAGGTCACAAACAACTCTCCAATGCAAGAACAAGATGCATTTCTTCCTTTAGGACAGGGCTGTCCAACTTTGAACAAGCCGAGGTCTACTTCTTCCTGTCCAAAGTGCCTGAGGTCTACTATGCTAAAACCTCTACTTACGAATTTTATGCATTCCTTCTGAGCACTTGGTCATAAGTAAACAAATTGTAAGTAGAGCAGTGGTTTCCCATAGGAATGCATTGAAAATCAATTAATCCGTAATGGATGGAATTGTCCAAGGGGGGGGGAGAAGAAGGGAGACGTCACTGCACATGCACAAAGGAGAGGGGCACACCTGAAACCCCACCTCTCGCCCCTCTCCTGCCCTCTCCTCCCCTCCACTCCGCACCAGTGACTCAGCAGGTCACAAGACAGTGGCACACACCGATCATCTGGCCGGTGGGGAGAACAGGGGACTGCGCCATGGCCCTTGAACTGCCCTGCTTGGCTGAGACAGTGGGCTGGCAGACCCAGAACTTTGCTGGGGCAGTGGTGATCCTTGGGGTGGGGGAGGTAGAGGTGGAGAGCTTATCCCCTCACTTTTTTTATTGATGGCTGGTGGGCTACTTTTGAATCCTTCGTGGGCTACTGGTAGCCCGTGGCCTATCTGTTGGGCAGGCCTGCTTTAGGAGATCCTTCTATTGTGACAAGAAAAAGAAAAAGATTTCACTTTTGTTTTTGCACATGGGTGGGTGTGTTTGGTTCTGTTCTGTCCTCTTCACGAGGCCTCAAACACTGGAAGAAAATACAGAGCAACAAAATGATTCTGATTAAATATCATGCCCATTCGTTGCCCATTCATTGAAACTTAGTCCCACATTTCCCCCCTCTTCAATTCTTTTTATGATAATAAGGCTTTTATTTTATTTTTATTTAATACTGTGGAGAGGAATTATGAATTGTTAATTCTGGATTTTTAAACATTGCTTTGTAGAGTTTTTTTCGTTCCACATAAACTAGTAAACAATTCAGGAGATTTGTTACTTACCATTACAAATAAATATTATTTTAAAAGTAAATTCTGTTTATAATAATTGTTTGGATACACTATACAATAGGACCCCCGTATCCACTGATTTAGTTATCCATGGTTGGCAGAGGAAAAAAATAATTCAGCAGCCACAAAGCAAGCTATTGTCACAAATAGCATCTGTAAAACAAGCTGCTGTCACAAACAGCAGCCATAAAGCAAGTTACTGTCTCAAAACAGCAGTCATAAAGCAAGCTACAGTCAGGAAACAGCAGTTTGGAGGTGGATGGGCAGGCGTTCTCTCTTATCCACAATTTTCATTATCCACGGGAAGGCCTGGAACCAATTCCCAGCAGATACCGGAGTCCTACTGTATTTAATATGCTAGTTGTGATAATTTTATCCCAAGTCAAATTGTCTCTAGTCATATTTTATTTTCCTAAAGTAACAGAATGACTTTCAAGCTGTATAAGGGGGTGGGGAGTGCTAATGTAGCATTCAAAAAATTTTCATCCCCCCCCCCGGTAAAAAAATGGGGAAAATGGTTTTTTCCAAGCTTCAAAATGTCCAGAAATTTTAAATCTCTCTGGAGAACACATTGACAGATGAGGGAAGAGCTGTAGTTTGACGTGTCGAAATTCCTCCGGCCGGGGGCCACCACTTGGAGGGTCATGTTCTTAAGGCTGTCACCTGCCATGGACTCAACAACGAGACACTTGCCCAAAGCCTGACCTTTTATGAGGTGTTATATTCCAGTCTCCCCCATAAACTAGCATTCTCCAGACATGTTGCGTAATAGCCCTCATCAAGCATATTTACTGGGGGACATTGATTGAAATTCAACCTGTTTGGAAGAGCTTGGGTTAGAGCAGGGGTGCCCAAACTTTTTGCAAGGAGGGCCAGATTTGGTGAGGTGAAAATGTGTGGGGGCCGACCATTTGGCTTCCGGGCCAGACTTTGGGCAAGTCTCTATCTCAGTGGTGACAAAACTTTGTCACTCCAGATGTTTTTGGACCTCAACTCCCGGAATTCTGAGCCTCGACTGCCAATGACAAAGGACTGTGGGAGTTGTGGTCCAAAAACATCTGGAGTGACAAAGGTTCGCCACCACTGCTGTGTAACATGCAAGGAGGTGGGGAGCATGGTACAGCAATGGAACCCGGGGCGGGTAGGCTGGGCAAGTGGCTGGGGGGGGATGATGGACGGAGGCAGGGAGGGCAGGCAAACCATAAAACTGCAAGCTGGTGTCTCCATCCGGTATGGGGAGGGGCCAGCTGCGTGACAGGCTGAGCGGGTGGGGAGAGGAGGCCGTGGGCCACTCGAAATTTGAAAACCGGCTGCATTTGGCCCCTGGGCCTGACTTTGGACATGCCAGGGTTATGGGGAGGTTGTAACAAACCCAATGCTCGAATCATTAATCGGTTTTCTCTTTTCTTCCTCAGAAATCATAGTAACTGGAGCTGAAATACAGCAAGGTAAATTTGGAAAACTGGTGGAGGGTCAAATACAGATAAGAGATGGGAGCTTGCAAGGAAAGATGTCAGCTTGATTCCATTTGAGTCTAATTCCCTTGGGGGGGTCTCAAGACTTCGGGGCCCAGAAAAGGTTAAATGCCGATTCTAGCATTCTCGTTTAAGATGCTTTTGGTTTCCTGCTTGCAGATGTGCGTCAGGTAAGCGGAGGGTTAAAATTTCTGTGTATCACACACTAAAACAGTGATGGTGAAACTTTTAGAGACCGAGTGCCTAAACCAGGCCTGCCCAAAGTCTGGCCCAGGGGCCAAATCCGGCCCATCAGGCCATTCTGAGTGGCTGGTCCGCCCCTCCCTCCCCCTCCTTCACCCCATGTTTTATTTTTTTAAATCATCCACCAACACTGACACCGCCAGGAAGCTTGAGGGGCTGGGCCAGCGGGCCGGCCGGTCAGCAGAAGCTTGTGGGGCTGGGTGGGTGGGCGAGGGGGTGGGCCACCACCACCACCAGCACTGCCGGGAAGCTTGTGGGGCTGGGTGCGCGTACGAGTCGGGGAGCAACCGGCCCCTGACACATTCTCAGCCACCAAATCTGTCTCTCCTTACAAAAAGTTTGGGCACCCCTGGCCTAAACTATGATTCAGAACCCACTAATATTTCGCCAAGTGCCAATACAGCAATTTAACCTGAATCCAGGTGGCTGTGAAGGGGAGATATCGGATGCCCACAGAAAGGGCTCCGAGTGTCACCTTTGGCACCCGTGCCATAGGTTCGCCAACACTGCACTAAACTAACCTATACTTGAACACTGGAGTTAAGCTATGTCATTTTGTGTGTCCGATTGAACTGCTGGTGAATCCCTAGCCAGTGGCAAAATACTATAACCTTAGTGACGGCAGGGAGTATCAATTGCAGGCAAGGGCTTGTTTTCCCCTAGTATTTGTTTGTTTGTTTGATTGACTGATTGATTTAGATACCGCCCATCTGGCAGAAAGCCACTCTGGGCATTTTACAACATACAACAAACTTTTACAAAATACAAATACAAGGATATAGTAAAAACCAAAAATATTACAAATGAAAACATAACTAAAACAACATCATCCATAGTACTGTAGAGGAACAGAAGAGTGGAGGCCTGGTGGCTCAGGCTAGTTGGGGCTTTATTTTTGCTTCTTCTGCCCTTGGCCAGTGAGCTTTTAGCTTCACCGTGGTTTTTTTGGCGTGCCACTTGTTCAAATGTTGGGGGGGGGGTGTTACAAAATGAATATGACAGCTGTGCCTGGATTGATCTTGGACATGCTTCCCGTTCTAGCCGTTTGGTACTGCTGTGAATGATCCGAATGTTCTCCGTTTAAATGTCCATTTAGTCAGAAACGTAGGAGATGCCTGCTGTCTGTTTTTCCCTCCGAGATAATTTTGCCCTCTCTGTCTCCCTCCTTGCATGATGTGGTAGTTAAACTGCAGCCCACGCTGTGATCAGGACCTGAGGTTCAGTTCCAGGTAGCCAGGTCAAGGCTCACTCAGCCTTCCATCCTTCCGAGATCAGTAAAATGAGTACCCAGCTTGCTGGGGTGGTGGTGGGGGGCAATGTGTAGCCTGCATAATTAAATTGTAAACTGCTCAGAGTGCTTTAAATGCCATGGGCTGATATATAAGCAGTGTGATTTTTCCCTTCCCCCCCTTCCAACTTCTCTCCCTTTCTCCCTCCCTCCCCCCTCCTTCCCCACCCATCTACCTACTACCCACCTACTCTATCTTTCTCTTTGTAAAGGGACTCAAGGCAGCTAACTGACGGATTAGAAACCCCGGTATTAGGGGAAGATCCTTATTGCTTGGTCTAGTAGGTGACACTTCAATGGGCCCACCCTTGAATCAACGGGGGTTTAGTTAATCCGCTCTTCGACATATTCCATTGATTCAAGTGAGGCAACTCTAACAGTGACTTTATTTGAGCATTGTAAGTCAACGTAGATTTATTTGAATCAGTGGCACCTACGAAGATGTTGACTCACTGAATCCCCATGGATCAATGGGCCTACTCTAGTGCAAGTTCCTCTGCTAAAGCAGCCAAATGTTGGCCAATCAAAGTACAGTGGTAGCCCTTCTTAAGAGCAGCTCGACTTAAGAGCAGTTCAACTTAAGAGTGGAAAAATACATTTTTTTTCTTTTTTTTCATTTTTAAACTTATTTTTTCAATTTTTTTAGATAGGTACCCCGACTTAAGAGTAGTTCGATTTCAGAGCATGCATTCGGAATGGATTAAATTTGTAAGTTGAGGTACCACTGCATTGCAAATGTTTTTAAAATGCAGTTAAAAACAGCTAACTGTATTAATTTGTATACAGTACTCAATGCACTAGAATAAGCATGTGTTTATAAAAGGTCAACTCCCCTCCCTCAGCAGCAGTTTGCATGGGAAGGAGAAGGTTCTGCCTACAGGCAGAAGGATGGCTGGAGTCGGGGGTGGGGGAGCTAGCCTGCTTTCCCAGAGAAAGGAAGCCAGGCTTACCAGGTAACTGACCTACTAAGATAATGTACAGAGATTGCTTTGAATACCTGGAGGGTATATGCTTTTTCTGTAGGTTAGATGTGTGGAACTACAACTCCCATCCCACTCTGCCAGTCCAGTTCTCTATACCAGTGTTGGCGAATCTATGGCACAGCTGCCAAAAGTGGCCCACGGAGCCCTTTCTGTGGGCACGTGACATCGCCCCCTCACAGCCACGGCGCTTCCCCCTCCACCCGGAGCACGCCACTGCGCTCCTTGCAGAGAGCCAGGCGAAGGGGAGGCAGCAGCTTTTGGGCTCGTTTGTAGCCCTAGTTTACTTTCCAGCCATGCTGCTCTGGGCATCTCAGAACCAGCGTGGCTGGAGAGTAAACAGGGGCTACGAAGGAGCCCACAAACCACTGCCTCCTTGCCGCCCGGCTCTCTTCATGGAACCATTTTAGCAGTCTCAAAATGGATTCACGCAGAGAGCCAGGCGAAGAATGAGTTACAGCTTGATAGGTTGGAGGGGATGTCAGTCAATGGCACCGGAGGCTGCTATTGGCTGAGGGTGCCTGCAGAGGGAAGTTCTCTATGGCACCTGCGGCAGTGGCCTGCCAAAGGGGGCTTGTGTATTAAAGGGTCGTGGCATTAGGAAAGTTGAGAACCACTGCACTATTGGAACTGTTAAACTGATATCAATTTAAAAGCACATCAGATCAACAGCTCCCCATATAAGGCCAGCTTTATGACAGCAATATTGGCTGGGTGTGCTGGCACATGTACTTCCAGCCATCTGGAAGGCACCATGACTGGAGTCTCTTCTTTATTTAATGTCCTGTTACTGTGCTGTGCTTTAACCTTTCTAAGAGTTGGTCTGGTTCTGCCTGCATTGCTTCATCAGAATTTCTCCTTTCTCCTTCTCCCGGACAGCAAATGTGATTCTTGATCCAAACACGGCTCATCCCAGGCTCATTCTGTCCGAGGATTGCAAAAGTTTACGGCTGGGAAGGGAACCTCAAGATTTGCCAGAAAACGACCAGAGATTTGACGAGGTCACTTGTGTTTTGGGTCGCGAGATACTCCCCCTCGTTGGCCGACATCAGTGGGATGTTATTACTGGGAGGTTGGGTTCCTGGGCGGTTGGGGTGGCCAGGAGTTCTCTAAGGAGAAAGGGCCTGAATGCCTTTGGCCCAGAGGAAGGTATCTGGGTCATGTTCAGGAGTTACATGATGTATGGTTTTTTCAATGGTCCAGCCTACGAATTAGAGCCCGTACGCAGGATTGTCACGAGGATTCGAGTGTCCTTAAACCAACTGGCAGGCCGGATCGCTTTTTGTGATCTTGACAGCGGCGTCCTGCTCCGTGAATTCACAGCAGACTTGTTGAATGAACCCCTTCTGCCCCTTTTTTGGATTTGTGGGGAAGCCCAGCTCTCCCTTGTTCCATGAAGGTCCCGCCGGCTTCCCTCCCGGGCCCTCCTGCCCAAAGGCAGAGATTTTAGCTTCCCCAGCACTCATTCCTGACCTCCATTTCCCTCTAGCTCGTTTGTTTTCCTCCTGAACCCCAGCTCCACATGCCTGGACAGGTCCCAGTCGAGAAAGCCTGGGTCTGGCGTTCAGGATCATGGCTGTTTTTTTAATTGTGTCGGAGTCTCGCAGTGAACGTGGTGCCTCCGGTGAGATTTCCAGTGAATTCTGCATCTGGATGTACACGCTCTGTCCAGCTTAATTGTATTCCAAAAAGGGGCACTCTAATTGATCACATTAACACGATTTGCAGGAAAGCAGATCTCAAATGTTCACAGTTTTGAAAAAGACCACTGTACACCTCTGTAATGTATAGGGACTCTGTGTTTTGGGTTTGGCTTTTATTACATTTTATTAAAGTTTTCTTCTTATATTGCTTTAGAATTCCACTTCTGACTCAAATAAAAGCTGGGCATTTTAAATCTTGGTCTTATTTATTTTGTTTGAATATTCATGTACCTCCAAGGATTGGTAATATTATCTTGATGTGGTTGACCTCATTTATGGAATCACCTGCCACCAGCAATTCGACTGCGATCTTTGTTTCAACCCTTTAAAAAACTACTGAAAACACGGTTTTACAGAATGGCCTTCCCTGACTTCTTAAACACCTAGCAAGATGCTATTCTCTCAGCTTATCTCTAATTTTTTTTTACCAGTTGATCAATTGTTTGGTTATTTATTTTAGTTTATTGTTGTTGATTTATTTGGTTATACTGTAATTTGTTATATTATGCTGCTAGTATTTTGCTTATTTTAATGGGTTATTGCTATGTTGAGATTTTTATGTTGTAAACCGCCCAGAGTAGCCCTAGCCTAGGGCTAGTTGGGCGGCATAAAAGTCAAACAAACAAACAAACAAACAAACAAATAAAGTACCTTATATCAAGTTCAGTTTTCTAGCTATGCAAAGTGTTGTTCAGCTAGGTCTACTCAGTGATGCAGTGGATCTGAGACTCATAGGCAGAAAACATTGGAATATTCAGCCAAACCTGTGATGGCATCTGAAATCTTCAGATTCCCATTCCCTCTGAGCATAACTGGAGTCCTCTAAGTCAGTGATGGCGAACCTATGGCACGGGTGCCAAAGGTGGCACTCGGAGCCCTTTCTGTGGGCACCTGACATTGCCCTTTCATAGCCACCTGTATACAGGTTAAATTACTGTATTGGCACTTTGCAACCAAATTAGTGGGTTCTGAATTGCATTTTGGGCACTTGGTCTCTTAAAGGTTCGCCATCACTGCCCTAAGTAGCAGAGAAAGTGGGGGCTGACAATAGATATGGCTGCTTAAATGTTCAAGTTTAATGCCAAGTATTTTAGAGTGCTTCAGTTTTGAATAAACAGTCAAGACTCATTTATTTTACAAAAGATTTGCTCCTAACAAAGTTGAACATAATCCTCCAAAGTGGGTTCTTAGCCTGACTCAGTACCCCCACTTCAGCTTTTGGACACTCAGTAGAGGCTTGGCTACTACATTCAAGCTCCTCACTTCCATCCCAATTAGACAAGTCAGGAAATGCAGGCAGCATAATATAATAAGCCCTAAACTTCTGGCTTTAAACAGGGAATTATACCCAACAAGCAAAATTCTGTTGCTTGTGTAGTAAATTGCACAAGAGAAGGACCATTGACTCAAAAAGGGATTTAATGAGTTGGCTTCTCCATAAACTCGATTGATTCCAGCCCATGTCTTCTAACAGTGATTTACTAGGCTAAAAATTTAGCCCATTTGAGTCAATGGAATTCATGGAGGATATGATTTACTACATCACCCTTGATGTATTTTACATCCTTGATGTAGTAAATTACATTTTCCATTTTACACCCTTGATGTAGTAAATTAAGGGCGCCAGGGAATACAGTACTATTTACTACATTAAGCAACAGAACTTGGCCTAATTGTAACTCATTTGCGTTTAAGGTGAGGGGGTGTAACAAGCTCATTAACGTTTAATGAGGGAGGCGTAATAAGCTCATTAGCCTCTAATGAGTGGGGCGTAATAAGCTCTCTCTAATCCGTTTACCCAAATTCCCCAAAGCTCACTCGCCTTTTTCCAAAACGAAAGCGGAAGAACGAACGAGAGAAACGAAAGGAGGAACTTCATTGGGCAAACGTCATTCCCCTCCTGGCCAATCAAAAAGGCCAGAGCGATTCTTTTAAAAAGCGAAGGCGGCGTTCTCTTCCCGCTGGAGGTCAGAAGGGGAGGGGACTACAATTCCCAGAAAGCTCTTCGGTAGAAAAGCGGCCTATCAAGGCAGTCACGGGGCCGGAGGTCTTTCGGGAATGGTAGTCCAGTGGGTGTAGAAAGGCGCGGCGAAGGGCGGCGCTTTCGCTCTTGAAAACAGAGCCCGGGAGACCTGCTTTTAAGCGACTTTTAGGTCTTGGCTGTAAGTCGGTGGTTTGCTTCGCTCCTCTTTTGGGATTGGGGCGGGGGGGCAGAGAACAACAAACGCTGATGGTCCTTTAGTTTTTAAAACAGTATTTTAAATACCGTTTGTTAAATAAATTTGGGGGGAAAAACCTCATTCGGCTTCCACAGGGCTTTTGGAGTTGCTCTCTGGGTGCAGAAGGGGGATGTCGTAGAAGAAGCTCAATCTAGTTGGTTTACACCCCGTCGCTCCGGCTGTGTGTACTCTCTTCCCTATCTCAGGAAGAGATATACTGCATTCGAAATATAAAATGTATTTATAATCGGTTTTACCCTTAAACGCGCTAAACACCGGTAAGGTTGGAGAGGGGGTAAGTTAGGAGCCGGCTGCACCCCAGAGGCTGCGGAGCGCAGTAATTCCAGGCGGTACCTTGTTGAATTCTCTGTTTTTGTTAGAAATCTGCGTTCGTCTCTTGACAAAGGTATGAATGTCTGCTTATGGAATTTTTCTGTCTCAGTTACTGAAAGAGCGCGCCTAGCTAAGGGTATTGTGTACCTTGAGTTGGGTGGATGGGGTCCCATTTAGTCTTATGCTTTGGGAAGGGTTCCTTTTTAGACTCTTCTCTCTTCTTATCCAGAAGTTGAATAATGGCAAGTGGAATTTTTTTCTTGAGAGATTGAAACATTGAGCTGCTCATCCAAACAGCGCAATTTCTATGACTCAGCTCCCAGATAAACTCACCTGGATGACTGAGAATCTTCACAGCTTTCTCTGTTATTGCCCTGGCAAAACAGTGAAGTCCTACAGTCAAGTGGAACAAATGCTAGCTTCCAAAAATCCCCCAGCTATTACGGGAACACTGGAATTTTAATTAAACTAGGATGGGTGCAGACTTTGGATTTTTAAAATAATGGACAGATGGCCCAGTCCCTGTCAACGAGACAGGGTGGGGCCTTAGTATTCCAACCTCCGGCTCCCCAGCCAGAGACCTTAACCTTTGAGCTCTTTGATGAAGTGCTAGGACAAATTTTATTTGCACAATTGCACACACGATCAGCCAGGTGACAGGAAGATTCCACGCCTCATCAGTCAGCTGCAGTTAGCTTTGGCAAGTTATTCAATGCTTTTGCAAATACCATTAGGATTCTGACAAATGACGGCAACTAGGCAAGACTTGTGAGTTTGTTCTGGAGTTGCGGGAATCCTGTGTCCAATACTGGTTTCCTCTATTGCTTCTTTACAAGGCACCCTCTTCTATTGTGTGATCTGAGCCTCAGGATGTTGGAGAACACTGGAAATGGCAAGATGGGTCCCTCTCCATCCTTGCTCTCTGTTGTTTCCCCCCCCTCTTCTAGCCCACCTTTCTTGTTGTTGCAGTGACAGCAAGAACGAGGGCCATCTGCCGATTTGCAGAAAGGGACATCCGGACCCCAGGCGAATCTTTGGGAGGATGTCTGCAGCTGACGGCCTTGAGAAGATGCTTCACAAGGAAGTGACCTGCTACCTGTGCACCAACTACTTCATGAACCCGGTGACTTTAGACTGTGGGCACAATTTCTGCTACTCCTGCATCCTCCGCTCCTGGGGACAATTCTCCGTCATCACCGCTTGCCCTCGGTGCGAAAAGACCGTCCTTCAGGAAAACTTGCGGCCAAACGGCCAACTGGCCGACGTGGTGAGGCTGATCCGGCAGCTGAAAGATGTGGCGAAGCAAGTTCCCGGAGGGGCAAGGCTCTGTGAGAAGCACGAGAAGGACGCAACTGTTTTTTGCACAGACGAGCTGGTCATTTTCTGCCAAAACTGTGCGGAAGCCAGGGACCACCAGGAACATGATGTTGTCTCTCTGGAGGAAGCAGCCCGAAAGTACACGGTGGGAACTTTTACCAGGGGTGTCCAAACTTCAGCTCTCCAGATGTTTTGGACCACAACTCCTAGAATTCCAACCCTGCATTGCCAATGATAAAGGACTGTGAGAGTTGTGGTCCAAAATATCTGGAGGGCCAAAGTTTGGACACCACTGGTTTATGCAATGGATCTCTCTCTCTCTTTCTCTCCATCCCCCTCCCCCCAATATGGCCACTCTGGGTTGGGGCTCTCTCACTCTCTTGGAAATATTGTGATTGGGGTCTTGCATGGTAGGGGGTTGGACTGGATGGCCCTTGAGATCTTTTCCAATTCTATGATTCACGCCTTATATTATGGGGGCAACTTGCTTTTTAGAAGAAGGAAAGAATTAAGGCTCTTCTCCCTACACACTTCAATCCCAGTGCCACAACAAGCTCTACTGTAATTTGGAAGGAAGGCCAGGTGCTTATCCTGACAAACTTTGAGAGTCTGAAAATTCCGGCTAGACTGAAACCGTTCACAATCAATATAGGTCTTTTGTAAACTTAAGTAAAGGTAAAGGTTCCCCCTGCATTTGCATATTAGTCGAGTCCAGCTCTAGGGGCAGTGCTCATCTTCATTTTCAAGCCAAAGAGCCAGTGTTGTGGCCATGTGTCCGGCATGGCCAAACACATTTTTGTGCACGGAACACTGTTTACCTTCCTGCTTTTTACATTGGTACCTATTTATATACTTGCATTTACACACTAGCTTGGCAGGAGATGGGGTTAACAGCGGTAGCTTGCTCCGCTGTGTGGCACCCGGGATTCGAACCGCCAAGCTGCCGACTATGCAGCCAACCGTTTCCAGCGCTCTAGACCACTGTAGGTTCAGTTCCAGAGAGTGTTTTCAGTACTATGGGGTGGTATATAAGCAGCGCACTTTGCTTTTTAAATTTCTTTCAAAATTGCCTTTTAGGGCATAGCTTTGCTTTCTGCAGCAGGATTTCAGCTCTTGTTGGTTGCCCATTGGTCCTGATGATGTTATCTTGTAGGTTTTCTGTTCAGGAAAAATACCTGGTGATGTTCTTCCTTTCAGGATTCTTTTTTAAATCGCATCAAGTATCTAAGGAAGCGGGAAGATGAGATTGTGGAACAAGAAAAAGAGATGGAGAAGCAATGGGATGACCTCGTTGTAGGTGTCGCTGCTAATGGAAAGTTCTCTGCTTTTAATTAACACTTGATTTGTGACTAACATTGGGAGAACAAAAAACTAAGCAGTTTTCAGTCTCCATGAAAGCCGGAAAAAAAAGACAGTGTAAGGTTGGATCTCCCAAAAATGTTCTTCCAGCAGAATTCCCACATGGAAGTCTGCAAAATGCCAGAATTTCAAATGCTTGTTTATCTTCCATTCTCTAGTTTAAAAGTGGAAATGGATTTGATTAATGTCCAGGGTTCTTGCATGATTCAGGACGGCTGCTTCTCATACCTTTTCC
>JAHTLZ010000207.1:260961-277068 GCA_023846285.1 Phrynocephalus versicolor | reverse complement strand
CTGGTGGCTTTGTCAACACATTGGTCTCGGTCCTCATTCGAAAACTGCTTGTCTGGGCATTTCTTGCAGTCATCCGCATCTGGAAAATGTTAGAGCAGCTTCATAATTCTCATAATCAATTGTACATCAGCTATAGTCTCTGGTCCTGTACAATTACCTAAGGGCAATGGGGAATGTATAGTCGGATTGCCTGGCAATCCGAAATTTGAGTCATGGCAAGTGGACTTCTTTTCTTCTGAGATCGAAATGTTTCAATGATCATCCAAGCAGCTTCGTCAGTCTGAGAAAAGTTGGTAGCGAGTAGAGATGGACACGAAATGAATTTTTTATTCATTTTGTTATTCATTATTTATTTTGTTACATAAGGGAGGTCCCCCAACCCAGTAAAGCAAAGTGTTCTGCTTATATACTGCCCCATGCCACTTCAAGTAGTTTCTGGGCAGTTTACAGTTTAATAGCAGTATGATGCAGGCTACACATTGCCCCTCCCCCCCCAGCAAGCTGGGTACTCATTTTACTGACCTTGGAAGGATGGAAGGCTGAGTCAACCCTGAGACAGCTTCCTGGGGATCCAACCCCAGGTTGTGAGCACAGTTTTACTTGCTGTAAAACCACTGCACCACGAGGCTCCTATAATCATTTAAGTGGCTCTCTCTTGCACCTTTTCCAGTTCCACTATGTCTTTTTTGAGTTGCAGTGACCAGAATTGTACACAATACTCCAGGTGTCGCCTTACTATAGTTTTGTACAATGGTATTACAGTTGTCCCTCACCCTTTTACGGTTCATATACTGCAGTCCCGGGGTATTGCGGGTCCGCAGTATATGAAAAAAGGCCCCCTGAGGTAAGAAGGAAAGACCTTCCCAGGCCTGTTGGAGACCCCAAAAGTGCTTCCCCGCAAACTGGAAGTGACTTCTGGTAAACCAGAAGTGACCTTCAGATCACAAGAAAGCACTTTGGGGGCCTCTGGGGAACTGGAAAGCCCTTTGCAAGCCCGTTTGGGGCAGCACCAGGCCTGGGGTAAGTACAACTGCCCTCAGAGAGCCTGCCCAGTCCCAACCTGACCCAGCACCCGCATATTGCGGATTTTCAATTATTGTGGGTCAGGCCAGGCCCCTAACCACTGTGATAGGTGGGGGTTTACTATATATTGTTGGCTGTTTTATTTTCAATCCCCTTTTTGATAATCCCTAGCATGGAATTGGCCTTCTTCACTGCTGCCACACGGTCGGTAGACACCTTCATGGAGCTGTCCACCAGCACACCAAGATCTCTTTCCTGATGCATCACAGATAGCTCAGAGCCCATGAGTTGATAGATAAAGTTTTGATTTTTTGTCCCAATATGCATTACTTTACATTTTGCTGCATTGAAACACATTTGCCATTTCGCAGCCCATTCCTCCAGTTTGGAGAGATCCTTCTGGAGCTCTTCGCAATCTTCTCTGTTTTTTTACCACACGGAAAAGTTTTGTGTCATCCACAAACTTGGCCACCTCACTGTTTATCTCTGTCTCCAGGGAGATTACTCCAGGGGGCTTTGCCTTTCATATACTGCAGTCCCGCAACATACCGGGACTGTAGTATATGAACCGGGAAATGGCAGGGGACCACTGTAATAGCTCTATTCCTGGAATAAAGGTCAAATACTCTTGGAAAAAAACAGGCATCTCTCTCTAACTCTACCTGCATTACCATAACTAAGAGAAGCGAAGCAAACTCAGAAGCCTCTGTAGAACCTTCTACCATGTAAGAGCGGATCCTTGCTTAGTCCTCTGTTTTTCCTTCTAGTATGTTGACGATTACATCACATATATGCAATGCCATCTAAGTTTTTATTCTTGGTTTTTTGGTTTCATCTATTCAACTGTTAAATTAGCTTATTGCCTATTAATCTTATTTGAAGATTTAATTTCAATTTACTGATTTTATTTTGTTTCGGTGGTGTTGGTTGTTTTATTGTACTGATTTGGTCACATTTGTATCTAATTCTATTTTGTATAGTGTTCTAGGCCACCCAAAGCAGCTAGATGGCCAGATGGGCAGGGTATAAATATAAACTAATAAACTAATAAACTAATAAAGAAAGAAAGAAAGAAAGAAAGAAAGAAAGAAAGAAAGAAAGAAAGAAAGAAAGAAAGAAAGAAAGAAAGAAAGAAAGAAAGAAAGAAGTAAGGGCCTTTTCACACGACCCCTAAGATCCTCTGGCCCCTTAAATTCGGACCAGAGATCTTGGGGGTTCGTTGCTGTTCCTGCGTCCCCACCCCTCCGCACTTCCTTGATCCTGTCTGTGTGAGGGGAGGGAGGAAAAAAGGGACAAAAGAATGCAGGCTCACCTCCGTCTGCCAGTCCAAGCCGCCCTGAGCCCTGTCGTCCTGATTCCTTCTCTTAAAGGGGCGGGAGGCAAAAACAACAACAAACAGAAGCGAGGAGAGTCCGGCACTCTAGGTTACATCCGGATCTGGGATTTTTCACCCTCCGAGAGCAGGTACCTGAAAAGTGCGCTGGGACGCGCTTAGGTGGGCGTGGTCACACTTAATTTTCTGTAAACTCCGGAGCTGGTGGGGAAACAATTTTAAGCTCCAGAGCTGGGAGCCATTTGCGGCGGAGTTCAGGGGGTCGTGTACAAATAGCGGGTCCAGAATTCGGCGGCCAGACTGGGGGTTGGCGCGCGCCGTTATGACCGTGCCACCCCTATCCTGGTCCGCCTACACTGGTTACCCGTTGCCTCCCGAATAAGGTTCAAGGTGTTGGTTTTGATTTACAAAACCCTCCATGGCTTGGCCCCATCTTATCTGACGGAGCGTCTCACCCGGCAATTAGATCCGGCCCGACCCACCCGCGCCTCGGTGGCTCTTTCACTGCGGACAGTCACCCCGAGGGAGGCCCGTAAGGCGAGTACTCGTGGGCGGGCCTTCTCGGTGGTGGCTCCTTCTATTTGGAACCGACTTCCCAGTGAACTACGGCGGGCTCCATCGCTGGCGGCTTTTAAGAAGAATCTTAAGACCTTCCTTTTTCGAGAAGCCTACGGCGATGTATAGGGACCCGTGTATATACTCATTCTCTCTCTTTTTTTTTTAAGCCCGCCTAATTGCTCTTGGATTTTACTCTTTTTATTGTTATTGTTGTTTGTATTGATTTTTATTTGTCTTATCTGGATGTTGTGAACCGCCCAGAGTCCCCATTGTGGGAATGGGGCGGTATACAAGTGTAAATAATAAATAAATAAATAAATAAATAAATAAAATACCCTAAGTAAGTAAGTAAGTTGGGATGCTCTTCAGTAAGTTGAAGCAACCTTCCCCTATACATCCTACTGGGACAAAACAGCACCCCCTTTCCAGTAAAAAAGGAAGAAAGCTGGTGGGTCATAATAATACCCCTCCAGAACACCTCTTTCGCTGTGGAATCGCCCACCTTCCTGAGTGGAGATAGTTCCTCCTGCGCATGGGGCACAGCCGTAGCAGCAGATGGGCTCTCCCTCTATCATCAGCTTGGCATGTCCAGGGTGGCAGCTCTTTGTGCACCTAGAAAAGGGCACGGTCTGAACATTAGGAGAAGCAGGGTTGAGAAAAGTTTGTTAGTTAAGAAGTGAATTCCTGCATTTGTGGACATCAGTTCTTGAATAGCTAAGACCTTAAAGACTGGCTCTTACTGGGTTTTACTAATGAGCAATCTCTTACCCTTGTCTTGTTATTTGAGATTATCCATACAACTTTATAGGATCAAGCCGGACCAGGCAAAGTACAGTCCCATAAGGTCATGAGTCTTTAAATCCACATGGCACATGCACCTCAAGTGACCCTATTTTGGCCCAATTCATTTCAGAAAATAAAGCAAAGTCCTTCCTTGCTCCCTCCTGTTCCCTTCCTCTCCCTGGGGGAGGTTATATTTTTTTATAAAAAGGACAATGTTAAGATATGCCCTGGGTCAATATGCTTAGGGGAAATTAACCAAAATATCTTGCCTGCATATTTAAAAAACAGACAAAGATGCAAGTTCATTGTAGGATAAATTAGCAAAAACCCAGTGAAACAAGTGGATTTTCCCACCTGGTTAAACCAGCTGGACCACCCAACGGCCTTTTCATCAATGGTCACCTTGATCTCAGGGAAGTCCAGTCTCTCTATTCTTCCAACTTCTACTCCAGCAGTTGACTTGTTGGGAAACATTAACCAGTTCACAATATGGAAGTCAGATGCTAATTCCCCATTCTCATCCAAATAAACTCCATTCATGGAAATATTGTTATAGTGGAAGTTGCTTAGGAAAGAAGGGTGGAGCTAAAAGGACAAGCAAGCTCATTAGAGAAAGAAGAAATGGTGGTAGACCTCTTGGCTTTCTCACATGTCCTGCCCCTTTGGAGGCCCCACTTGGTGGTGTCTGTTGCCTTCAGCACCTTTTCCCTTGGGGTGGGGGAGAGAAGGTTACTAGAGGTGTGTATCCAGCAGACCCGCAGAGGGAATCTGCTCAAGATCCTGCAATGCCCCCCCATTTCTGTTTTGATTTAGACCGGCACCCCAAAACATTCAATTGCTGCCCAAGAACATTCTGTTTATGGGCGCTTTTACACGACCCCTAAGATCCACTGGTCACTTTAATTCAGACCAGAGATCTTAGGGGTTTGTCGCTCTTCGTGCGTTCCCACCCCTCCACACGTCCTGGCTGCTGGCTGCGTGAGGGGAGGGAGAAAAAAAGGGACAAAAGAATAAAGACTTACCTCCCCGGTGGGTGGAAGCTGCCGGGAGCCCTGTGACTTCCTGGTTCCTTCTCTTAAAGGGGTGGGAGGCAAAAAACAACAACAAAAAGAAGCGAGGAGAGCCCAGCACATCCGCATTAAATATTTTTCACCATCAAAGAGCAGGTACAAGAAAAGTGCGCTGGGACGCGCTTAGGTGGGCGTGGCCGCACTTAATTGTCAGTAAACTCCGGAGCTGGTGGGTAAACAATTTTAAGCTCCGGAGCTGGGAGCCATTTGCGGCGGAGTTTAGGGGTCGTGTAAAAAGGCCCATATGACCTCTGTACGCCATAATCATTACAAGGCAAGGAACATGAACAAATGAAGCAGAAAAGTGATGAAGGGTTGAATCCAAAATAAAGAGAAGAAAGAACACACACACAAAAAAACCCTGGCATTTGATGAAGACCAAGAAATGTTAAACTTGGAAAAGAGCAATGTGTTTCGTTATCCTAGACCTGCAGGTAATGTTTCCACCAAGTGCTCTTACTCTAGAGCAGGCATGTCCAACAGGTAGACCGGGGGCTACCAGTAGCCCGTGAAGGGTTCAAAAGTAGCCCGCCAGCCATCAATAAAAAATGTGAGGGGATAAGTTCTCCACCTCTACCTCCCACAACCCAAGGACCACCACTGCCCCAGCAAAGTTCTGGGTCTGCCAGCCCACTGTCTTAGCTGAGCGGGCAGTTCAAGGGCCATGAGCATGTGCTCGGAATGGATAAAATTCATAAGTAGAGGTATTAGTGTAGTAGCCCTCAGGCACTTTCGTCCAGAAAAAGTAGACCTCAGCCCGTTCAAAGTTGGACAGCCCTGCTCTAGAGTAAGCGCTTGCCGTGGGGAATAAATGTTCAGCTCTCCTGCTCCTTGTACTTTCAAGCTCTGCTTTCCCGGCTGAAACACAACTGACCTCAATGTTTCTTTTGCATCCCTCAAAAAACTTCAGGGATGAGTTCTGCCATCTTGACAGCTAAATCACAATTAATCCTAAAACCAACCGGCCAAATTCCCATCCCCATCCAGATAAACGTCATTCATTGTAATACTGTAATACTATAGGTTTTTTCAGGAAAGCATGAAGCTAAAGGACAATTAGACAAATAAGGAATCCTATTTGACTCCTTGGCCCTCACAATGTGGATCTCACAAAAGCTCTATCGCACTAAAAAAAAAAAGTTTGGAGCCATGCAGCCATTAAAACAAAAGCAAAGCTAGACTCTGGGTGATACCTTCATCGGCTGCTAGAATTAAAATAAAAAAGTTGCTGAGGCTTCGGGAGCAAGCTCCCTTTTTCAAAGGAGGTATAGAAGTCCAAACATGGCAACGGAGGTAATTTGCCGGGGGAGAGAGTTCTTAAAAGTTAGACGCCAGGCTTCTTCTTGGAAGGCACAGGGCAGCATGGTCCGATGAGGCTGGACTTTACAGGCCAGTTGAAACAAAGAACGGCATGGTAAGGGCACCTCCCTCTTGCTTAAATCCATCATCTCTTTATTGGCTCTTCGAAGCATAGAGCTCCTGATTGGTGCTCCAAGGGAGGTGCCCATACCAAAGCTCCAGTGATTTCAAGTGTTAAATTGGACGATAGGCTTAGGGTATTTGTACACGACCCCTAAACTCCGCCGCAAATGGCTGCCAGCTCCGGAGCTTACAATTGTTTCCCCACCAGCTCTGGAGTTTGCAGGAAATTAAGTGCGACCACGCCCACCTAAGCGCGTCCCGGCGCACTTTTCTTGTACCTGCTCTCGGAGGGTGAAAATCTGGTGAGTGCCGGGCTCTCCTCGCTTCTGTTTGGGGTTTTTTTGCCTCCCGCCCCTTTAAGAGACGGGGCTCCAGGTGGCTTCGGAGGTGAGCCTGCATTTTTTCCTCTCTTTTTTTCTCCCTCCCCTCATGCAGACAGGAGCAAGGAAGTGCGGAGGGGTGGGGATGTAGGAAGAGCAACGAACCCCCAAGATCTCTGGTCCGAGTTTAAGTGGCCAGCAGATCTTAGGGGTCATGTGAAAAGGCCTTTAGTACCTATTTAGAAAAAGTGATCCAGAAGTAGCAAAAGATGTACTGTATATCATAGCACGTATTCCTCCAGTATGAATCACAGAAGGCAACTGTGATTTCCTGATAATTTTCTCAACAAATGTCAATGAATGAATGTTGAGTGGGCCAACTGAAACTCCACAGAAACTCTGCTCCGTGTGCCTCAAACCCCCCCCCCAAGACCTGAATCTAAGCAGGTAATAGCAGTTTTCCCTGGAATATCATGGAAAAGAAAAGAATTACCTGCCATGGTTGGATCCTTTGAGATGACAGCCTTTCTCCACCTGTTGTCTTCCTCCGATTTAGCTGGGAAAGGTGCGCTGCATGCAAAGTGTGTGCCACAGCTTGGATGGCGTTATAAATGCTGTAGCTGTCTTGAGACAGAATTCTCTCCATCACATCCTGGGGCACCTTCTCCCTGTTCTCTTTCTCAATGCACCTCTTCCAGAGTTTTACAGACCACTTATTTCTGGCATAGAAACAGTGAAATGCTGCCCTGCCTAACTGGTCATTGCCAACGAGAAACTTGTCCAAATTATCATATTGTGTCCCTCTGTTTGACTGGCTCAGAAACGACAACCAAACGTGGGTAAGCTGGAGATCAAACATTTTGAATAACAACCTCACGGAGATGTCCTGCAGAGCTGTTGCAATCCACACTTTCCCCACACGTTTTCCCCCCATGTCTCCGTTGTTTTGCATTATTACACTTAGAGTGAGCAGGGCCTGAGAGTCTATTTGACAAACAACCACATTGGCTTTAGACACCCTGATCCTGAAAACCAAATCGGAGCCCCATCCTATAATATTTGTGATGCGTATCTTGTTGGAGTAAGCAACGCATAGGCCGTTCTCGGTGACGACAGCCGAGAAGGTGCTCAGGAATCTTTCTCCGCTTTCATCGTCTGGAGCCAGGAGGCCGATCCAGGTCCACCTGAAGTGCAGGAGAAGTTTGACCACCCCCAGGTAAGGAGGCTCTTGGTTTGGGACCGCACGGTAGAAAAAGGGGGACTCATGTATTTGATTAACAAAACGGTAACTGACCTAATGAGAAAGAAAGGAATCAGAACTCAGACTCCGAGGATGGTTTAAAATGCTTTTCGTTCAGGTTGGAAGGTCCAAGCAACTACTGTTAAAGAATGTGTCTTCCTCCAGATAAAAACATTGTTGAACAATTGCTTCTTTCAATATGGTTTATAGGGTTTCCTTGGGGAATCCCCTTCATAGCATCATAGAATCATAGAATCATAGAGTTGGAAGAGACCTCGAGGGCCATCCAGTCCAACCCCCTGCCATGCATGAACCCCCCCCCCCATCACAGTATTCCGGAGAGATGGCCATCCAGCCTCTATTTAAAAACCTCCAAAAAAAGGAGACTCCACAACCCTCTGTGGCAGCAGATTCCACTTCCCCTCCTTCCTTTCTCAGCCCATCAGCACATGAATTACATTTCTTTCTAGGTTACTTCGATGAATTCCTGTGTTGTGTTGTATATATAGTTCAGTGGCTGTTGTTTCTCCTGCCCCTCCTCCCTCTCCTTCTTCCACCAGGGATTGGACTTTTCTTGGCTACTCTAGCTTCCCAAGGCTAAGCCTCTCATATCCTTCTGCTTCCTAAATGTTTTTTTTTCCCGTCATTAATTTCATTAGACTGGCTGCGTGAACTGAGAATCACCACGTCTGACTCAGGAAAGCTGGTGCATGACAATGCATGTTTCTATAGATCAAGCGTTAGATGAAATAAATGAAAACCCGGGGATCTTCTCTATTGGTTTATTGCCAAAAGGGAGGAAACGTGTTTCCAAACTACAGAAATAAAACACTCTTAATTTTTAAAATAAGTTATTCTTACCCTTGATGATACTGCTTCCCAGTATGGCCTTTAACAAAGATTAAAAATAAAATAAAATAAAAGAGACTCATTCCTTTCCTACCTGTGGGATTTTGTAGATGTTCAACATGGTTGAAATCTGAGAGGACATTTCTGAGTCGGCCCCTTCCAGAACCACCAACGGGCCATTTTGGCTTCCACAGAGGTAGTTGGGAACATGCTGCTGTCCTGCACTCAGCAGGTCGACCAAAGACTCAGAAGTCACCCTTGCATTGAAATGAGTCTCATAGATGAGTAACAGTGCAGCCCAATATTTCAGACGGCTGGCACAGCGACCAATATGAGAGGCCACCACTGAATGACTATGAGGGCAATCCAACAACAATGCAGCCCAATATTTTAGACACCAGGATCAGCAAGCAATCTGAGGGGCCACAAATCCATGAATATGGCAGCAATATCATGACACTACAGCACAACATTTCAGAGAGGGTGCTCAGCGACCAATGTGATGGGCCACAACTGAGCAACAACAAGGGCAATCCAGCACTGCTGCAGCCCAATCTTCCAGCCAGTCGACTCAGTGAGCAAAGCGAGGGGGCACAACTCGACAACAATTTGGGCAATGCAACACTGCTACAGCCCAATGTTCCAGCCAACGGGCTCAGTGAGGAAAGCGAGGGGGCACAACTCAACAACAACGAGGCAATGCAACACTGCTACAGAGGCACCGGTCACCAACTGAAGACCCTCCCCTTATAGCTATGGGGACTTTCTGAGAAACCAAGAGCCCTGCATTCCTGGCCACACACTTCGGGCCCAAAGCCAGGGCCCAGGCCCTGATGCCCATGGGGGCAGTGCAAAGAGCACAAGTCAGCGGTCTGTAGGGAAATGGCATTGGTCGCAATGGAAAAGGCAACCCCATGACCGCCAAAGGTCAAGGAGACCAAAGTATTGTTTTCCAAAGAGAACATGCTAGGCACAAAGTGAAGGGCCTCCCCACAATGACCACAGGGACCATAGAAGGAGTGCCAAGCCCCGAATGTCAATGTGACCAACGGCAATAAGAAAATTATAATTCATCATTGATATTGTCAAGGCTTTTAAGCCTTCATACAGGCTGTAGTGGGAAATTCATGTCTCAAGAGGTGATTTCTGGGAAACTACAGAGATCTTCCTTGGCTAATTTCCGCTCGGCCAAACCACAAGCGGAACTGAGCTCTTGTGAGGCCTCTCTTCCCACAAAGTCACTGTATTGGAAAATTACTTTTCTCTGCTGTTAGTATTCTTTCCTAACTAGATGTATGAAAGGAATATTTCAGTTCAAATGAGGACGTTTCTTCATGTGTGAGCATCTGGATCTATCATGTAAAAGCTTAAACTGCTGTTGTGTCCTAAGTTTGACAAGATATAAGAATGCACTGCTTTGGCTTGGATTTTGTCCGTCCTTCTACGGAAGCACCCTTATGCGCATTCGAATAAACCTTTCTCAGAATCTGAAACTCCAATGTCTGAGTCTCTATCTTTCTGTCTTTAGAAGTCTGTAAAGGCTAAACCCATTGCAATCCAAAATTGTTTATGGGTGATACCATAGAAGAGGTCCTGGGCACAAAGTGAGGGGCCACATCATGACAAATACGGAGGCAGAAGAAGTCCAGAGCCCTGTGTCCCACGAAAGAGACTCGTGCCAGAAAGTGCTGAGCTAGTATTAAGGAGGGCACAGCTATGCATTCCAGCCAGAAATCTCAGGATCCTACAGGAGGGGCGAGACCACCAAAGCCAGAGGAGCTTAAGAAGCAGCCCAAAACCCAGCGTTCGAAGCAAGAGGCCCTTGGCACAAAGTGAGGGGCCAAAAATCTAGCTTTACTTCATGATAGCCTAACTACGAGCCACAAGTCCCACATTCCAGCCACTGTTCACAGGGTCCAACAGGAGGGGCCGGTTTGGGAAGATTGCATTAATGAAGATGAAAACATTACAAAAGCTATTTTTTTTTTGTTTATGATGCTTCCAGTACAGCTAACTATAGATGAACTTAAATTTTGGCAAGATTTGATTAATAGTTATTGTAACAGTGGTAAAAAAAAAAGCCAGAATGAATAAAAACTATTGGTGTAAGACTCAAAATAATGGAGGTATACAGTAGGTGTGCCAAATGTAAACAAATACTATTTGGCAAATCAGTTGAGGTTTATTGGGGGTATTGTATATAGTCCAGAAAGATTAATATGGTAGAAAAAGGAATCATTGGAAATAAAAGATAATATTGAAAAATATTTGTTTGGCTCTATTTGGAAATCAAAATTAAATGAGATTAATAATCACTTTCATAGATCTATTCACCATTAAGATCAGTAACTAAAATGGATAATTTTCCTACAAATCTGAAAGTTTTTAAAGAATTATTTAGGGGAAAACAAGTGATTAGATTGAAAGATTAGATAGGTAAGATGAGCAGGAAGGTACAAATGAAATAAATTCTTCAATGTAGGGACATATCCTGGTTTAATTTTATATACAGTAATTAGGAAAATGGACTGATGCTTGGATAAAGAAATACAGTGGTACCTCATATAAAGGAATTAATTTGTTCCAAATGAAATTATGTTAATTAAATTTTCTTTTATACAAATTCCCATAGGAAACAGAGTACTGTAATCCCATTTTTATGTTGTACAGATTATGGGCAATTATGTTAAGCAAATTTCCCCTCTCTCCGGAATTTTTATGTTGTACATATTTTATGTTATACAAACTGTTTGTTATACAAGGGTCCACTGTATAACAAATGTGGGGAATATATAAGATATGAACAATTTTTATTTTTGTATGAAGATATTCAGGAGGAGGACTCAGTAAAAGGCAATGTAAGTAAATTATATAAAATAATTTTGGATTTATAAGATGAAAATAGAGAAGGAATTGGATTGAAGTTAATTTGGGAACAGGACATTAAAAAGAAATAAAACAAGAAGATTGGGCTAAAATATGGAGAATGAGAATACTTAGAACCAGGTCAGTTAGAATAAAGGGGGAAAAATAAAAACAAGTTTAAGAATATTTGACACCAGTGAAATTGAATAAAATAAGTGCTAATTTCTCTAAGATTTGTTGGAAATGTGATAATGAGGTTGGTACTTTTTAATTTGTGGTGGGAATGTAAAAAGACAAAAATTTGGAAATATATTTTTAAAGAATTAAGTGATATATTAGGAAAGTCTTGATGAAATGGGACTTCTCTATCAGGCTTCATACTTGAATACTTCGATCCTATGTATTCAGTACACTTCTCTATGGTGTTGAAACTTGGACCCTTACAGACACATTATGCCAGAACCTGGAAGCATTCGAAATGTGGACGTACAGATGAATTCTGAAGATACCTTGGACAGCTAGAGTCACTAATGTGGTTGTATTACAACACATGAATAAAAAACTAGAAATCCTCAATACCATAAAGAGAAAAAAATTGCAATATTTCGGACACATAAAGTGCAATAAGAAATACCAACTGCTACAGGTTATTCTTCAAGGAAAAACAGACAGGAAGAGTGGCCCAGGGCGCAGAAGAACATTCTGGCTTAAGAACTTAAGCCAATAGTCTGCAGCAGTGAGCACAGCTGTTCTGTTTACAGTAGCTTTAGATAGAAATCAGTTCAGGCTACTGATTGCCAACGTTCTACGAGGACATCACATTTGTAGAAGAAGAAGAAGATTACTAATAGCTAGGAATTGGAAATCCAAACATGAACTATATTTAAATGAATGGTACCGTATAATGATATATGGAATATTGTTTTAAATGATAAATTGACATGTACTTTAACAATCAAAAAGGAGAGTTAAAAAGAGATACCTTTTATGATATTTCGGGTAGATTTATTGAATATGTGCTTGTAAGAGATAAAGGATAAAGCTTTGCACAACAATCAATTCTGTTCTGGAAAGGAGGACAAGGAAATAAAATGAAAAGAATGGTCCTGCGCTGGTAGTGGGGTGCACTGTTGGTGAGGGTTTTTGCTTGTAATTTGTATTTTGTATTTATTTATTTATTTATTTTGTATTTTGTACATACATACATTGTACTCTGGAACACAGGAACGTGACCCGAAAATATTTTGATAGGCTCAAGCACTGGGCTGAAAACAATATGAAATTTAACAGGTTCTACACATTTTTGGGGGGTGGGGGACTCAAATCCCCCCCAATGGTGCCGAACCTTCAGCACTCCAGATGTTTTGGACCACATCTCCCACAGTCCTTTGTCATTGGCAATACAGGCTTGGAATTCTGGGAGTTGTAGTCCAAAACATCTGGAGTGCCGAAGGTTCACCACCACTGGCATAAGGTATCATTGGCCCAGTAATACTGCAAGGGAGAAATATCTTGGAATCATTTTAAATCACAAGCAGAATGTGACGAAAAGTGTACAGTAGCTGCTATTTCAGGTAAAATTAACAGGAGTATAGTCTCCAAATCTCATAATATCCTGGTTTCCCTCTATTTGGCACGGGTTATGTCTCATTTAGAGTACAATGTCAGGTTCCGGACAGTGAAGGATGCCAACAAACTGAGATAAGTTCAAAGGAGAGGAACAAGGGTGTTTTTATTTATTGTATTTATAGCATTTTACCCCACCTTTCTCCTTTAAAAGGACCCAAAGCAGCTTATTGCATTACATGACGACATTTAATGCTAACATGAAATGAAATAAATAATAAATAAGTAAGTAACAAGCTAAATATGATGATACAGTGGATCCTTGTATAACAAACAGTTTGTATAACATAAAATATGTACAACATAAAAAATTCCAGAGATAGGGGAAATTTGCTTAAGAGAATTGCTTATGGGGCAAATCCGTACAACATAAAAATGGTCGCTATTAGGGATTACTCTGTTTTCAATGCATTCCTATGGGAAATTTGTATAAAGGAAAATTTGCTTAACATAATTTCATTTGGAACAAATTAATTCCTTTATACAAGGCACCACTTGTACTTTATAGCTCATCTCCTCCTGCCCACCTCTCCTCCTTCATGCTTGCAATAATTGGGCGGAGCAGGAGACAGAAATTAAAGAGCTTGGGAGTGTCAAATTTTCTGGATTTCAGAGAGCAAACCATGCAAAGAGGAGGGAAGAGAGATGGGTAGGAGGAAGGCTTTTTTCCCTGAGCCACTGCAGGGACAGGCAGGCACAGGAGGGGCTAAAGCAGGCTCACAGAAAGCAGTGGCTTCTAGGCTTGGGAAGGAGGTAGGGTTCCCCACCACCACCAGGAGAATCCACTGGCCACCTCCTCTTTCTTCTTCCCAAGGCAAACGTGATGCTTTGACAGTCCAAAAATGAAGAGCATGCAGTTTACAAACGAAGAGCATTCATATGATTTTGCATCCGACTTAAAAAAAAACCTCTAGTGGTGCATCAAAATAATTTTCTTTCTGTCAAAATAAAATGTGCATCATAAACAAAAACACACCCTTTTTTGCATCAATTAAAAACATGATTGGTTTTGATTCAAATATAGGCTGTTTTCCTACCATAACCACATTCTAACTTATCATCTCATCAGAAAAATAAATTTGGAACACATTTTCATTATTTGTCAGAGAGGATAAATAGTAGACTTGATGCAGAACTTGTTGCAATGCACATCCATGACCCATTGACTTGGGCCAATGCATCTCCAAACTCAGCAGAACAAACTCAGGAGCAAGCATACACAGAACTGCACAACACCATGCTTTTTTCCCCACATCCCCCTTCCTATTGATAACAGTGAGAGGGAAATTACAGGTCAAGGAGTTAGTAAACAACTCATCCAAGTCCTCCACCCTTCTGATGCAGAAATGTCCAGGGGACTGATCTCATTCAGGGAGCCCTGATCTCAATGAGGGAGCCATGTTGGACACATTGATACCAGCCGAGTCCATTTTATTAGTTTAATTAAGCCATTCCAGTGCCAGATTATGGGGGCATGACTCTTTGTGAAGAGGATTTTGCCCATTGATAACAACGAGACAGAACTTAGAACGGACAGAGGAAAGATTCCATTCCTAATCCGGATTCAATATGCACCAATTGTTCTGCTAAAAGTAGAAAATGCTGCTCTTATAAGACACACACACACACACGGTTTTACTCCAATCAACCTGCATTTTTGAGATAAAAAGATAACCTAAGGTGGAAAGAAGCTGAGCCAATGCCAAGGAGAGCATCTGCTTGACGGTACATCCACATGTGTTTTACGATTGAAAGCCTGCACTGAAGCTCTTTAACACCTTGATTCTAACCAACTTTGTAAAGAGGACCACCGGGGGAATATTCCGCAAGGTTTGCCCTAAAGAACGTGACTCATTTTATACCAACTGGCATGGGTGGGCAATGGGGTGGAATGTGGTTTGCTACTCTGCCTCATAGGACACCTCAATCTCAGGAGCTGAATTCATAGAGTAGAAGGGAATCCTTCACATACCTCTGGCCATAAGAGGAGATAAAACACCTTCATATTTCTCTTTACTACTAGTTTTCAGCTCAGTGTATGTGAGGTTGATTGCTAATTATGGGAACATACCCACTTCACTGTAGGTACGAATGGGGAAAAAACTGCAAAAAAATTATTTTTTTTTCAAAAATGAAGAATCACCTAGCATGCTGGGTTTTGAGCATCAGATGCTCCTTGGTGTTCAACTCTGGTCTAAACACAATAACGTAGCATTTGGGGGCAAAAAGGCAACCCAGTAACCCCAAGCAGGAGGAGAGGATGGCAAAGACCTGCACAGCCACCATGTACTTCCCTTTGGTGCTCAGGTAGGTGGGCACAAAGGACACCCAAACACTGCAAAAGACTAACATGCTGAAGGTGATCAGCTTGGCTTCATTGAAAGCCCCAGGCAGCTTCCTGGCTAGGAAAGCCAAGGTGAAACAGGTGGCAGCCAGGAAGCCCATATAGCCAAGGGCACTATAGAACATGGCTACGGAGCCCTCGTTGCACTGCAGTACGATCAGCCCAGGCTGGGAATGCATGTCAGAGTCTGGGAATGGAGGAGAGAAGCCCAGCCAAAGAAGGCAGATGCCCACTTGAACACCGGAGCAAGACCAGACCATGGAGTTGGCCAAGCTCTTCCCCAGACATTTCCTCATCCGGTTCCCTGGTTTCGTGGCCAGAAAGGCTACCACTACCATGACCGTTTTGGCCAACAAGGAAGAGACGGCAACTGAGAAGACGACACTGAAGGCAGTTTGTCGGAGAAGGCAGGTCACTGCCTGAGGTCGGCCAATGAAGAGAAAGGAAGACAAGGAACAGAGCAGGAGGGAGCCGAGGAGCACGTAGGTGAGGTCCCGGTTGTTGGCTTTGACGACAGGAGTTTCTTGGTGTTTCCAGAAGATTCCAAACACCACGAGTGTACTTAGAGATGACAGGAGGGCCAAGGAAGTAAGGGAGATTCCCAAAGGTTCTCCATAAGAGAGGAAGCTGGTGGCTTTGTCAACACATTGGTCTCGGTCCTCATTCGAAAACTG
>JAHTLZ010000207.1:222735-259961 GCA_023846285.1 Phrynocephalus versicolor | reverse complement strand
AGATGGATATGATAAAGGACAAAAATGGTAGGGACCTAACTGAAGCAGAAATCAAGAAGAGATGGCAAGAATATACAGAAGAATTATATCAGAAAGAGCTGGATGTCCCTGATAACCAAGATAGCATAGTTGCTGACCTGGAGCGAGACATCCTAGAAAGTGAAGTCAGAAAACAACAAGGCCAGTGGAGGTGACGGCATTCCAATTGAACTCTTTAATATCTTAAAAGAGGATGCTGTAAAGGTGCTGCACACGATATGCCAGCAAATTTGGAAAACCCAGTAGTGGCCAGAGGACTGGAAAAGATCGGTCTACATTCTAATCCCAAAGAAAGGAAACGCCAAAGAATGCTCCAACTATCGCACAATTGCACTCATTTCACACGCTAGCAAGGTTATGCTCAAAATTGTACAAGGCAGGCTTCAGCAGTATGTGGAAAGAGAACTTCCAGAAGTGTAAGCTGGATTTTGAAGGGGCAAAGGAACTAGAGATCAAATCGCCAACATGCGCTGGATTATGGAGAAAGCCAGAGAGTTCCAGAAAAACATCTACTTTTGCTTCATTGACTATGCCAAAGCCTTTGACTGTGTGGACCTCAACAAACTATGGCAAGTCCTTAAAGGAATGGGAGTGCCTGACCACCTTATCTGTCTCCTAAGAAATCTATATGTGGGACAAGCAGCAACCGTCAGAACTGGATATGGAACAACTGACTGGTTTAGAATTGGGAAAGGAGTACGACAAGGCTGTATACTGTCACCTTGCCTATTTAACTTATATGCAGAGTACATCATGAGAAAGGCAGGTCTGGATGAATCACAAGCCGGAATTAAGATTGCCGGAAGAAATAGCAACAATCTCAGATATGCAGATGATACTACTCTAAAAGCAGAGAGTGAGAAGGAATTAAAGAACCTCTTAATGAGAGTGAAAGAGGAGAGTGAAAAAAATGGTCTGAAGCCCAAGAACAAAAAAACTAAGATCATGGCCACCGGTCCCATCACCTCCTGGCAAATAGAAGGGGAAGAAATGGAGGCAATGTCAGAGTTTATTTTCTTGGGCTCCTTGATCACTACAGATGGCGACTGCAGCAACGAAATAAAAAAACGCCTGCTTCTTGGGAGGAAAGCAATGGCAAACCTCGACAGCATCCTAAAGAGCAGAGACATCACTTTGCCAACTAAGGTCAGGATAGTCAAAGCTATGGTTTTTCCATTAGTGATGTATGGAAGTGAGAGCTGGACTATAAAGAAGGCTGATCGCCGCAGAATTGATGCTTTTGAGCTGTGGTGCTGGAGGAGAGTCTTGAGAGTCCCCTGGACTGCAAGGAGATCAAACCTATCCATTCTGAAAGAAATCAACCCCGAATGTTCACTGAAAGGACAGATTTTGAAGCTGAGGCTCCAGTACTTTGGCCACCTCATGAGGAGAGAGGACTCCTTGGAAAAGTCCCTGATGCTGGGAAAGATTGAAGGCAAAAGAAAAAGAGGACAACAGAGAATGAGATGGTTGGACGGTGCCATCGATTCAACCAATATGAATTTGACAAAACTCCAGGAGGCAGTGGAGGATAGGAAGGCCTGGCGAGCTCTGGTCCATGGGGTCACGAAGAGTTGGACACGACTGAACGACTGAACAACAACAAACCAGAAGATAAACATGGGCCTAGTTTGCAAGTCTGGTTCTTGGTCATAAATATCCCTGAGGCAGTAGCAATGCAGGTTGAACCATGAAATAATCAGAAGAAATGCATATTCCCCTTATAAACTAACCAGACCCAAGGCTGCTACTATTTTCTTCTAGATTTTACAGTGATCTCCTCCTCCTCCTTCTTTAGTGTTTGCCCTACTTGGTGGTTGGATCAGCTAGACAGGTCTATTGTTTTGATGCAACTTTTGGGGGGATGTTGCAGGGCCTACTGCACCTGGTATTCCCAGGTGGTTACCCATCCAGGTGCTAACCTGGCTCGACCCTGCTTAGCTTCTGAGATCTGATGGGATCAGGCTTCAGGGTGGCATGGCTGTGGCAGCCCTGGTTTTACAGTGACCATGAAACTGAAATCCATTTTTAGTTTCAAGCCACACCCCTTCCAGGATTCCGCGAATTAATCATTGAGTGGTTGATGCATCAGAAACAGATCCCAATTAGTGCAATCTGCATGCAAATAACCCGTTGTTATGATGTGTGACTGATGTCCATGGGGAAGGGTTGGAGCTAATTCAAGGAAATTGAAATAACTGAAGTGCAGCAGCGTAATCGCACGAACAGTACTTGGCTCCATTACTGATGTAGAAATTATTTGATCTGTAACTTAACTCTTCCTGTAACTTTGGCCAGCAGTATTTTGCTCTTCTCACAGTTGCTGGGACCCATTTACTGAACACAAAAATAACAGTCTACCGTAGTGGCAACTTGGCAGAGCAGTAATGAATTGAATGAATCACACTTTGCTACCCTGATGTCGTCGTCGTCGTCGTCGTCGTCATCATCATCATCATCATCATCATCATCATCAATGTGCCTTCAAGGCCATTTTGACTTAAGTGATCCTTTTCAGAGTTTTCCTATAGAAAAAAACTCAGAAGAGGTCTACCATTCCTTTCTTCTGGGAGGCATCCTCCATCTGTGCAGCTCACCCCAGCCCACAGAGGCTGACTGTCCTCCCTGGAATCACAGTGTTGAATCAAGCTCTCGATTTTTGGCTCTCTGGTCAGAGATCTCAACTATTGACCTATCCAGCTAGAAACCATGACAAAATGAAGACTTCTTTTAAAAATGGTTGTGTATAGGCCATAGTAATTTAACAACCTGGCAAAATGAAATTGTTTTCATTTCAAGGAAGAGGAAGGCAACTGAGAGAAGCATAAATAAGGGACACAAGCCAGATAGCAGCAGAAGAAACGCCAGGCACCAGGCAGTAAAGACAAGCAGATCTGTAACAAGAGAATCGCAGGTCATGATAATATGGATTTTCCGCCATAGATTCAAACTATCCCATAACTGACTTGGCTGTGAAATAATTTCCCCTTTGTATCCAATAATGCTTAAAGGCTATGGAATATATTTTATTTATTTATTTATTTTTATTTATTTTTACAACTTATATGCCGCCCACTACCCAAAGGTTAGTTACATTCATAGTTTTTTGACTTTTAAGATATGTGATACATGTTTTCAACAACTTTGATATTTTATGCAATGTATTCTCAAGTTTTTCCCTGTGCTTCTTGAGGCCATATACCCCAGCATTTTTGGGATGTAATTAAGACATTCTTTTTTGGTGTTTTTGCTTTTTATTAAATGTGCTCTACTTTCAATGGGAGTTTAACTTTCATATCTTTGTAAGCATTTGTGTTTACACTCTTTTAGAGCTGTGAGACTGGTCTCTGTGTAGCTTCTCAAAAAAAGTTACATGCTTTCAATGCACCTGAAGAAAATCTAGGGGGGCAGTGTTGCCTGGACTTAGTTTTCCCCATTTACCTCACAATTGATTGAAAACAATCCCCATCCTCTGAAAAGTGATGGAGAAAATTTGAAAGTTTTGGCAAGCCAGCAATAAGCCAGACATTTAGTTATTTAGAATACCTCTACCTTGGTAAGCAGATGAACATTGGTATAATTGGAATAGTTATTTGTTTCCATACTTGAAGCAACCCTTTCGGGGGTAAATGCCAGCTGGGACAAGCACACACTTCAATTTCCCCCCCAAATGGCCTATATAGGTCATTAGGGCTTTTGGTAAGGTGTTTATGCCTCAGACTTAACACTTAACACTTCCTGTCATCAGGAAGGCGCCTCGTGGCACAGAGATTAAATGCCTGCACTGCAGCTAAAACTGTGCTTACGACCTGGGGTTCAATCCCAGGAAGCCGGCTCATGGTTGACTCAGCCTCCCATCCTTCAGAGATCAGTAAAATGAGTACCCAGCTTGCTATGGAGGCAATGTGTAGCCTGCATACTGTAATTAAAACTGTAAACCGTCCAGAGACTACTTGAAGTGGTATGGGGCGGTATATAAGCAGAACACTTTGCTTTGCTTTTGCTTTGTTACAAGTCTGGATTCCTAGATGGACAACCAAAGCTGTGACTTGAGACAAAAATTATTCCACCCTGTTTAGAATTCATGGTCACATCAGAAGAAGAGAATTGGTCATTCCAATGGTGATGAGGGCCTTTTAAATATAATTTGGGAGAATTGCTTTGAGGGTGCTCTGGATTCTGAATCTATTAGAGATGGAACTTGGAGAGCAAAAATGATTAGACTGAGGCAACTGTACTTTGGGCTCATTGCAAGAAGACAAGATACAGTGGTACCTCGAGTTAATGCCCCTAATTACAAAAAATTCAACTTACAAAGGGAGATCCATGGGAATGGGAATGCTTCAAGATGCGAACATTTAGCCCTGTTTTTCGAGTAACGAAGGGGAAATGGAAAGAACATTTTCCTTTTTAAAATGGCTCCTGCTTGTTTGCAATGACAATACTGCCATCTTGTGGCTGCCACTACAGAGCTGCAATTAGAAAGAAGGAGCCATTTTGAAAAGGGGAGAACCGGGACTTTTGTTTTTCAATTATCACACAAAGTGCCCATTTTGGAACCATTCTGGAACTACTTGCCACCATTTTGAGGATTTTTAAAAGTAGGGAAATTAGCTACTGTTGTTTGTTTGCTGTTATTCTTTTTTTTTTGCATTCTGGGGGTGTGATTTCCTACTTGGAATGAATTAAACCCTGTTTTGAGTTACAAAAATTTCAACTTGAGAAAATCCCATTGGAACGGATTAATTTCGTAATTGTATGTTGGAAAGGAGAGTAACACTGTGATACCATGAGAAATCAGGCTCCAAAACATTTATTCTAGCTAGATAAATTATAGGAACTGGAATGTAAATGAACTGGACGTATATGACTCCAGGAAGTGGCAGAACCACTGAATGAGGGGATTATCCCCAGGGCAAGCTGTGCCTGAGGGACAGGAGATGGTCCCATTGTCTGGAGTTCCACCTTCCCTGTCTCAGCCAGACGGGACCCAGTTGAACAACAGTACACCAATCTATGGAACTTTGACTCAAGGACTTGGACCATCAACAACAGCTTAATGGCTCAGGAATTGGATCATCAGGGCAATCACCCACCCAAACATATCTAGGGAAACCTTGAACTGGTTTGTATGTATAAAAACTGATGTTGAACAAATGATCAGGGATCACGCACACCATCCAGGGTGAGACCACTGACTGTTACTTTTGGCTTGGCTTCAATAAATCTGACTTAAACCGTTCAGTGTTTGCACTTCCTTATTTTGTTTCAGTTTAATGATTGGACACTGGTTCCGAGCCAAGTTCCACCTTCCCTGTCTCAGCCAGACTGGGCCCAGTTGAACAATAGGACACCAATCTATGGAACATTGACTCAAGGATTTGGACCATCAACAGCTAAATGGCACAGGAATTGGATGATCAGGACAATTGTGAACCATCACCCACCAATGCAGATTGAGGGAAATCTTGCACTGGTTTCTTATGTATAAAAATTGATGTTGAACAAATGATCAGGGCTCACTCACACCATCCAGGGTGAGACCACTGACTATTATTTGGCTTGGCTTCAATAAATCAGACTTAAACAGTTCAGTGTTTGCGCTTCCTTATTTTATTTCAATTTAGTTATTGGACACTGGATCTGAGCCAAGCACGGACTCAAAAATAATCTGTAAAAACTGGTAATTAAGACATGTTCAAGTATTGAGAACAAGGAATTGAGGGATATCTTACACTTACAGCATTAATAGAAGATGGATTGACTTCATGAAGAAAGCCATAACCTTGAATTTGCAAGAGCCCCGTCCGTTACAAACAAAACAAAAACCAGAATATGTTCTGCTACATATCTACGCCTGTTGTCGTTTGGAAGAGGCTGATATAGACTGTGATGGCTGGACCATTCCCCCACCACCACCCAAGTGGGCAGCCTGTCCATAAATTCTGAAGAGACTAAACTCTATCACATCAGGAGATGCCAGCATCGTCTCTGGAACCAGATGAGCAGATTACTGGACTAGACCCAAAGAGGATCTACAGTTTGCCAAAGGCACATTGGAGCACCTGTTGGGATGTGAGAATTCTAAGAATTGAAGATGACAGTTACCTGCCATGGCTGGATCCTTTGAGATGGCAGCCTTTTCCCATCCATCGCCTTCCTCCGATTTACTTGAGAAAGGTGCGCTGCGTGCAAAGATTGTGTCACAGCACGGATGGCATTGTAAATGCTGTAACTGTCTTGAGACAGGATTCTCTCCATCACATCCTGGGCCATATTCTCCCTGTTCTCTTTCTCGATGCACCTCCTCCAGATTTTCACAGACAACTGATCTCTTGAATATGGGCAGTGAAAATGTGCTTTGCCTATCTCTTCAACGTCAAAGAGAAATTTCTCAAAATTATCATACTGTGTCCCTTTGTTTGTCTGGATCAAGAAGGACAAGAAAACGTGAGTCAGCTGGAGATCAAACATTTCGAACAACATTCTCACGGTAAGATCCTGCAAAGCTGTTGCAATCCACACTTTCCCCACGTGGGAATTTTTCATCTCTCCGTGGTTTTGCATTATTATGGCTAGACTGAGGACGTCTGTAGAGTCGATTTGACAAACGACTACATTGACTTTAGTATTGCTGAGACTGGAAATCAAGTCAGAGACTCCTCCTGTATAAAAATTCAGCCTGGGTATCCTGTTCGAGAAAGCAACACATATGCCGTTCGCTGTGACCACCGCTGAGAATGTGCTCAGGAATCCTGTTCCGCTTTCATTATCTTGAGCCAGGAGGCCGATCCACGTCCACCTGAAGTGGAGGAGCAGTTTGACAATCCCCAGGTAAGGAGGCTCTTGGTTTGGGACTGCACGATAGAAAAAAGGGAAGTTGTGTGTCTTCTTTGGTATTTGGCTGAGAAAATGGTAACTGACCTAAAGAGAAAGAAAGGGAGCAAAACTCTCAGACTCCTAAAATATGGTTTTAGCTCAGTTAGACAGCAGTCATACCTGGGTTTCCTTCGTATTTAATAAATTTCCTGCATATTTTTTTTCGGGAGTGGTCACGTGGTTTTTAATGAGTAGTTGGTGTCCTCTCCCCTGCATCGTACCTTCCTATTCTGGTTCTGTCCTAACCTGTGTACTACGCATTTTGTCCTACTTTCCGGCTCCAGTTTCCAAGGCTCCATCTTTTAAGCAGGGGAGAAAGGAGAGAAACTGAATTTCCTGCGTATTTTCAGGGACCTGTCGTGGTTACAGAAGCAAATAAGTAAGCATTTTCGAGTGAAGTTTCTAAATCCAGCCCCTGGCGGTGTTTTAGGAAACTTCGCTGAAACTGCTGTTTGAGGGGCGTGGTCGAGCGAAAGCAGAATTTGCTTCTCTTCCTGGTTAGCACTCTCCCTGCCCACTCCCCTCTCCAGCCCCTGTGCGCCGGGGAGCCTCAACACAAGGACCCACCAGCGGCTCCGCTGCAGCTGCTCGCAACAAGCCACAGAGCCGCCAAGCGAGGTACATGGCGGTCCTTCCCTCTGCGCCGCCTCCTTCCAGCCAAGTTCCTGCCTTTCCCTTCTGGAGAAAACACAGAAGGGACAGCGATAGACAGGAAAGAGCTGTCGCTTGCAGTTCACCTCCCGCTGCCCAGGGGGAGCTCGGCTCCCACTGCAAACTCTCCAAGGGAGCACCAGACTGTTGACTAACTGGAGCTCAAAAGGAGGGCTGCAAAAAAAACTCTGTGGTGGCCCGCATGTGGCCCGCAGACCACAATTTGCCCACCCATGGCTGAAGGTGCTGAAATCAATAAAGTATGGGTCATTAGCTATGGCCTTGGTGGTGGAGGCGTGAAATATTTTTGATTTGTCTGGGCATTGTTGAAAACACTGCCTGGTAAGTACCAGATAGACTGTGCCCGGTCCCCCCTACCTCTGTTAAGATCCACCTAATGGCCTATTTTATTTAATCTCTATTAGCTATTTTGTTTTCTCTCACACGCATTTTACACTTTTTTGTGCACCTAGCTATCTTTACTTGTTTTTTTATATTGGGAGCTGTGTAACAAGTAAATTTCCCCAGATGTGGGATCAATAAAGATTTATCTTATCTTATCTTATCTTATCTTATCTTATCTTATCTTATCTTATTGAGCCACCAAACGAGCCTATTCAGGCCAATGTTGTTCTGATTAGTGTATTTCAGACCAGGGTGACATGAGGTGAAAGTGAACTATAAAATGGAGGACATGCAGCTAGCTTTCCTCAGACTGACGAAGCTGCTTGGATGAGCAGCAAAATGTTTCAATCTCTCAAGAAAAGAACTCCAGTTGCCATGACTCAACTTCCGGATAAACTCACCTGGATGACTGAGAATCTTCACAGACATACATTCATTGTTGTTTCTTCTCTTCCACTTCCTCCTCCTGCTTCTTCCTCTTCCTCTTCCAATAGATTATGGACATATCATAGCTGTCCTAGCTTTCCAAGCCACTGCCCCCTGTTCTTTTCTTCCCCGCACTGCTTTTCCTATTTATTTTATTAGGCTGGCTGTATGAACTGAGTTCTACCACATCTAACTCATGAAACCTTCTCTATATGAAAATGTGTCATTCTACGGATAAACCTCGTGTCAAACAAAGAACAACTCAAGGAGCCTGCTCTCTTGTATGAACACCACAAAACTCTTAAACACAGAGAAAATGAGAGGAGAAAAGAAATTTGTCTACGCTACAGAAACAAAAGCACTAGCTCCGTCTCTCACCCTCCATGACAGTGCCCACTGGTGCGGCATTCGACAGAAATGAACAAGTAGGAAACTCATTTTTCTTCCCTTTCCTACCTGTGGGGTTTTGTAGATGTTCAACATGGTTGAAATCTGAGGGGAGATTTCTGAGTCGGCCCCTTCCAGAACCACCAACGGGCCGTTCTGGCTTCCACAGAGGTAGTTGGGAACATGCTGCTGTCCCGCACTCAGCAGGTCGACCAAAGCCTCAGAAGTCAATCTTGGATTGAAGTAGTTCTCATAAATGTTGTAGCCCAGAGTGATATTGGGTAAGAGGCTTGGCTTCTCATTGATCTCATGGACAGCAAACAGAAAGGGCAGGACATTCCAGAATGGCATGCCTCCAAGCCTGTTAGAACAAGGGACTCATTAGGTAGAAGGAAATAAGAACACCTAACATTCATTGCAAAATTATACTACCATCTCAGCCGCAAACATTATATTTTCAAGTGCTGCTCTTGAGAAGTTCTGAGATTAGCACTCTGCCAGAGGCATCGACTCATAATTTCTTTGAATCTACTATATATTATTCAAAGAAAAGAAACAAGTTCCACGTTCTTTGGAGATACTGTATGGTTGATTCTTGAACTGAGGGCACCCCTCTTGAGATGAGATAGAGAAAAACTTGTGGAAGAAATTGTAGGATGTTCTGGACTGCAAACCTATTCCTTAGGTAAGGGAGGAAGCCGACTGTAATTTGTGCCAAATAAAGTCCATTAACCTTCAGGGACCACAAGGCCACAGTCTGGTTTTGCTCCAAGAGGCTGGCACCATGAGCCCCTCGGAAATTCTTTAAAAATCAGGGAGATCTTGATGGTATAAGTAATTTTTCCTCCCACCTCCAATGTCACAGGACAGAAACTGATGTAACAGATAGCCTGCAACAAGGAAAGGATGATCCTGAAAAGCTAATAACACCAGAGAGGGGTTTCTGCCCATATTTAGAAGTTCAGTTTGCCTTGTTTTGTAAACTCAAGCTGAAGTCTGATCTATCCAATATTATCATGGCTTTCTGCAATAGATTATCTGTATTTTCTATTTCTTCCTTTATCATAACTAAAAACAGGCACTAAGCAGAATACCAGTTGTTTAAAAATTGTAAACCGCCCAGAGACTACTTGAAGTGGTATGGGGCGGTATATAAACAGAACACTTTGCTTTTGTTTGCAGCGGTTCATGATTTGTAGGTCATCCTGTATGGTTCTACTGAAATCTTCTTTCATGAACCAACGTTTTAGGCTTTTGTTCTGACCCAGTCCTGCGGCTTTCCTTATACATTCCAAAACTTTCCCACAATTCCCTCCTCTTTTTGCTTTGAGCAAGACATCCTTTTAACTGTCCTCAGCCTAGGGCTCTTCCGACAGTCTCACTTTATTAACCCACGGGTGTTGGCGCACAGTTTATTTGTATTGGCCATTCTGCAAGCGGTAAGGTTTACGTGGAATCCCCAACGTAAGATCAGGAGTGGTACCCCACTTTAAGTTGTGCCATATGTAGTGCCGTACATGACTGCAATATTACACAGCAAGCAACCAGCAGTATACTAGCTCTCTTGACACAGTTCTTAATTCTCTCCTTATTTTACTTATTTACATACGTACTCTTGTTAGGATTTAGCAGCTTCAGTTTCTGTAACCTGAAACAGTTGCATTGGTGCCCCATTGATGTCTGGTGACTTGGTGACTTCTAAAGTGCAGCATTTGAAAGTGCAGCCATTAAGTAAAGGGAGAAGGGGCCATCTATTTTACATTCCCAACCTTTCAAACATGTGGCTCAGCACACATTTCTTCTCCACAAGGATTACTTTAATGATGATGCCAACATTTGGAGGAGAGAAAAGGTCTGACTATGACCTTTAAGGAAATATGGAAAAACCACAACAATATCCAAGTCCCATTAACTCAAGTGCCAAAAAAGTTACAGAAGAGGGAAGGGTTTCTAAATAACTACAGTGGACCCTCATATAACAAATGGTTTGTATAACATAAAATCTGTACAACATAAAATTCTAGAGATAGGGGAAATTTGCTTAACAGAACTGTCTATGGGGCAAATCTGTACAACATAAAAATGGTCATGATTAGGGATTACTCTGTTTCCAATGCATTCCTATGGGAAATTTGTATAAAGGAAAATATGCTTAACATAATTTCATTTTGAATGAATTAATTCCTTTATACAAGGTACCACTGTCTTTCCTTTTCTAAAACCATATTGTACAAAATAATCTCTCCCACCTGCAGAAATACGTTTTAAAGGGTGTCCGATGATTACAGTATTATGTACACAAGATTTATTTGTTAATTAGTCTAACCCCTGTTTGTCTGAAAACTTGGGTGGCCAAAGTCGATAAAGCAAAACTGCAAATAAGAACTATTAGTGAAAAGGGCAAAGTCCCCGCTTGCAGAGTTAGACCAGAAAAATAATTACGGAGGAAGATCAGCAAGAGATACTGGCAGCTGCGGGTGGGGTGGGGGGGCAAAGTGTATCTAAAGATTTCAAGCTCCAGCATTTGAAAGCATTAGCCACGAGTGCACATTAACCATTATGAATCACCCTCATAAACAGTTGTATTGAGAGAAATGGCCTGGGGCTGGGGTGGGGTGGGGGAAGTACCGCACATGATTAATTCTTCAGAGTTAAATACCAGGAACCCGACTCACTTTTTGGCAGGGGACAATTGGGGAATGTGGAATCCGCCACCATTACTTACGCAAGAAAAGAGTTAACAGGAGGTTGGTAGAACTTGTATGGCTGAAAGACAGCACTGGTGGTGGTGATGATCCCACTAATCTGGTAATCTCCTGGCCTGTAATAATTAAAGGGAGAGTGTCGATCACTGATCTTCCTCCAAGGGCATTGCCTCTCCAAACCTGCCAAGACAGCACAGGGTAGCAGCGTAAGCATCAGCAGATACCACCAGGCCATGTTGGAGACACCTGAGAAAGCTCTTCCCATCCTCTCTTGGAAGGGACTCTCTTGACCCAACTAGTCAGTCGCCAAAGCCTCTCATAGGAGCACAGCAGTAGTGCCAGTGCCTGTCCTAATATAGTTTGGGGTTCAGGAATTGTACTACCACGTCTGGAATGAGTTAACATAACTACATCTCACTCCAGCATAGGTCCTGTTGTTCAGTGTCAGTTCCAGGCACTCAACGGCTCAGGAGGTATTTATGCGCAAGCTTTTCCAGCCTCTGTACATGAGAAAACACAAGATTGCTCTGAGGTCCTCACATGAGTTTCCAAGGAGGACTTGGGAAAATATCCTCTCTTGGCCTTCGAGGAGAAGTTTAAGGAATCACTGTTATTTTGATAATCGTCTGGCACAAGAATCGCTGCTAACAACTCTGCTGGCTTCCCAGAAGGTTACACGCAGCTTGAGAAAACATGTTTGTGCACAACTCAGCAGCAGAGTCCACTTCATGAGTTACCCAAGGAGCAGCCCCGGCAAGTTTGGCTTAACTTTAGGGGAGACAAATTAAGCCTCCATCTTTTGATGCACAGAAGGGGATTCTGGGCGTGTTGGTCTAAAAAGTAATTTTTTTTCAAGTTCTTTTCAGTTGATTATGGAGAGTTTTGGAGTTGCATGTTCTGTGGCTTTGTGGACAAGAGGACATGAGGGCCACCAGTATTACCCTTCAGCTTGTATTATTGCATGTTAGTAACAGGTACCCATTATTAGTGTATACAATTTTACACTAAATATAACTATATACAGGTGATTTCTTTTAAAATCTGTACACTATTGTCCCACCACCAACACCATTTGAATGTATGCAAATAATGAACAAAAGAGGTTTTCAACATAAACCTTGGAGTAGGGATAAGTACATACACTATAGAACAACTAATGTTAAAAACACATTAACAAAGAACACACAAGCTTTTACAACTCAGCATGCTAAAACACCAGTCATACCTTTGCCCGGAATAAAAAATATAGGATATTGCATAAATACTTTTTTGCTTAAAAACTAATGATATTATAAGTCTACAAGTACTTAAAATCTTCGAAGAGGATGCTGTAAAGGTGCTACACATAATTTGCCAGGAAATTTGGAAAACTCAGTAGTGGCCAGAGGACTGGAAAAGATTGGTCTACATCCCAATCCCAAAGAAGGGCAACACCAAAGAATACTCCAGCTATCGTACAATTGTACTCATTTCACACACTAGCAAGGTTATGCTCAAAATTCTACAAGGGAGGCTTCAGCAGTATGTGGACAGAGAACTCCCAGAAGTGCAAGCTGGATTTTGAAGGGGCAGAGGAACTAGAAATCAAATTGCCAACTTGCTCTGGATTATGGAGAAAGCTACAGAGTTCCGGAAAAACATCTACTTCTGCTTCATTGACTATGCCAAAGCCTTTGACTTTGTGGACCACAACAAACTATGGCAAGTTCTTAAAGAAATGGGAGTGCCTGACCACCTTATCTGTCTCCTAAGAAATCTATATGTGGGACAAGCAGCAACAGTCAGAACTGGATATGAAACAACTGACTGGTTAAAAGTTGGGAAAGGAGTACTACAAGGCTGTATACTGTTATCTTGCGTTTTTAACTTATATGCAGAGTACACCATGTGAAAAACAGGACTGGATGAATTACAAGCCGGAACTAAGATTGCCGGAAGAAATATCAACAACCTCAGCTATGCAGATGATACTACTTTGATAGCAGAAAGTGAGGAGGAATTAAAGAACCTCTTAATGATGGTGAAAGAGGAGAGTGAATAAAATGGGCTGAAGCTCAACATTAAAAAAAACTAAGAATATGGCCACTGGTCAGAACACCTCCTGGCAAATAGAAGAGGAAGAAATGGAGGCAATGACAGAGTTTATTTTCATGGGCTCCTTGATCACTGCAGATGGTGACTGCAGCAATGAAATTAAAAGATGCCTGCTTCTTGGGAGGAAAGCGATGACAAACCTAGGCAGCATCTGAAACAGCAGAAACATTACTTTGCTGACAAAGGTCAGGATAGTCAAAGCTATGGTTTTTCCAGTAGTGATGTATGGAAGTGAGAGCTGGACTATAAAGAAGGCTGATTGCCACAGAATTGACACTTTTGAGCTGTGATGCTGGATGAGAGTCTTGAGAGTCCTCTGGACTGCAAGGAGATCAAACCTATCCATCCTGAAAGAAATCAACCCTGGATGTCCATTGGAAGGACAGATTTTGAAGCTGAGGCTCCAATATTTTGACCACCTCATGAAGAGAGAGGAGTCCTTAGAAAACTCCCTGATATTGGGAAAGATTGAAGGCATAAGGAAAAGGGGACAGTAGAGAATGAGATGGTTGGATGGTGTTATTGATACAACCAACATGGATTTACCAAACTCCAGGAGGCAGTGGAGGATAGGAAGGCCTGGCATGCTCTGGTCCATGGGGTCACAAAAAGTCGGACGTGACTGAACAACTGAACAACAAAAATGGTTTTATAAGCCATTTAAAACAAAATGTACCCAGGGTGTTTGCAATTTGTGGTGTCATCGACAACATTTAGTAGCTAAAAATCTGAGAGCCAGATTGCATCAATCGCTTTAATTTGTCATAAACGCAGTAAACAAGATCTGTATCAATGCGTTGAATTCTAGGTTATTTACACAGTTGTGTGAGGAAAATGATCAGGACTTTCATCAATTACTCCTTCACACTGAAGTATGCTGGCTCTCGAAAGGCTTATGTTTTACAAGTTTTTTTTCATTTTTGGAGATGGTTTTAGAGTGTTAAAGATCCCATTTTGAAAGAAAATTTAATCAAATGGAAACCAGACATTTAACAGATTTGTTTACTAAATTTAATGAGGTTAACTTGCAGTTACAAGGTGACAGTCTGAATTTAAAAACTAAGTCCATCATTGCAGCTTTTCTTGCCAGAATTAATCTAATGAAGCAAAACATTGGACGGCATGAGTTTTCCCAGTTCCCCAATTTGTCATTGACAAATGTCCAGAATGATGACATTTTGGTCTACGTTCAACATTTAAGTGTCCTTCACACAGACTTTAAAACCAGGTTTGAGGATGTTTTGACTGTGGAAATACCACAGTGGATGATCAACCCATATGGTGACATTGAAGAATCTGATGTTATATTACAAGAAGAACTGACTGGAATAAGCACTAACAAAGAACTTAAGGTGCAGTTCAGAATGGTGTATCAGCAGTTCTGGCTTCATAAAGTTATACCTGTTGCTTATCCTGCATTATGGACTATCACAAGAAAGTTTTTGATAGGTTTTCCATCTTCATACCTTGTGGAAAGGGGGTTTAGAGTGGTTGCCAATCTTCTTACAAAAAAGAAATCAATTGCAAAACACTGAACATGGAGATTTAAAACTATACCTCACTAATTTGAAGCCAAATATTGAACAATTGCTATCAGAGCATCAGGCTCATCTCTCCCATTAACAACATTATTTGTTTATTAATTTTATGCAAGAATTTTACTAGGTTCTTATTTGTTTCATTCCAAATCCAAATGTTTGCTTGCATTTTGTGTCTTTTCGATAAAGGTATGAATAAAAATTGTGCATGTTTTTCTTTTTTTACAATTGTCCATGCTACAAAAGCCCCTGTCAAAGTGAGTAGTACTGTGTCAGCTGTCAAAAACACATTTGAAGTTAATAAATACTTTTTAATATTGTTTCCATATTAATTTAAAAATGATCTTTCATATAAGAGATGTCACAAGATACCTGTGGAGCACCTATCCCTCTTTTTTTAAAAAAAAAAACACTAAGAAACTTGATTCAGGTTGTTTACTCTTCCCCATTAGGTTCACCCGGAATCTGCTCAGTTTATCAATAACAACCTGTTTCTCTTTGCTGTATACATTTTCAAAAGAAGTGCATTTACAGTCTTAGCATGGTAACCCTGGGAGACTTCCTTCTGTTTATCAACGTTCTCTGAGCTATTATCTCAATTACACAATAGAATTCCCTTTGTCCCAAATCTCTATTTCCAACAGGGAGCTCAAGTGTTCAAGGTTTTTTTTTTAACTTTCCAATGAGCTGCCTTGTGATAATTTAAGCATTGCTATACTAATGATTTTGCCTCCTGGTTTACTGCGTGCTATATTACTTAAACAAGCCACTGGGGATTTATCCAATTTATTTTCCACTCCACATTCAAAGAATTGATGGGCCTTTTGTTTTGCTTTGCTTTGTTTTTGAGAGGGCAAGAGATTAATTGGATATAAGTGTCTTCACTCAAATTACTATTCCGTAAACAAGAATGTTAGTATTAAGGATGATCCTCGTTCCTTAGTCAATCACAGGTGCTATTATTGCTCTTGGATTGTTATAATCATATGTATCTTAAGCATTCTACATGTATTGTCGCAACAGTTTCCCACCTTTGCTTACAAGATGTTCAAAGTCTATGGAAATTAAATCTCTTGTTTTTCACCATTAAATTAATTTGCTTACTCTTCTTATATTTTACGTTTGGGGCACTTACTCGTATGGTTCTTGAGACCATCATTCCTGGCTTTTAATTCTCTGACTTCCCAGAGAAAGTGGGGAGTGGCACAGATTATGACTTCAGATCCCTAGTGAAGATTTGGATGTGGGTTTTAGGCCCAGTCACCACTGTTCTGGAGGATGGTCAAATCCAAATCAGCAAGATGCTGATTTTTCAGCATGGCCTCCCCCCCCCCCAAAAAAAATTGGGTCTTGTCATGGAGGAACTTTCTAGACACAATTTTGGTGGTTACTTCACGTCCGTTTTGTCTCTGTAAGTGTTGCACTTCGGACCAGTACAAAAAAATCTTACTTCATGTCCGTCACGCAACAGCTGAAATTTATCTCGACCATGCCCCCGGAGCGGGATCAGAGCGTGACAATACTGTACCAGACTTTTAAAACCTTCCCCCCCTTCCCCAACCCCCAGGCTCCAGCTGATTGGTGCTGGGGTGGGGAAATAAAGGTTTTTCTCCCCCACTCCAGCGTCAGTCAGCTGGAGCCCAGGGCTTGCCTCCATGGAGACATCATGCACCGCTCCCCCATGCCCTGAGGGTGTCGGGAGAAGCAATGTGTGATGTTTAAAATGTCTTTAAGCAACAGAACCAAGTGCTTGGCTCCGTTGCTTAAAGACATTTTAAACATTGTGCACCGCTTCTCCCGTGCCCCCCCCGGGCTGTCGGAGACCTCAAAAGTGATTTTCGGCAATCCGGAAGTCACTTCCGGTTCACACGGAGGCCATTTTGGTGCATCCAGAAGGCCCAGAAAGGCCATCACAGGCCCATTCAAGGCAGCACCAGGCTGGAGGTAAGTACAAGAGCCCCCAGCTAGCCCTCCTCATCAGGCCCAGCTTCATCTGCTTCCGCATATTATGGATTTTCAATGATAATGGGTCAGATTGGGTCCCTATCCCCCACGATATATGGGAATTTACTGCAATACCTTTGCCACAAAGCCTGCAGTGGCTACTGATCCAGGCTCAATTCATTTCCATCACAGGAACAGCTGTTGGGAGACACCAGAGGGTCTTCTCTGCAGCTGCTCCCAGGTTATGGAAGCCTCTCTCTCCATGATGGACACCTCACCGCCTTCTGTAACAATTTGCAAACAGCTTTAGCAGGGCAGACTTTCAAGCAAGCTTTAAAAAACACAAAACACAGCTAGCTCTCATTTTCTCCTTCAGTTATTCATCCCGTTTCCCATCGGCAACCTTTAGCAAGTGGTTAACTATAAGTGTGTGTTGCTGCTTATTTTGTTCTTCCATTTTCAAATAGTCAACCTTACTGAAAGATAATGAATATGGTAGGACCCCCATATTTACTGATTCATTAACTACTGATTCAGTTATCCACAGTTGGCAGAGGAAAAAAATTAAATAAATAATTCAGCAGCTGCAAAGCAAGCTTTTGGCACAAACAGCCATTGTAAAGCAAGCTACTGTTGTAAAACAGCAGCCGTAAAGCAAACTACTGTTGCAAAACAGCAGGGTTTTTTTTGGGGGGGGTGTTCGGTGTTCTCTCTTATTCATGGTTTTCGTTATCCAGTGGAAGGTCTGGAACCAGTCCCCAGTGGATACCAAGGTCCTACTGTACTGCTTTTTAGTGCTGCTCTTACATAAGATGTCCATTCCTTAAAGACACACTAAGAATACTTAAACTAATATTACTTCTATCACTTCATCCTTAGCTTGTTTCAAATGAACTCGGGCTAACCAACATGAATACAGTTAAAAGAATTAATGCTCAAATAGGAACCCTGTACATTTGTAACATTTGTAGCTGATGAACACAGGAAGCATAAAGGAAGAACACAAAAGAAGCAGAACAAACTTTGATGAAGACTTTTCACATGTTTACTTTGATTGTGAGTCGCCCAGAGACCTTTGGGTAGTGGGCAACATACAAGCTATATAAATAAATAAATAAATCAGCAATATCACAGCATGTATAGTGCCCTAGTTTCCCCGTATGTTTTAAACAAACTGATATAGTCACCCTCTAAAGTGCCCACATCACAGATCAAAGCATGGAAAGAAAAAGGAGAGCTGTCAAGATGAGTCCTATTGACATTACAATGCTGGCAGCAAAGACATTCTCATAACACAATGCCAGTAATCAAACCTCCACCATGCACTGGCCCAATTCTGCCATTTGTCTCCAAGGCGGTTACTTCACCACCTTCTTTGTTCCTCAACTGGTTTTGTACCGTGACAGAATTGGTCGCGATCACGTGGTTTTGTCCCTGTTTCAGTGTTCCCATGGTCGTGACAACTTGTCTCATGACAAGTGTTACCTCACGGTCTTGTACCGGGAAACAAGACTGAGTTTGTCTAGCTTCCTTTTTTCTTGGGGGGGGGGGGTTAGAAAATTTTTCATTTTTGATATTTCGATTTATTGATATTCTGGTTTTCATATGCCAGTGTGGCAGCAGTGATAATGTTTTATTTCTTATACATTTGAGTTGCATGTTTTTTCCCATAGGGAAATTAATGGCATATGTCGCTTGACCCACTAACCACTAGATGGACACAAGAAAAATAACCCTGGTAGCCAAGATTGTGCAGGCCAAATACCATTTGTACCAGTACAGTTGTTACTTCACGTCCTCTTAACAGGGACAAGAAGCGGAATGGAAGAGGGACAAGAGAAAGCCCAACCCCAGTGCTAGGTACAGATTTGTTTCGCTTAGCACCCGTTCCGGGGGCGTGGTCAAGACAAATTTCAATTGTTGCGAGATGGACGTGAAGTAACATTTTTTGTACCACTCCTAAACGCAATTACTACACAGACAAAACAGTCGTGAGGTAACTGCCCAAGTGTCAAATATTTCTGGTTCTCAGAGATGAGAAGTTGAAGATGGGCTGTCTCTTGATCCTGTGGAGGGAAAGTTGATTCAGTTATTCATCTATTAATCAAAACATGGACCATTTAACAAGAAGTCTACCAAGGTATTGTCCGCTAAAGGCATACCTAAATTCTCTTTCTGATTGCTCGTAACCCTTCCTTTCAAGGGAGTAGGGATCTTGATCGAGTTCAACATCCATGGTGTCCAAGACAGTGTTTTCCAACAACTCCAGATTAAGTAAAGTTTCTCTTGGGAATCCATCGTGTCCCCTCAATATACTGGTGGTAAATGATCCAGAAATCTATATACCAATGAAGTAAAAAAAGGGGGGAGCCGTGTGGCCAATACAAAATACAAATGCAAGACTAAGGGCCTTTTCACACGACCCCTAAGATCCGCTGGCCACTTAAATTCGGACCAGAGATCTTGGGGGTTCGTTGCTCTTCCTGCGTCCCCACCCCTCCGCACTTTCTTGATCCTGTCTGCGTGAGGGGAGGGAGAAAAAAGGGGACAAAAGAATGCAGGCTCACCTCCGTTTGCCGGTCCAAGCCTCCCCCAGCCCCGTCGTCGTCCTGATTCCTTCTCTTAAAGAGGCGGGAGGCAAAAAACAACAACAAACAGAAGCGAGGAGAGCCGGGCAGTCACTCCCTTAAATCCGCATCAGGGATTTTCACCCTCCGAGAGCAGGTACAAGAAAAGTGCGCTGGGACGCGCTTAGGTGGGCGTGGTCCCACCTGATTTTCTGCAAACTCCGAAGCTGGTGGGGAAACAATTGTAAGCTCTGGAGCTGGCAGCCATTTGCGGCGGAGTTTAGGGGTCGTGTACAAAGGCTCTATGTTATAGCTAGCAGGTTTTGTTGCATTTTACCCCATTTCCAAATCCAGCACATGGGTCCTCTGCATGAACCCTCTCCCCAGCCCTCTCCCCAACAGGGGCTTGTACGTCTCCAAGAGCAAAATGGAGATGAAGGGGGAGTGGGGGTGTGCCCCTTTGTTTGAAGAACTTGGGTTTGAAACCCAATGCTTGCAGCTTTTACAACAGCCCTGATGCTCCCTGCCTCATCTAAGAAGACAGCCTGGCAGACACATGTGAAGACAGGATAATAATGCTGGGAAAGGCGGAAGCCAGCAGGAAAAGAGGAAGATTGAATAAGAGATGGACTGAGTCCCTGAAGTAAGCCACCGGCTTCTGTTTGTAAAAGGTCAAGTGATCCAAAGTATCAGAGAGAAAGAGAGAACAAAGGAAGAATCAAACCAATTTAATATTACCGTAGGTCTTCTTTTCCTGCTGCTTCAGTTTTTCCTAGCATGATTATCTCTGTCAGAGAGTCCTGTGTCTCCAGAGGCAGCCTGTTCAGGGAGTTTTCTTCCTGCTGAACACATGAATATTTTATACACTCAACAGTGTGTAAAATATGAGTCTAACGGGATAATTTAGGGTGACCTAATAGGGCTAAATTCCTGCACTTTAATAAAGGAATTTCAGCACATGAGCTTGGTGAGATGCAGAGGAAGGCCTGTCCTTTTCTGCATCTAACTGCATCCAGGGTAGCCATCCACCTGAATCAACTTGACAACACATGGTGATTATATGACTAGCTTCCCCAAGTTTTAGTTGTTCCAGCTCTTCGCCTTTCCTTCCCTCCTGGGGGGGGGGGGCTTCAACACCCCCTGTATCCCATGGCCAACTTGGCACTGATTGGCTGCTGTGAGCAAGGCAGGACTCTGCAGACACAGCCCCGTTTTTACACAGCTGTAAGTTGCAGCTCCGGCAACTCCTGGTAGCTTATCAGGGGGAGGGGGCTGCTTATTCTTGGCTTGTTTTGCCTTCAGAGCAGCAGCTTGACTCCCCTTCTGCGGAGGCTTACTAGGCAGCCTTTGTCCCGCCTGTGTTTTTCCCTGTGGCATCTTAACCACCGCAGCCAGTCTGACATTTTGGTGGGTACTTCGTGCTTGCCTGCCTGTTATTTCCCCTTCTCTCCTCTCCTACCTGTTGTGGAAACAAGACAAAGAAGAGGTGCGTTGTTTTTCCATCCCTCTAGTTTCAAGCTCTGTGGGTCTGTTTCTTGAGTTACAGTACTTCTCTAAAATGATGCCTTTTCTTTTCTTTTCCATTCCATTCCATTTACAGTGGTACCTTGTATAAAGGAATTAATTGGTTCCAAATGAAATTATGTTAAGCAAATTTTCCTTTATACAAATTCCCATAGGAATGCATTGAAAATGGAGTAATCCCATTTTTATGTTGTATGAATTTTCCCCATAGGCAATTATGTTAAGCAAATTTCCCTATCTCCAGAATTTTTTATGTTGAACAAATTTTATGTTATACAAGCTGTATGTTATACAAGGGTCCATGGTATATGTTTGTTTGTTTGTTTGTTTGTTTGTTTGTTTTGCTTTTAATTTCTAGAATCAAGCTCTGGTTAGGCCTGTGTGTGTTGTGTCATTACAGTCGTGACTGACTCTTCATGACTCCATGTCCATGGAGTTTTCTTGGCAGGAATACTGGAGTGGCTTGCCAGTTCCTAGTCCAGGCACCTACAGCACCTGGTATTCCCTGGTGGCCTCCCATCCAAGTACTAACTAGGGCCGACCCTGCTTAGCTTCCGAAATCAGGAGAGATCAGAGGTGCTTAGGGCGTCTAGGCCGCTCTGGTTAGGCCTAGCCATTCCATTTAGAATGTAAAAGGCACGAGGAAGAGTTTAAAGAGCTCCCTTGACATTTTGACATTTCTGGATCCTTGTACCAGACAACTGAGGGTCTCTAGCCCTTTACGGTTTGAGGCCTTGTTACTGGTCAGAGAGCCTGTCCCTCAAAACATCTGGCCACCCCACCCGCACCTCTCATGCTGGGATGCTTCAAGTGGCCACCACAAAGGACATAACATAAATCTGTGACTCAAAGCTGGGCCTTCTCTGTGGTGGCTTCGCTTTGGAATCGCCTCCCGTTGCAGGTGTCACTGGCCCCATCCCTGCTTGATTTAAGAAGGCAAATTTATGACCTGGTTGTTTCAGCAAGCTTTCTAGTAGCCTTGCCCCCAAGTTAAGCAAAACTAAGCAATTTTAATTACCTCTTTCTGCTGGCCACCTTCCTGCATATTCGTCAGTCCTTAATGATACTGCACTTTCAGAGATCATGTTTATCATGATCCCTTTCAAAAGTTTGTCCTTTTTATTGTTGTTTTTATTGTTCCCTTTTTATTGTAGCGATTATTACTATGGTGTTTCTGGTTTTATGGTGTTTCCTTTTTATTGTAGCTAATAGCTATTATTACTATGGTATTTTTTTTAATCTGTTCTTTTAGTAGCCGAAAGTAGTGTATCTGATACTAGCTGGGAGGGCTAAAATGTAAATAAATAAGAAATAAATAAGAAATCTCTGTGGAGATTCTCATTCATCCAGGTGAGGTTATCTGGGAGTTGAGTTATGACAACTGGACTTCTTTTCTTGTGGGACTTAAACATTTCACTACTCATCCAAGTAGCTTTCCCATCCTATTAGTAAAGCTTGTTTAACAAGGAAAGGGAAGGACTGAGAGGTGGTATGGTAGTCATCTTCAGATGTTTACTGGGCTGTCTTGTGAAAGGTCGGGCAAGCTTGTTCTCTGTAGTGCTTGAGGGCAGGATGTAAAGTAATACCGTAGGTTCAAATTATAAGAAAAGAGATTGTGCCTAAACATTGGGAAGAACATATTGCAGTGAAATGGACTGCCTCAGAGGATGGTGGCCTATCACCTCATGGGAGGTTTTTGAAGAGAGGTTAGGTAGCCACCTATCAGGGAAGCTTTAGCTATGGGTTCCTACTTGGCTTGGGGTTGGACTCAGTGATCCTTGTGGTTCCTTCCAGTTCTACGGTTCTCTGATTGTGTGATTTTTCTCTCTTTTCGCAAGCCTGCTTCCCCGCCTCTTGCAGCTGGAGGAAAAAACACCCCATGGCTTTGGAGAGGCTTCAGGCAGAAGTGACTTGCCCCATTTGCCTAGACCTTTTCAGAAACCCAGTGGTTTTAGACTGTGAGCACAGCTTTTGTCATGCTTGCATCGACAAGTGCTGGGAACATTTCCTTGCCAACGGCCTCTGCCCTCTTTGTCAGAAGATGGTCCAGGGAAAGAAACTCAAGCCCAACCGGCAGCTGGCCAACTTTGTGGAGATCACCAGGCAGCTGGACTGCCCGGTGAAGAAGCCAGATCCCAAAGGGAGGAAAATCTGTGGACGGCATGAGGAGCCCACGAAACTTTTCTGCAAGGACGACAAAATCCTCATCTGTGTGGTGTGCGACCGGTCCAAAGACCACCGAAACCACGACGTGGTCCCTGTGGAGGAAGCTGCCCAAGAGTACAAGGTCTGGCAGATCTACCTTTTCATCAGGCTGGGAAATACGGGAAGGATATACAGTAGGACCCCTGTATCCGCTGGGGATTGGTTCCAGGCCTTCCTGTGGATAATGAAAACCATGGATAAGAGAGAACGCCTGCCCACCCACCTCCAAACTGCTGTTTCCTGACAGTAGCTTGCTTTATGACTGCTGTTTTGAGACAGTAGCTTGCTTTACACATGATATCTGTGACAATAGCTTGCTTTACAGATGCTGTTTGTGACAATAGCTTGCTTTGTGGCTGCTGAATTATTTGATTTTTTTTCCCTCTGCCAACTGTGGATAACGGAATCAGTAGATAATGAACCAGTGGATACGGAGGTCCTGCTGTATTAAATGAGAAAAAGAATCTACTTGCAGGATCAACTGTAACTTTCTTTGTGCGCAAAATTAAAGGGGAAGAAAGAAAGAGAAGCAAAATATTGTATCTTTATAGAAGCTTGCAGATTTTTTTTTCAGTGTGAGCTATCGGGGGTTAAATCCATTTCTTGAACCATAAGCGTGCAAATGTGTGTCCTCTGTATTTAATACATATCCCTGAATATAAAGAACATGTATTTAAAGGATCAGATAGAGGCAGGGAAGGAAATGATTAAAATGTGAATTAACTGGGGAACGAGCATGTGCAGATTAATAGGGCACCACCCACATCTTCCCACAGAAAGATAATGACTCTGAAATCTCTGAACTGATTTTCCCTTCAGGAGCTCATGTCGACTTTTCTGGAAAGGCTGAGAAAGCAAAGAGAAGAGGTTCAACAGCATAAGTCAAATACAGAGAAGGAAAGCCAAGACTTACTTGTATGTATCGCTTGTTAGTACTGTACTTGATGGTTACCTAAAGCAGAATGCTTGCATTAAGGCGCTTCACCTAATATATCCTGGAGACTCACATTATAGCGAAGAAAGACAGTTGTTATTCTTTTAACTTAGGAAACCCATTTACGGATAATGCAAGAGGAAAGAAATCTCTAAATGTGTGTGCAGAAGCCCCTAAAAGTGGCTCCCAAGTGAGCAGGTCTGTTGGGAGTTGACATTTCTCTAATTATAAAACAGTAAGAAAAGTGGTCTCAGGGTGTGACTACCGGGGGAGAGAGAGACAGACACAGAGAGAGAAATGAAGTCATTTGCTGTGAAGTTGCACCACAGAGTTCAGGTTTCCCCAGGTCTGTCTGAATTAACACAGAGAGGAGGAAATTGGGGAAACAGCTTTGTTTGATGCTAGTTAATGCAGTTCTCTTGCAGCTAGGCGGGAGGCAAAGCTGCAGAAGAGCTACTAATAAGCTGTAAACAAGAGCAGAAGGCTAATTTCCTCCTCTTCTTTTCTTTCTTTTTTCCTAAGTGCCCTAGCACAACAGCGCTGGCATCAAAGTTTTTTTTAAAGACAAAGAAACAGCATATTGTGACTGAAGGAGAATAGTAGAGAACGAGGGGTTGTACTCTGCACCAGTTCAAGTGATCACATCACCTGAACAAATGTGAATGGATTCAGATTAAAATCGAAATGGAAACCTTAGTGATAGAGGCAACGCTACAGATTGAAAGAGGAAACTGGGCTGGTTCTCATTCCTTTTTACATCATGTGTTGAATTGGGGGGAAGAGGAATGCAAAGCAGTGCATCCCATCACCAGAGTTTTCCATGTTACTTCCCCTTTTCTTTTATTTTGTGTGCTCTTTGTAGCTCTACTGTTTCCTTTTAATGTTGTGTAAGATGCCTCTTCTAATTCCCTGTCTTTAACTTGAATATGTCTTATATGTTCTGGGCTGCATATTGTCCCTCATTATTGCAAGCCACCTTGGGTCCTTTTCCAAGGAGAAAAGTGGTGTAAAAATATTCAATAAATAGAAATACATACATAAATAAATAAATCCTCAAACATTTCTTCCAATATGGTCACACCCTCAGAAAGAGGAAAAAAGCCTAATATCCTTTTTCAGTTAAGATTTTTTTTTGTTGACCCTGTTTTCAGTTAACAAGAACACACTCTAACAACTTCACAAACTACTGTATTTTTAAAGTAGCAAATAAATATACAAATTTGTCTATTTGGCCACACCTTCCCCTTTGTCCCTCTTTAGAGTGCAAGCTTTAGGTAGCTGGCAAATTATAAAAATATGACTTTAGGCCCAACTCCCCCTTCTAAAATGAAGAAACTAGACATGGGTGTTTTGTTATAGAAGGGACCAGGTTCCAAAACAAAACGTGGCAGCACATCTGCCATTCGGAACCGGGACCCACCTTCCAGAATGAAATAAACCACCAACTTACCATCCTTTAGGTCATACGGGGTGAAACTCCAATGAGGAAGCAGTCTTCGACATGTCATCTTTCCTTCTCCCTGGCACTGGCCAATCAGACAAGGAGGCGGGATTATGCATGTACTTGCACAGCTCCTGATTCACCAGCGCCAGGAAGAAGGAAATACAATGCACCAGAGACTGCTTCCTCATTGGAGTTTTTCCCCACACAACCCAAAGGAAGGTAATTAAGTTAGTGGTTGATTTTGTTCCGGTAGGTGGTTTCCGGTTCTGAACGGCAGCTGTGCTGCTGTGTTTCGTTTCAGAACATGACCCCTTCCAAAATGAAGAACCCATCTCTGGAAGAAACTCTTGATGTCTGCCCCATTACTGTTCACTTCTGTCTGCTTGTTGCAGAAGAAAACAGAGGCTGAGAAGCAAAAGACAGCCTTTGAGTTCCAACAGCTGCGCCAATTCCTGGACAAGCAAGAGAAGTTTCTGCTGGCCCAGATGGATTGGGTGAGGAAGGAGATTGTGAGGAAGAAGAACGAAGGAGTAGACAAGTTCACCCAGGAGCTTGCTTCTCTGAATGGCTTAATCCAAGAGATGGAGGAGAAGTTTTGCCTGCCAGATGAAGAACTTCTGCAAGTAAGAAGTGCTTTGCACATCGTTGTCGTCACAGCACTCTTCCTTCTCTACTTGGCTTTGGTCATTTTTGGACCATCACAACCCAGGACATCATTCGAGCAGTATTTCCCAACTTTGGGTCCCCATATGTTCTTGGACTGCAACCTCCAGAAGTCTTTGCCACTCGCTCTCCTGGCAAGGGCTTCTGGGAGCTGAGGTCCATGTGGGGACCCAAGGCTGACAACCACTGCATTAGAGTAAAGTTGGGCTGCTTCTAACCTTCTGGATGTTGCTCAGGCTAGTGGAGCAATGGTGCAGGATCATTTTAACCCAACAGTTATTCCAGGGACTGCATTTACTGACCCCTGCAAGAGAAAAAGGTACCCATTATTTTGATAAGTACAAAGAGATGTCTGCAGAAAAAAAGCATCCAAGTGCTTCTTCCTATCCCAGCAAGCAGTTGTGTGAGGACTGACTGAGCATACCCAGTGGACATGAATGCTCACTACCTGAAGGAGGGGGTATGAAAAAACAGAGCCTAGAGCCAGAATAATTTGGCTTCTTTTAGTCTGTTGCTCATCATCCAGCCTTCAACTTCAATAGAAGATCCTGATTCCGGTATTATGAGCCAGGGAGAAAACGCTCTGCTTGGCTCCTAATACTGGAACTAGGATCCCCTGTTTGAGATGAATGATGGGTGGTCAGCAAAAAGCAACAAGCAAAGCGTTCTGCTTATATACCACCCCATAGCACTTAAAACACTCTTTGGGTAGCTTACAAGTCATTATGCAGGCTACACATTGCCCCCCTCCCCAAGTTGGGTACTCATTTTACCGACCTCAGAAGGATGGAAGGCTGAGTGAACCTTGATCCTGCTAACTAGAATTGAACCCCAAGTCAAGAGCAGAGAGTTATGGCTATGACAGTACAGCAGATTAACCACTGCGCCACAAGGCTAAACAGATTAAAGGAAGCAAGTCTTCAGAGATCCCAATAGTTAAACAGGGGAATTCATTGCAACAGGATGTTATATTTGCCAGCTTGAATGGCTGGATTGAAGGGGACTGGATACATGAAGATAGTGGCACCAATGGCTACTACGAATGATATGATTTCCATGTGAGAGGTAACATGCCATGTTCCGGAGAACATGGGATGCAGATACTGCCACAAGTCTTTCTAGAGCGCCCACCAAAAGCATGTGGTTGACCCACCATATGTTGGGCTAGGTGTGTCTTCAGTTTGGTCCAATGACTGCTTGATTCCACATCCTCCAGGCAGTTCAGCTCTGTCTTCTGGCTGCTAATGTCCACAAAGAGAGTCCTTTGTCACAACGGAGCAATAGGGATAGAAATTGCTCTCTTTCCCATGTTTGTGTATATGTGTTATGTTGTTATAGTCATGACCGACTCTTCATGACTTCACGTCCATCAAGTTTTCTTGCAGTGGTTTGCCAGTTCCTACCCCAGGCGCCTACAGCAAGCATGTCCAAACTTCGGCCCTCCTGATGTTTTGGACCTCAACTCCCAGAATTCCAAGCCTGTATTGCCAATGACAAAGGACGGTGGGAGTTGTGGTCCAAAACATCTGGAGGGCCAAAGCTTGGATGTGCCTGGCCTACAGCATCTGGTATTCCCTGGTGGTCTCCCATCCAAGTACTAACCAGGGCCAACCGTGCTTAGCTTCCGAGATCAGGCAAGATCGGATGTGCATTATCTTTGCACCAAATGGGCAAAAGGAGGAAATGGAGGGCAACACAGATGCTCTTAAGATGTTTCATCTTCCACTATAGCCAAGCCAGTATGGCCTGTGGGTTAGGGTTTATGGATGCTGCTGCCTAGCAGTGGACTGAAGCCGTCCGCTGGCCTGCTTCAGCATGGCCCGTGGTAGCCACTGACTTCTCTCTTCTTTCTCTCACTCCCTGTTCTAGGATATTGGAGTCATTTTGCAGAGGTAAGTGATTTCCTGCCTTTCTCTAGCAGATCGGGATGGCATAGCATGCTTGGCAGTAGAAGAACTGGTCTTATGGAATAGACAATCCCCTATGTCCTCCCATTTTTTTCTGTTGTGTTTGGAGTAGTTTAGTGGGAGGCAAAGAGAGAGAGTGAGAGAGAGCACAAGTTTCAGATCAATGGGAGAGTATATGCACTGACACAAGAGATATATATATATATTAGCCCTCTTTGAGCCTTTTCACACGACCCCTAAGATCCGCTGGCCACTAAAATTCGGACCAGAGATCTTGGGGGTTTGTTGCTCTTCCTGGGTTCCCACCCCCTCCGCACTTCCTTGCTCCTGTCTGCGTGAGAGGAGGGAGAAAAAAAGAGAGGAAAAATGCAGGCTCACCTCCGCCAGTCCAAGCCACCCTGAGCCTCGTCGTCGTCCTGATTCCTGTCTCTTAAAGGGGCGGGGGTAAAAAACAACAACAAACAGAAGTGAGGAGAGCCTGGCACTCACTCCTTTACATCCGCCTCAGGGATATTCACCCCCGGAGAGCAGGTACCTAAAAAGTGCGCTGGGATGTGCTTAGGTGGGCATGGTCGCACTTAATTTTTTGTAAACTCCGGAGCTGGTGGGGAAACAATTTTAAGCTCTGGAGCTGGGAGCCATTTGCTGCGGAGTTTAGTGGTCGTGTAAAAAGGCCCTTTATGTCCTTGCTGGCTGGATAGCTCAGTGGTTTGGGAGTAAGGCGGTTACTTCACATCCGTTTTGTCGGTTAGTGTTGTGCTTAGGAGCGGTACAAAAAAATGTTACTTCACGTCCGTCGTGCAACTACTGAAATTTGTCTCGACCCCCCCCCCGCGGAATGGGTGCTAAGCACGACAATCCTGTACCTGTTGCTGGGGTAGGGTTTTCCCTGGTCACTCTTTGTTCCCGCTTTCTGTTCCGAGACAAGACACCGTGTAGTCATGCGACAAAACATTTGTTTCTCTCAGAAAACTGTGTCTGTGTTTTTTTTTAAATTTTGAATTTTCAGAAGCGAATTTTTCAGGACACTCCCCCCCCATGAAAAGGAACCGGCCCTCCATTTCAGTCTGCCCACAGCAGTGGGTGGGTTTTACGCCATGAAAGGCAACACAGGGTGTTTATAAACGACACCTAAACTCCGGGGCAAATGGCTCCCACCTCCGGAGCTTAAAAATCTTTCCCCACCAGCTCCAGAGTTTAGAGGAAATTAAGTGCAACCCCGCCCACCTAAGCGCGACCCAGCACACTTTTCTTGTACCTGCTCTTCTGGGGTGAAAATTGCTTGATGCGGTGTAAGCATAGTGGGTGCGGGGATCTCCTCGCTTCTGTTTGTTGTTTTTTTGGCTCCCGCCCCTTTAAGAGCTACTTTACAGAGACAGGAATGTTGCCGCGGCAAGAGCGGAGGCAGAACGGAGGTGAGCCACGATCTTTTCTTCCTTTTTTTTCTCCCTCCCCTCAAGCAGCCAGCAGCCAGGGTGGGGACACAGGAAGAGCGACAAGCCCCTAAGATCTCTGGTCCGAATTTAAGTGGCCAGCAGATCTTAGGGGTCGTGTAAAAGCGCCCATAGTCGAACTTTGGAGTCAGGGGGACATGCAGTCCTGTGGCCGCCTCTGCCACAAAAGGGGAGCCTGTTCCTTCAGGTTTCAAGATGACAAGACCGTCCGGTTTTCGAGGCGCCTTCTGTGCTAACTGCAGGCGCCATCCAGCTGATGTTGGATGGCAGCTCCCATTATTCCTCCCAATGGGATGTTCTGGCAAAAGGGGATGTTGGGAATTCTCTCCCCCCCCCCACACACACACACAGAGACACCAATTCTGGAGAAATACATGTTGCCAACTCCTGCTGCAGATCAATCAAGAGAACAGACTCATGGTTCTTTAGCACATTCTGGTATTTCTTTCCCCCTTCTTCATAGCCAACTTTTATTTGCTGAGAAACAAGAGCTCATTGGTTGAGGTCTCGGGCTGCAGAGCTAGAGGTTGGGAGTTCCTCAGTGGGCCTCGACTTGAGTTGGTTGGACTTGATGATCTAGGATCCCTTCCAGATCTTTAACTCTAAGATTATTATTTTATACAAATAAAGGTATGCACCTTCTCTCTCTCTCTCTCTCTCTCTCTCTCCAAGAAGTAAGGAAGGAAAGTTTGAAAATCCTCCGGTTTTTCCTTCAACACTCAAGTGGAAAGTTTGGGAATTCTCAGATATCAATCCTGCTCTGGAGAAGTTTTTGAAGAAATTCCGAGGTACTGTATTGACATATCCTTGTAGGTCTTTCAGGGTTGGATGCTAACCCCTGAGCAGGAGAGGGTGGGATCGCTTTGGGAAGCAAGGCTCTGTGATTCCTACCTGCACCTATATCGGGAGTTGCATTCCTTGAACAGGTTGCAGTGGATGGGAATGTGCCACTGACCACAAAAGGGTTTTGCAGAATTAAACCCTGTTTGTCTCCAAGAGATGATGGATTGTTCTTTCTCCCTGGCACTGGCCAATCAGACAGGGAGGCGGGATGATGCACAGCTCATGATTGGTCAGCACCAGGGAGAAGGAACAATGACATTGGTGGCTATTTCCTTGTTGGAGCTCAGCCCCGTGCGTGCTCAAAGCAAGGTAAGGTATTGGCTGACAAAGCTGACGGGCTATGGGCTGAAAGGGGCTTGGGGAGATACCGGCATTTCCGTAAAGCACGATGCAAAAACGGTTGTGTCCAAAATGTTCTAATACTAAATAATAGGAATAGAGGTTTTTTTTTTCAGATGGGGCTGTTGTCTCGCAAATTACACCCTCAGGCAGAATGTGGGCATTTTTGGTTGTTGTTTTTAGACTACAACGCCCAGAAATCCTTGATCAACATAGTGGAATGCTGGAATTTCTTTTTTTTTTTTACAAAATTTAAAATGTTTTAACCCAGTTCTCACCTTTCTCCTTTGAAAGGACCTCGGGGTACTTACAACCATTAAAAGACAGTATTTCAGTTATTAACAGTGAGTATGCAACCCTAAAAGAATCCATAAATGCAATACCAAGAAACACGAGCAACATCAAGACACATTCAATGCAGTAAACTACAACAATCCATTTTAAATAACCCACTTGGCACCCATTCACCAAGGGAAAGCCTGGCTGAAGAGAAAGGTCTTCACTTGCTTGTGGAATGGAGTAGGGATGGGCTATTTGTTTCAGAAACTACTGGTTCTGAAATGACCCACACGAGCCTAGCTGGTGTTCAGAAGCCTCCAAAACACAATCGGCCAATTCCTTATATTGCTCTGCGCCCACACGGGACTGAGTTCCAACCAGGAAGTGGCCTCCGACATGTCATTGTTCCTTCTCTCTGGCACTGGCCAATCAGACATGGAGGCGGGATGATGGATTTCCCTGCACAGCTCATGATTGATCAGTGCCAGGGAGAAGGAACTATGACATCAGAGGCTTCTTCCTCATTGGAGTTCAGCCCTGTGCAGTTACAGAGCAAGGTAAGGAATTGGCTGGTTGTGTTTCGGAGGCTTCCGAATGCCACCTGGGATTGCATGTGTCATTCTGGACCGGTAGCTTCCAAATGAATAGCCCCTCCCTAGAATGGCGGCAAATATGGGACTGGTCCAGACTCCAGTGGGAAGGAGTTCCAGAGTCTCGGAGCTGCAACTGAGAAGGCCCTCTTCTGTATTCCCAACAAAGGCACCTGTGAGGGTGATGAGACAAGGAGACAGCTTCCTCAATTCCCCAGCCAGCATGGACAAAATGCCCTCTGTGTTGGCAGCATGTTTATTTTAATAATAAATGGGAAATACCATGGTTGGAGCAGTAAATCCAGAAGCACAGGGAGAAAAAAAATCAGTGGTATGTCTGCCTGGAATTGATGCTGTTGCATTTCTTTGTGGTCGAGGCATCCCTTTAATTCTTGTTGCTTTCCTTCCATAGTTGCCCTGGCATCTGCATATTCAGTGAGAAAAGGTAAACCAAATGGCACAGCCTATTGCATTAAGTAACAGAGAACCTGCAACCTCTCAGCCTGCAACTTGCTTTTTAAAACACAATGAAGGTGTTATGAAGTTATGTTTCTTAAAGTAATGAACTGAAGCAATTTTGCCCCCTCTAAGAATGACTGTCCCACTTAGAACCTTGCAGAGAGAGGAGGAAAGCGTAAAGAAATGGTTTCCAGTGAATGGTGGAAACACCATTACCTGGGTTCAGATAGCAAGCTGAAATAGACCTTCCACGTGGTTCAAAGCTCTGCCTTGTCCGTAACAGCTCCTGATTCTGACAGAGGCTTAAACCAGCCCCAGAGTACAGTTGCAAAGCTTCTACAGACAGCAATTGTAACATGTTTGTTTATGTTGCTGGAAGAAAGCAAAGCAAAGTGTTCTGCTTATATACCACCCCATACCACTTCAAGTAGTCTCTGGGTGGTTTACAGTTTAATTATGCAGGCTACACATTGTCCCCCCCCCCACCAAGCTGGGCATTCATTTTACCGACCTCGGAAGGATGGAAGGCTGAGTCCACCATGAGCCGGCTACCCCAGGTCGTGAACACAGTTTTACCTGCAGTACAGGCATTTAGCCACTGCGCCACAAGGCTGATAGTGGTTAATAGTGATAGTGTAAGCTTCCTGGCCATCCACAGCACATCAGAACCAAGGATTACTACTATAAATGGCACAAATCACCAACATGGTGGTTTGTTGTGGTTTGTGGAAGTCCATGAACCACGAATTTACAATTTTTCCTGAATGAACCACAAATCATTTCGTATGTTCCACTGCCTCCACCATCCCACAGCTTGCCCCCTTCCCATTGCCCTTGTGGCCTTTTTACCTTTTCCTGCCTACCTTTTCCTTCCTATCTTAGAATCATAGAGTTGGAAGAGACCTCAAGGGCTATCCAGTCCAACCCCCTGCCATGCAGGAACCCCTATCAATGTACCCCCGACAGATGGCCATCCAGCCTCTGCTTAAAAACCTCCAAAGAAGGAGTCTCCACCACCTTCCGTGGCAGCATATTCCACTGCCGAACAGCTCTAACCATCAGGAAGTTCTTCCGAATGTTCAACTGGAATCTCTTTTCCTGTAGTTGGAAACCATTGCCCTGAGTCCTAGTCTCTGAAGCCATAGAAAACCACCTGTTCCCTCTTCAATATGACATCCATGTCCCTGTCAGTCTGCTAAGAAGTGGGGACATGTGTCGAGGAAACCTGGTTGGCAGGCATTCTGGCTGCCAATGAGAGAGACAGAGAGAGAGAGAGAGAGAGAGAGAGATGTTGGTTCAGGAAAGTTTGGGTTTCCCAGTTTGGATGAACCCAAACCAATCCGAATCAACAAACTGATGGTTTTCATAGGACCATAAGAAGAGCCATGTTGGATCAGGCCAACGACCCATCTAGTCCAACTTCCTGTATGTCACAGTGGCCCCACCAGATGCGTCTGGGAGTGCACGAGACTAGATATCTGTCTTCTGATATCACTCCCCTGCATCTGGTCCTTGAAGTACCCCGGTTTTAAGCCTGGAGATTACACATCTCCATCATGGTTTGTACCCTGTGATGGACTTTTCCTCCAGGAATCTGTCCAATCCCCTTTTGAAGGCATCCAGGCCAGATGCCATCACCACATCCTGTGACAGGGAGTTCCACAGAGTAACAAACATCTTGGTTCATTGTTCGCTTCATGCCCATATCTAACTACTACAGCCAGATGGAGGCTTTTGTAGAACTAGGGCAGTGCCTCAGCTATGGCAGGTCCTGCTCAATGATATCCTTATCCCTGTCCAACAGCAAACGTGATGCTGGAAACTATCACCGCCAGTTCCCAGCTCACTATCTCTGAGGACCGGAAAGGCTTGACACTGAGCGATGGACTGTGCACTCAGACGGTGGGCTCTCTGCCGTTCCGCCATCAGCAGTGTGTGTTGGGACAGAAATCATTCCACTCCGGCAGGAACTACTGGGATGTCGACGTGGAGAATGAGGGCGCGTGGGCCCTGGGTGTATCCGAATACAACGTCGAACTGGAGAAAAACATCCAGCCGAGTCCGAAAGCCGGAATTTGGGCAATCGGGAGGTGGGAGGGACAGTATCGGGCTGTTGTCCCTCCAGATTACCCGCCTCTGTCTGTGAACAGGGAACCCAAAAGGATACGGGTGTGTCTGAACTACAGTGCCCGGGAACTGGCATTTTTCGATGCCTGTACTGCGACCTTGCTCTGTACTTACTCGCTAAGCGAGTCTTATTTTGCCAGGTTCTACCCCTTCTTTTGGATATGGAAGAATTCACACCTCAGACTGTGTAGGTGAGGCTATCACTTAATTGTATTTATCATACATAGAGCAACCTGCCTTACATCCCGCTAGTTTCAATATTTTTTTCTTCTTCCCCTCAAACCTTAGTGTGCTTTGGAAGGTAGAATACTCTGGCACAGGCATGTCCAAACTTTGGCCCTCCTGATGTTTTGGACCACAACTCCCAGAATTCCAAGCTTAGATTGCCAATGGGAAAGGACTGTGGGAGTTGCTATCCAAAACATCCAGAGGGCCAAAGTTTGGACATGCCTGCTCTAGCAAGTCAGATAATCTCAGAGGATGGGGCCCTATCCTGACATCACCTGGCCTCTTTCTCTAGTCCAGCATTCATTTGCACATTAGTACAGACATGGTGTCCTCGGTCCTCTGTGAAATCAGATTGGAGCCACCCATAGGCTGAGTACAGGCTGCTGTCCCTTGAGATAGACCAGCCTTGAAACAGGACTGGAAAAAGTTTATGTTTCACAAGGATATTTCTAGGGAATTCTTATTTTTCGTCTTGTATCACCTATACTGGTGGGAGGCTTAGTGTAACGACACGTCACCCCAGCTCCACGGTCATGAAAAGATCGAGGAAAGGGAGAAATCTGAACCAATGGGAAGGGAAGAAGCAGCTTCTGTCGCAAGATCTGAAGATATTCATGTGATAAAACAGGCAGCAGTTAATGAATGAGCAAGTCTTTTTCTGCTGCTGGCCTTTGAGTAGGACAGGACTGTCCTTGCTGTGTATGCTTTCAGAACAACACTGGCTCGTTGCCCAGCCTTGAGGAAGTTTGTTTTGGGACTGTAGCTCCCAGAAACGGAGCTCAAAATGTCAATTTTCAAAGTTCTGGTACGTTGGGCGACCTTACGCCAGTTTTTAAACAAGCATGCTTCACTGTGGCTGCTTTGTGCCTTCACACTCCTAGATCCTGTTTTATTTATTTATTCCTTTATACATTAATAGGCTCCTGTGGGGATATGTATACATTAACTATAATTTTCATTAAAGAGCACAAATAAAGAATGTGATGTTTTTCCTTGAAAAAAGCTCCTGGGACTCACTGTTGTGGTATCGTGAGCACTGTTTTCTACATTCTAGAGATGTTTTCTAAATTCCAGCATGCATCACTTGTGCCTGTGGACCACACAAGGGCCACCCAGGCCTGTGAGGAGGCCGAAAAAGTGGAGAATCACTCTTCCGGAAAGTTCCATGAAGTAAATTTTTTACACTGAAAATATTTGCCCCTATCCTCTGACACATCCACACAACCCTTCACATTTGAAAACTGGAGGAGGCATCAGCAGAGGGCAATGAGGCCTGCAGTAGGCCTTACGGAGAGGTAAAAACAAGGGCTCCCAGACTCTGTGAGGTTGCCCATCCTTGCCTTCACACAACACATTATTCTTCTCCCTAATATTTTCAAGGCTTGTTAGGCAGAAGGAAGGGTAACTGAACTGATGGGTGGTGGAGGTGTGTTAGAAGTAGCTGAAGGACCTCTACTTCACACCTCCACCAGGAAGGCCACAGCTAACGACCCCTACTTAATGGGTGTTGGGAAGGGTGGGACTTTCATGCACCCCAGGCCATTGTCCACCTGACAAGCCTATTCAGACCAGTGTGGTGTGAAATCAAGGTGAGCTATGAATGGAATGCCTCGCCATTAACTTTCCTCAGAGTGATGAAGCTGCTTGGATGAGTAGCAAAATGTTTTGACCTCACAAGAAAAGAAGTCCAGTTGTCATGACTCAGTTCCAGCTGAAGGGCCTCTGTTTATTTGGAGGGCCGTCACATGGATGAGGGAGTGGGCTTGGGGTGTGTTCGTTTACAGCTCAAGAAGAGGGGGGCTAGGAAGAAACAGCCAGCGTCTTGCCGGTGGTGAGGTGAGGAAAATGCTGGCTCGCACCTAGGGTCTGTGTCACTCAGACCAGCACATGAATTCTGCACCTGCACCATCACCACCACCTCAGCAGGGGCGTAGAGGGAATAGTACCAAGTACAAATATTATTTTGGCACCCCCTCCAGCACAGCATACCGGATATGCCCCATCTGCTCCCCCTACTTGCAGCTCTGGAAAAAATGAGGGCGGGAGGGGCACGTTCTTCCTACTAGAATCAGGAAAGGAAGTCCAGTATAGGTGTGACTTCTACAGAGATAAGCCCTTGGTCCATGTTGCCCCCCTTGTGTCAACACTGAAGGACAGCAGCTCCCTGACCAAAGTCTTCTGTAGCTCGACTTCTTCCTGGTTATTTCCCATCCCAGTGCTAGCTGGATCTAACCTTAAAAGCAACAATGGGGGTCTAGGACGAGCCATGGGATTCGTATGTGTCTGTCCTTTCTAAGGCACCGGCAGAGCACATAAGAAGCAGAGAGAGAGAGAGAGAGAGAGCGTGTCCAGAAATCTCCTTATTTTCAGGATTTCAACAGCACATCAGCACAGGTGTGTGCGTGTGCGTGCGTGTGCGCGCGTGTGCGCGCCCGCCCAGAAATCTCATTTTCAGGATTTCAAACCAAACTGCAACATTTCAAAATAAAATACAATTTCAAGTTGATTAAAATGCTGTAATATTTTTCTCAAGAAAGAAAGAAAGAAAGAAAGAAAGAAAGAAAGAAAGAAAGAAAGAAAGAAAGAAAGAAAGAA
>JAHTLZ010000207.1:209117-222725 GCA_023846285.1 Phrynocephalus versicolor | reverse complement strand
GGAGGATAGCTCAGTGAATGGTTTAGGCATCTGGCCGCTGAGCCAGAAGCCGGGAGTTCGATTCCCCACTGGGTCTCCTTGACAGGGGCTGGACTGGATAATCCATAGGGTTCTCTTTCAGCTCTGCAGGTGAGAGGCTATTTTCCCAGGCCCAGGTTATCTCTTGGTATTGCGGTCCAGCCCTTTCCCCCTTTCCGGGTTTGAGAAGCCGACATACCCAAAGCTTGCCAGGAAAGGTTTGCTTATGGGAAAACTACAATTCCCAGAATCCAACTGGCCTCGAGGGGGCGAGGATTGTTGGGTGGGTGGGAGGGGAGGCTGTCCTGGGGAGGAAGGATCGCGGGAAGCCAGGCTTGGAAAAGCGGCGAGGATGGCGAGTCCAAAGGCCGGTGAGCGCGGAGAGGGCGGAGGGACGGGGGAGGTGGCATCTGGGGCAGGGGAGGAAGTGGGGGTGCGTGGCTTCTCCCCCGACTTCACTGGGGCTGCCTTGGGTTTAACCGCGATGGGTCAGCCGCTGCTTATGTGCGGGGAGAGAAGAAAGGCGCCGTAGTTAAGGATCCCCCCTTTGTCTTCAGTGCTTCCGCGCAGCCATCCCGGCCACGTGGCCACGGACTTGCACAACACTGGCTCTTTGGCTTGAAAACGGAGATGAGCACCGCTCCTTGAGTCGGACACGACTTGCACGCATGTGGGGTGGGGGGTGACTTTTACCTTTTTTACCTTGTCTTCATTACCCTACATTTACTACTCAGCTGCAGCTTTGGTGCAAGTGTAAAGCTGGACTTTCCCCAGTGCAGGAAACGAGTGAAACTTGGGAGATGGGATTTTTAGATATTATGGGCTGCAAAAAAATACCATAAAGCCTTCTCCTCTGGGATCTGGAAGTTGAGTCGTGGCTACTGGACTTCTTTTTTGAGAGATAGAAACGTTTCACTGTTCATCCAAACAGCTTCATCGGTCTGGGAGTTATACCTCCCTTGCAGGGAGGTTACCACAATGTGATTTAGACCTGGGAGGTAGGTCTAAATTTGAAGCCTTTTGAGGCTGCGCTAAGCCAGACTTCAGCCAGACTCCTATTCTTGCCCTGATTCTATCTTGGTAGGAGATGGGCAGAATTCAGCACAGCACCCACACAGGGGTTCTGTGGGCAGCACACACGTGTGTCCCCCCCCCCATCTTCTGGGTTGTCACCCGTTCACCATCAACGGAGCATGCTTCCCTTTTCCGCCTCCAGGCCATCGCCCAATCAGCGACACTGTCATGGGCTTCTCTACTCTTGCTTCCTTGTCTGAGGGTGATCAGCCAGAGGAGACACTCCTGTGCTGCTGCCAGTGAGTGGCTGATCACCCAGAGGTGGACGGGGGGAAGATCTCTGCTGCGCCCATGGTACACCTGTGAGGGTGCCAGGCCGAACCACAGCTCATGCCCATCTCTAATCCTTGTCTTATGCTTCAAAATGTATTCTGATTTGTTTTCCATCTCCATATATCAGCCTGCCAAAGAGGTAGCGCGCTAAGCGTTCAAAAGTTGCCCGCTGGCCATCAATAAAAAAGTGAGGGGAAAAGTTCTCCACCCCTCCCTCCCCCATCCCAGGGACCACCACTTCTCCAGCAAAGTTCTGGGTTTGCCAGCCCACTGTCTCAGTTGAGCGGGGCAGTTCAAGGGCCATGGCGTACTCCCCTGCTCAAGCCGGGTACAAGGGAGGCATGTGCATGGTCATGTGGGTTGCCCCTTGGAAGTGGTGATCTGTGCAAGCATGCATGAGCCCCCCTTGCACCCACCCACACCAGTTCTAGCAGGTGCAAGGGAAGTGTGTGCATGGTTAGCCTTTACATAGGAATGCATTGAAATCTGTTCCCTCCAGAACGGATTAATTACTTTTCAATGCATTCCTATGGGAAACCGCTGCTCTACTTACATTTTTTTTAACTTATGAGCATGTGCTCGGAATGGATAAAATTTGTAAGTAGAGGTTTTAGTGTAGTAGCCCTCAGACACTTTGCGCCAGAAAAAGTAGACCTCGGCCTGTTCAAAGTTAGACAGCCCTGCCGTATATCAATTTACTCGGTGATGTTTTTCCCCTCCTGCTTGAAAACTTGCCATTCCTCTCTTCTTTATGCTTCAGCCGACAAGGAAGAGCATGGGCCCAGGAGTGGCAAGGGATCCCCCAAGGAACGGAAAGCACATGAATACTTACCATGTGGAAAATCTTCTGCCAGCCAGTCATGCCTGGAGAGCCCCCAGCGAAGCCATGTGGAAGGAAAACCTTTCAGCTGTTTTGAATGCGGGAAACGTTTCTCTCAACGGTATCAACTCGTGACTCACCAGAGGATCCACACTGGGGAAAGACCGTACAGATGCTTGGAATGTGGCAAATGCTTTGCCCAAAGAGTTCATCTGAGGACCCACGAGCAAGTTCACACGGGAGAGAGACCGTACGGATGTGAGGAGTGCGGCAAATGTTTCGCTGAGAAAGCCAGCCTCAGAATCCACCAAAGAATCCACACGGGAGAGAAACCCTACAAATGTTTTGAATGTGGCAGGAGTTTTGCTCATAGGTCAGCCCTTCCTCGCCATCAGCGAACTCACACGGGAGAGAAACCCTACACCTGCTTGGTGTGTGAGAAAAGCTTTGCATGCCAGGGACATCTTGCGCAACATAAAAAAACCCACACCGGGGAGAAACCCTATAAATGCACTCAATGCGAGAAGTGTTTCAGTGTCCGTTCCACTCTGACCTTGCACCAAAGAGTACACACTGGAGAGAAACCTTACAAGTGTGCAACATGTGGAGCATGCTTTGCTTACAGCTCCGGTTTAGCGAAGCACCAGATACGCCATACAGAAGAGAGAGCCCACGAATGCCTGGAGTGTGGGAAACGTTTTTTCCATCTTCCTGACCTTCGGAGCCACCAAGTGATTCACAGAGGGGAGAAGAAATATAAATGTTTGGAATGCGGGAAATGTTTTTCCTATCGGTTATACCTTGCGACTCACCACAGGCTCCACACGGGCGAGAAACCCTACCGATGCTTGGCGTGCGGGAAACGTTTCAATCAAAAGTGCAACTTAAACAAACACCAAAGCGTCCACACGGGGGAGAAAGGCTACCAATGCCAACAGTGTGGAAAGGGTTACACCCAAAAAGAGTCCCTGGTTGCCCACCAAAGAAGCCACACGGGAGAAAAACCTTACAAATGCCACCTGTGTGGGAAAGAGTTTTCTCAGCAGAGTCGACTCAAGAGTCACCAGAGTGTCCACACGGAGTTAAAAACGGCAACGGGTGTGGAGAGTGGGCAATGTTTTTCTCGCTCTTCACAAATAACATGCCATCAAAGAGTTCACGCCAGAAAGAAACCTTACCAGTGTCTGGAGTGTGGAACTACATTTACTCGTTATTCAGGGCTGGTAAAGCACCAGAGATGCCACACAGGTGAGAAACCCTATCTCTGTGTAGAGTGTGGGAAAGGTTTTGCTGATAAAAATGGCTGCCTCGTGCATATGCGGAGCCATACCGGCGAGAAACCTTATCTATGTGTGGAGTGTGGGAAAGGTTTTGCTCGTAAATATGGCTACGTCATCCATATGCGGATCCACACAGGCGAAAAACCCTATAAATGCGTCGAATGTGGGAAGTCTTTCACTCAGGTGCCACACTACCGACGTCACATGCGAACCCACACCGGAGTGAAACCATACACCTGTTCAACATGTAAGAAACAGTTTTCCCAAAAGGTTCATCTCATAAGCCATCAGAGAGCGCATCTAGGAAAGCAGTAGTGTAAGTGACTAGAGATGAAAACGTTCTGGAAATTTTGAAGCTTGGGGTGGAAAAGTTCCCCCCCCCAAGAAAAAACACACAGAAATTTTCACAACAATTGAAATATTGCTAATTAGCACTCCCCCCACCTTACAGCTTGAAAGTCATTCTGTTACCTTTTTAACTTAAGTATATACTGTACTTTCAGGTTCTTTTTGTGGCTCTGTGTTTTCTTCCAATGCTTGGAGGCCTAGTGAAGCATACCCCACCCACATGCAAAAAAAAAGGGGGACACGTTTTCTTTGTGACAATAGCAGCACCTCCTAAAGGAAGAAATGCATCTTGTGCTTTCAGTTTCTAACCTAGGACTTGCTTGTCCTCAGTGCACAGAAATTAGAATAATCTGATACTATGCATATTTTTAAAAAAATGATTTGGAAAATATTTGAACACCCTGTCTTAAAATATTTCATTCATCACATTGAAATAAAACATTCCATAACCATTTTTTTCTTTTTTCCTTTTTTGGTTTTTCAGGAAAAAAATCCCCAAAAAGGCTTCAGGAAAAAACCCACAAAAAACCACATTTTTTTAAAAAAAAAATCATTTCCCCCAGGCCTTAACATCTCTATAAGTGACTGTAATGTAAGAAGTCATTTGCTTACCAGTCAGATGTTGCAAAGTTCCAGAGAGTCTGTAGAGTAGGGACACCTTAGGATAGCTTAGACTTAGAGTACTGGTTCCTAACCATTTGTCCCCAGATGAACTATGGCTGAACTACGGCTCCCAGGAATCCTGGTCACACACAGGTAATGGTGAAGGCTTCTGGGAGAGACAGTGGTACCTCAGCTTACGAATTTAATCAATTTTGAATGTATGCTCTTAAGTCGATCTACTCTTAAGGGTACTTATCTAAAAAACTGAAAAAAATAAGTTAAAAAATAAAAAAATGAAAAATGTTTGTACATCGAGCAGACCATATCTAAAATTGGGAGGGGTTGCTAATTCCCTAGGATAGGACCTTGACAGATTAGAGGGCTGGGCCAAAGCTAACAGAATGGGTTTCAACAGAGGGAAATGTAGGGTGCTGCATCTAGGTAAAAAGAATGAATTGCACAGATATAGGATGGGGGATACCTGGCTAGAAAATAGTACCTGTGAAAGGGATCTGGGAGTCTTGGTGGATCACAAATGGAACATGAGTCAGCAGTGTGATGCGATGGCCAGGAAAGCCAATGCAATTCTTGGTTGCATCAACAGAACCACTGATCTGGATCAAGGGAAGTGATAGTACCCCTCTATTCTGCTCTGGACAGACCCCACCTGGAGTCCTCTGTCCAGTTCTCTGTTCCTCAATTTAAAAAGGATGTTAACAACCTCGAGCAAGTACAGAGGAGGGTGACCATGATGGTTGAAGGTTAGGAAGAAATGTCTTATGAGGAACGACTTAGGGAACTGGGAATGTTTATCCTTTCAAAAAGAAGACTGAGAGGGGATATGAAAGCTATGTTTAAATATTTGCAAGGATGTCATATTGAAGAGGGAACAGGTTTGTTTTCCATGGCTTCAGGATGTGGGGCAATGGTTTCAAACTACAGGGAAAGAGATTCCATTTGAACGTAAGAAGAACCTCATGAAGGTTAGAGCTGTTCGGCAGTGGAATATGCTGCCACAAAGGAGGGTGGTGGAGTCTCCTTCTTTGGAGGTTTTTAAGCAGAGGCTGTTGGGAGTCCTGTGATGGAGGTTCCTGCATGGCAGGGGGTTGGACTGGATGGCCCTTGAGGTCTCCTCCAACTCTATGATTCTATAATTCTAATATTTGTAAGGCAGCTGTTAAAACGTCAACAGTTTCCCGCTCTTAAGTCAAATTGCAAGTCAAGCTGCTTTTAAGTCGGGGTACCACTGTATTGCAAAGACTATCTAGGGCAGTGTTGGAAATCTTTGCCATGGGCGCCAAAGGTGGCACGTGGAGCCCTTTCTGTTGGTACGTGACATCGGCCCCTCACAGCCACGGCACTTCCCCCTCCGCTCAGAGCACGCCACTGTGCTCCGTGAAGAGAGCTGTGCGAAGGGGAGGCAGTGGTTTGTGGGTTCTTTTGTAGCCCCAGTTGACTCTTCAGCCATGCTGCTTTTAGCCCTTCAGGTATCTTCTAACTCTATGATTCTATGATTGAGACTGAAATTGGTTGCTGTCAAGAGATGACCCAAAGCATGGCAGGGGGTTGGACTGGATGGCCCTTGAGGTCTCTTCCAACTCTGTGTTGTGCCGTTACAGTCATGACCAACTCCTTGTGACTCCATGTCCATGGAGTTTTCTTGGCAGGAATACTGGAGTGGTTTGCTATTTTCCTACTCCAGGCGCCTACAGCACCTGGTCTTCCCTGGTGGTCTCTCATCCAAGTACTAACCAGGGCTGACCCAGCTTAGCATGTACAGGGCCCTGCTAAATCTCAGCTCAGCTCCTTATGCAGTCCACCTTCATGGTTCCCTCCCAGTTTTTCTTCCTGCAGTGAAACTATATACAGTCATTGGGCCTTCAGTATCTCACCTTTCAGAAACATCCATCGTATTTATTTACAGAATTTAGCCACCCCACTATCTTGTGTGGATTCCATTCTGTTTTAGAGTTTCTGAACAGTAGGATCTCATATCCGATGGGGATTGGTTCCAGACACCCCCATGGATACCGAAAGCCATGGATAGTAGCAAGCACCATATACAGTAGGACCCCCGTATCCACGGGGGGATTGGTTCCTGGCCGCCTCGTGCATAATGAAATACATGAATAAGAGTGAACAGAGGGTGCTAGGGGGAAAAGTGGGAGAGCCCGCCAGCACCCCAGTGGACCTCCATCGTGGCACTGCACTAAGTGGCCACTTCCTCTACTGCCAGGTGGGCAGGCTCTGCTAGGCTGCACAGCCGCTTCCTCTACTACCGCCGCTCTTGCAGGCAGGTGGGCGGGCTCTGCTGGGCCACACAGCCTCCACCCCCAGTGTCCCAAGTGGGCAGTCCTGGGTTGTACATCCTGTCCCCTTGCCCTGCTGCTCGCTATCCGCGGATAACTGAATCAGCGGATGGTGAATCAGTGTATACAGAGGTGCTACTATATATAGCATGGTAAAGGGGATGAGGGGACTGCCCAGAAAATTATTTTCACATGCATTACCAGATTGGGTACTAGAGAATTCCAGAGATCAAGCAATGTATTCTTCGCTAATAAGTATGCATAGTATGCTCTCTGGCTCACTCTAGTGGCCAGTTCTGTTAATGCATGTAAAAATAGTTACTCTGGATACTCTATTTTTTCCTTTTAATATTTTTAACATTTTCAGATGATGGATAAGTAAAACCCTGGATAATGATCCCACAGATATAGGGGACCTACTGTACTTCCCCACAAAGCACTCTTTAAGCCTATTGAAACCAGCTTCTGAAAGTCCATAATATATCCTGTGTTTCCTTTTCTCAGAATAACAGTTCCAGGAAGGCATGGTCCTGTCCTCCTCAAGTTCCTACTCTTTCCACTTTTTTGACTAGTTCTTCCCTATGAATAAGGGCCAGACCCCAACTATCCAGTTCCCTTACAGCTTCGTCAGCAACACAAAAATGTTAGGAGCCCAAGTGAAAAAAATTGGGTGGACCATACATTTTTGGACAAGTGGGGCTTCCAACAGATATCAAGATTTATTGAAGTTTACCACCGCCGAACACTCCGCCGCCACCGCCTGCCTCAAATACATTTTTTAAAACCCACTTCTTCCCACCCCACCCCACCCAGTCTGGCAGCTTGCGGGGGAAGGAGCGGGTTTTTAAGAATGTCTCTGAGCAGCCAAGGCAAGCAGCAGTTGTAGCCACTGCAGCTGTGCCTCGTTTGCTCAAAGACATTAAGATAGAGTTCCTTCGTAAGTCGAAAGAGCCCTATCTTTCGCTCGTAACACGCCAAGGAAAACCGCCAGCAGATTTCTGCTCGTGAGTTCGGTTTTCTCATACGTCAGGTGCGTCGTAAGTTGGGGTGCCAGCGTAAAACAAATATGCTGCTTGTCTCCTGTTGTGTTACAAATTCAATCACAATTTCCCCCAACATTTCAGCCCAATATAATACACATCTCCTTTCTCAACTTAAAAGAATGTCCTTTCATAGTTTCCTTAATATGTTATCCATATTCTGTCTTTCCTTACTTCTATTTTTCACCTGCTTAAGATTCCCTGCAAATGGCGTTGAAAGATAGCCTCTCTCTCCAACCCGGAGGTGGTCCTTAAGCATCCGTAATGATCGCCATTGATACCCTTGTTCTCTATGAACTTGTCCGGTCCTCTCTTAAAGCTGTCAAGGCTGACAGCTGTCACCACTTCTTCTGGCAGGGACTTCCACAGACCAGTGATCCCCTGGGTGAAAATGTACTTTCTCTTATTTGTTTGAGATCTAGCACCCAAGAGTTTCATGGAGTGCCCCCTAGTTCTAGTGCTGTGCAATAGGGAAAACAGTTTTTCCTTATCTACTTTGTCCACACCGTGTAGGATTTTATAAACTTCAATCAGGCCACCACTTAAGAGGCTGTCATTCAAGAGTGAAGAGGCCCAGTGTACACAAGGTATGTCTGGGAGGGTACCATGGCCTACTGACCATTTGTCACCCAAGTCACTCTTATCACTCTGCCATGTGATAAGGCCATCTCTGGCCACACACACCTTCATTGTTTGAGCGACTGACGTATTTGAGCAGAGGAAGAAATGGACAAACAAGGGACAATGCCAACCCACACAAAAATCCAGCCTCTTTCTCAAGAAACTTGATGCATCCTGAACTGGTGTAGAACAGGAGACGTTGAATAGTTTACTTGGTTCACGTGATAAGAAGAGAGGGAACACAATGACGTCCCTGAAACAGAACAGAGATTTCAGTGCACATAGATTAGAAAGAAGCAAATAATATAGACTGGACTGGAGTCCAATCAACACACCACAGAAGTTGCTTTGTAGGATAAGAACAGGATTGCAAGGGCGGTTTTAGGATTTCAATATAAATATTAATGCATGCAAATTATAAAGCACAGCGCATAAAGCAAAACATAAACAGAGCATCACTAAGAAACAACACAGAGCAAAGAATGATTACATATACTCAGAGGTTGGGTGGCGAGTGATGAAATAGTACTTTCATAATTTATATTTAAACACCAGGGTTTGCAAGTTATCTGTCAAGGAAAAATAGATAGGAAGCATGGTCCGGGGCGCAGAAGAACTTAAGAATTTAATCCAACGGTCAGAAGTGTGGACAGCTGCTCTGTTTAGAATAGCTTTACATCAGTGGTTCTCAAACTGTGGGGTCCCCAGATGTACCTGGACTGCAACTCCCAGAAGCCTCCACCACTTGCTGTGCTGGAAGGGGTTTCTGGGAGTTGCAGTCCAGGAACACCTGGGGACCCCACAGTTTGAGAACCACTGCTTTAGATAGAAACCAGTTCAGGCTACTGATCGCCAACGTTCTACGAGGACATGGCACTTGAAGAAGAACTGAAATGGGAGGATATTAAGAATGAATATATCTGAAGTGTACTTAATAGTTAAGATAGGCCATACATGTATTTATTATTATTTCTATGGATTCTGATTGAACACTAATGGTGTACATTAGAACAGAGCTTAGAGTCCATCAAAAGGGAGCCAACAACATACTAATTTTAATAACAAGCTATATCTTTTCTCCACACTACAGTAGCGGTACTGCTATTTCTAACTGGCCCTTCTAACGATCAAAATTCATTAAGCAAGACGTCAAATACATAATTCGCTCAACATACTCATTACATAATTTCTCTTTGGTGAAACGCATATTTTAAACATCTCATTTTATTTATGTTACTGTATTTCAAATGCTACACAGAAGAGTTTCGTGTCATCCGCAAACTTGGCCACCTCAATGCTTATCCCTGTCTCCAGGTCTTCTAACATGTGAAAAAAAATGCTTCTCCTTCATTCCCAATTTCCTCACAATGTCATCATCTTTGGCTTTGTGTTTCGGGCTTCCTCCCCCAGGCCACCACTGGGTTTATGCTTGTGCAAGGTGACACTGAATACCTCCTTGTGTGAACCCAGCTCTATGTAAATGGAACAGAGGAACAGAATCTTGCCCTTCGTATGCTTCCAGGGCCCCTATTCTCCTGCACAATTATCTTCTTCCAGACGCCCAGATACTAGTTGGCTTCAGAAATCAGGTGGGCAGACATGCCTGGTGAGAAAACACTGCTCTTTTCCTTCCGTAAGAAGACCACATTTTTAAAAATTAGCTCTTGCTGTCCGATATTGGTCACCTCATCACATTCTCTTCTGTTCAAGCTGATTTTTATTGCTTGGAAGGACGCCTGCCACGCCTCTTCGGTTTCTCTTTCTGGTGAATTTTGAGATGCCTGGAAAAGGCTGAAGGGTCAGCAAAGTCCCGTCCGCATTGAGGGCATTTGTAAGGTTTTTCTCCCGTATGGCTTCTCTTGTGGATGGCCAGCCCGGAGGTATAAGCAAAACATTTCCCGCACTGCAAGCATTTGTAGGGTTTCTCTCCCGTGTGGACGCGGAGGTGGCCGACGAAAGAGGTGGTGTCGGCCAGACATTTCCCGCACTCGAAACATTTGTAGGGTTTCTCTCCCGTGTGGATCCTTTTGTGTCGCGTAAGGTCGACGCGGTAGGGGAAACATTTCCCGCACACCAGGCATTTAAAAGGCTTCTCTCCCGTGTGGACTCTCTTGTGCTGCATGAAACCCGAATGCCCTGCAAAGCGTTTCCCGCACTGGGAGCACTCGTAGGGCTTCTCGCCGGAGTGAACCCTTTTGTGTCTCGTAAAGGTCGAGCTGTCCATGAACTGCTTCCCACACTGGGAGCACTGGAAGGGCCTCTCCCCTGTGTGGAGTCTCCTGTGGCACGCCAGGGTGGAACGCACGGAAAAACACTTCCCGCATTCTGCGCATTTATAGGGTTTCTCTCCGGTATGGATTCTCCGGTGGCTGGTAAGAGCCGAGAGGGCAGCAAACCCTTTCCCGCATTCTGAGCACTGGTTGGGTTTTTCCCCGGTATGGACCTTCTGGTGCCTGAGGAGGTGAGGCTGCTGACCAAAGAATTTCCCACACTCTAAACATTTGTAGGGCTTCTCCCCCGTGTGGGTTCTTCGGTGGTTCAAATAGGAGGACTGCTGTGCAAAGCTCTTCCCACACTCGGTGCATTTAAAGGGTTTCTCGCCGGTGTGGACTCTTTTGTGGTTTGCCCACTGCGAATGCTGAATGAAGGACTTCCCACACTCCAAGCACTTGTAAGGTTTCTCGCCCGTGTGGTACCGCCGGTGGTTCACGTAGGGCGACTGGTGAGCAAAGCATTTCCCGCAGTCCAGGCACTGGTAGGGTTTTTCTCCGGTGTGGACTCTCCGGTGGCTCGTGAGCTGACAGCGCTGGGCAAAGCATTTCCCACAGTCTATACACTGATAGGGTTTCTCGCCGGTGTGGATTCTTTGGTGTATTATCACTTCCGCTCTAGTGCAGAAGCATTTTATACATTCCGTGCATTTATACGGCTTCACTCCGGTGTGGATTTTCTCGTGTTTGGTGAGGGTCGAACGGTCGGCAAAGTACTTCCCGCATTCAGAGCAGTTGAAAGGTTTTTCTCCGGTGTGAACTCTCTCGTGGTTGACGAGGCCCGACTTCTGAGCAAAACCTTTCCCACACACGGAGCATACATGTTTTCTCTTGCGGTCACCTGTTAGCAGAAAAGAGGGCATAATAAACTCCATCGCCTAGGTGGCAGAATACGCCAGAAAAAAAGATTGACAAGTTCTCCCTGAGTCAAAGAGGAGGGATGTGTAATATCTTTCCGGAAGTCTTTCTGTCAAAAGTGTAGAAAAAGTGTCTACTTTTGAGATGAACCCTTCACAGATCTGGACAAGAAAACGTTATGAACATATGAATAGATTAACAAAATGTGTCTCCCTAAATAATCAGACTACAGTAATCCCCTGCTTATCACGGGGGTTAGGGACCCAACCTGACCTGCGATAAAAGAAAATCCGCAATATGCGGATGCTGGGTCAGATCAGAACTGTGGAGACTATCTGGGGCCTCATACACTTATCTTAGGCCCGGCCCTGCCCTGACTAGGCCTCCAACGGGGTTCCCGGGCCTGTTGGGAGGCCCCAGAAGTGGTTTCAGGTGACCAGGAAGGCACTCAACAGACCACAAGTAATTCAAAACATGAAGTACACCATTAAATTATAAAAAACAAGACTTGGTACCTAAGCCATTAAATCAACAGCAACCCTCTGCACACCTTCAGGTGTAGCAACGTATTACAATCCTCAAACAGCACTGAAAATGGGCCTGCTCATTTAATACTAATCATAAATGTTCAAAACATTTACAGTTAGAAAAGACAGACCTGCTGCATGAGAAAGGCTTCCTTCTCAGCTTCTTTTGCTGAGCAAAGCACAGCTTCTACCCTTCAAGTCCTAGCACGGATGCCATCGCTAGCTCAAAAGGAAGCTGGCTAAATCAGAATGGCTAATGGTAGCCTCCAATGTCCTGCTTGCCCCAAGGAAGGAGATTGAAAAAGTTACCTTTTTTGAAAATTACAATTCATAGATTCCCCACAGCCCGTTTGGCCATTTTCCATGATGGCTGGAGGATTCTGAGGTCCGTATCAAAAAAAAAAATTAAATTTCCAAGTTCTGCTTTTAATTCTCCATTAACCATTGACCCAATATCTTATTGCTGCTGCCACCGCCTTTTGAAAACAGGTGGATCTAATGTCACTAGCAACTGACAATTCTCCTTTGCAAGCTATAATAAGTTCTACTTGGCAGGTCCGAGATCATTTTGTAATGAGAGGGAGTCAGCATAGTAGGCCAGGTGTCTTTTCTTTTTCTTTTTTTCTTCTTTCTTTCTTTTTGTTGGTGGGAGGGGGTGGAGATTAAATTGGCTGTCATGACCTAATTCAAAATTTCCTAAGAGAAGGAATATCCAGGCATTGAGACTGAAAGAATGCTGCTATTAAATAAACTTGGAGCCAAAAATCCTTACTGAAATCTACTAGGGATGGGCATTTCGTTTTGGAACCAGTAGGTTCCGGGAGCCCAGGTGGTCCTTGGAACCGGCTGATACATGCAGATCCAATTGCTTTACCTTTCTCTGTCTCGCGCAGAGTTAAAATCCAATGAGGAAGCATGCTGCGACGTCATCTGTGCTAGATCTGTGATGCTGGCCAATCAGGAACTGTGCAGGGACAGGCATCATCCCGCCTCCGTCTCTGATTGGCCAGCAGCACAAAGTAGGAAAGATGATGTCGCAGCGCACTTCCTTGTTTGATTTTAAACCTGCGCAAGACAGAGAAAGGTAAAGAAATTGGATCTGCGTGTATCAGCCAGTTCCGAGGACCACCTGGGCTCGCATGGTTCGTTTCGTAACCTACTGGTTTCGAAATGAAATGCCCATCCCTAAAATCTAGTGATAGATCCAAGCAGGGACTTATGTCAACCCCCACCCCATCCCCAGTTTAAGTTGCATCGAGGAAGGCTTTAATATGATATTAACACCAGTTTAATTATGCTATCCCAGAAGCAATGGGCCATCTAGGATGTGAGCAGGAGATGGGCCCAAACTGATCTCTGTTCTGATGCAGCATATGGACAGTGGCACAGTTGGGGTGGGGTGGGGGTACTGTGGCAGTCAACCCAGGTGCAATTTTTTTTTCGGGGATGCAAAACTGCTGCCCTTGTATGTGTCTTGCGCTCCATCTTATCAATCCCCCCCCTCCTTCCCGCTCCCACTGACACACACACACACACACACACACACACACACACACACACACACACA
>JAHTLZ010000207.1:184476-198975 GCA_023846285.1 Phrynocephalus versicolor | reverse complement strand
GCCCACCGCTGGTCTACCAGGAATCAAAATTCATTTGCTGATGGTATTTCAGTGCTGCAATAAACCCTGATTCCCAGGTTGCAAAGAAAAAAGAAACCTAACCTGGCCCGGAGTCATGGAAGGCCTGAATACTTGCCCGTTCGTGATATTTTAGGACAGGCATGTCCAAACTTCAGCCCTCCAGATGTTTTGGACCGCAACTCCCACAGTCCTTTGCCATTGGCAATCTAGGCTTAGAATTCTGGGAGTTGTGGTCCAAAACATCAGGAGGGGCGAAGTTTTAGGTGGTATTGCCCACACTTATGTGTTCATTTGAAAGTGGAACAGAAAGGAAGACTGGGAGCATAAACGGAATGGATTCTATTCCAGATACATTCTATCCCCTCCTACAGTTACATTGATCTGATATCACTTGAAGTGCCAGGGCCAGAGAAAAAGAATTAAGAGTGACAATTAATAGTAAAAATCATGACATCTTTTTGTGTTTTGGAGAGGGGTGCAGATTCAGGTTTCTAAACGATGTGCCTATGGCAATGTGGCAGAGGTAGGCATATTGTAGGTTTGTGAAGTATCCTAAATGCAGTGTGCATGCCCGTATAAATAAAGGCCAGGGGATATTCTATATCTGCCCATTTTGGTTGGCTCCCCAAACTCAACAGAGCTCCTTTTGCATAAAATACCTCCCCGGGTGATTCTGGCATTTTGCTGTACTGCAAAGAGGGTACGGCATGTGAGTAATTAGTTTGCGTGCAGGTGAGATGAAAAGCAATGCCTTTCACCTTCCCAGTTTCTAAATCTCCCTTTTCTTTTCTACTCCTGAGCCTCGCGGTGCAGTGGTTAAATGCCTGTACCGCAGGTAAAACTGTGCTCATGACCTTGGGTTCAATCCCAGGCAGCAGGCTCAAGGTTCACTCGGCCTTCCATCCTTCTGAAGTTGGTAAAATGAGTACCCAGCTTGCTGGGGGGTGGGCAATGTGTAGCCTGCATACTGTAATGAAACTGTAAACCGCCCAGAGACTACTTGAAGTGGTATGGGGTGGTATATAAGCAGAACACTTTGCTTTTTTCTTTTTACAACAACCCTTTAGAATTGGTTAGGCCAAAGATGGGTCAGTGAGCTGCACGGCCAAGAAAGGATTCAAACACAACTACTCTGTGGTTTGACTTTCCAGCCACAATGCCAAACTAGCAACTCCCCCAGACCCCACATTTCTCCTCTGTGATTGCCTGGGCACCCATGCCTTTATCAACAGGAATGGACTGAAGTTTATAAAATCATACAGGGTGTGGACAAAGTAGATAAGGAAAAGCTGTTTTCCCTATCGCACAACACTAGAACTAGGGGGCACTCCATGAAACTTTTGGCTGGTAAATCTCAAACAAATAAGAGAAAGTACCTTTTCACCCAGAAGATCACTGGTCTGTGGAACTCCATGCCAGAAGAAGTGGTGGCAGCTGTCAGCCTTGACAGCTTTAAGAGAGGACTGGACAAGTTCATGGAGAACAAGGGTATTGATGGCTATCCTTATGGATGCCTAAGGACAACCTCCGGGTTGGAGAGAGAGGCAGGATATCTCTCAATATGCCATTTGCAGGGAATCTTAAGCAGGTGAAGACATCTGCTTGGGAACACCCTGGAACAAATGGTGAGCCGCTGTGTGAGACAGAACGCTGGACTGGATGGGCTGTGGCATGTTCCAGCAAGGCTGTTCTTATGTTCTTATTAAGATTAGGTAGGAAATAAACATACATATAGCTTTGATCAGCATGGGGTGGGTCAATGCTACAAAACTCAGTAGGTGAACCTGGGGCCAGCCACGCTCTCTCCACTTTGGAAAGTAAATTGTGAGGTTCAAGTGGTGGAAGGGGGGGGGTATCAATATAGTGAGTGAGAGAGAGAGATTCAATATAAACATGAAATACAATAGGAACACCAGATCTTTTGGAGGTACGTCCCATATATGCTGAAAAACGCAGATTAAATGCTATTTTAATAGCACATGCTACGCATAGCATGGTCTTTGGTGCCCCCTATTGGCCAGTTTGGTTAACTTCATCTTTAGTAAAATTTCTGATTTTTCTTTAAATATTTTTAATATTTTCAGACTGTGTACAGTATACGTGAATCAGTGGATACTAGTGCTAGAGTTATGGGGGTCCTTCTGTAGATTAAAATGTGGAAATATGTAAAATCAATTACAGAACATCCTGACCAAAGATTAAATTACTGTATTTTCCCATCTATAAGATGCTGCCATGTATAAGACAACCTCAATTTTAGTCTAACAAGTTTAGACAGAAATATAGCCATACACGGAAAAATGCGGTACCATTTCTGACACTCCACATTACTCCCCCTGCAATGAAAAGAGCAGCTCACCTATATGATGCCTCTGATGGTGAATTAAGCTCCTGTTTGCACTAAACTTCTTCCCACACTCCAGGCAGGCATAGGGTTTCTCTCCCGTGTGGACACGCTGGTGAGTGACAAGATGTGTCCGGTTAGCGAAGCACCTTCCACACTCGTTGCATTTATAGGGTTTCTCGCCCGTGTGGACTCTCTGGTGCTTCACAAAGGCTGAGCGATCGGCAAAAGCCTTCCCGCACTCCAAGCATCGATGGGGCTTCTCGCCCGTGTGGCGCCTGTGGTGCCTCGTCAGGTGCGAAGGAGACCCAAAACACTTCCCGCAATCCAAGCATCGGTAGGGCTTCTCTCCCGTGTGGGTCCTCTGGTGTCTCACGAAGGTCGAACGCTCCGAAAAGCACTTCCCACATTCTAAGCATTTACAAGGCTTCTCTCCGGTGTGGACTCTCTGGTGGCTGACGACGTGCGACTGGCGGGCAAACGATTTCCCACACACCAGGCATTTGTAGGGTCTTTCCCCCGTGTGGACCCTCCGGTGACTCCCCAGGTGTTCCTGGCGGGCAAAGGTCTTCCCGCACTCTGCACATTTATAGGGCCGCTCTCCCGTGTGGACTCTTTGGTGTTTCGCGAAGACCGAACGGTCGGCGAAACATTTCCCGCACTCGGGGCATTGGTACGGCTTCTCCCCGGTGTGGACCCTCTGGTGTTTCAAAAGGTGAGACTGCTGGACGAAACTCTTCCCGCACTCCGAGCACATGTGAGACCTCTCCGCGGCGTGAATCCTCTTGTGGCTCACGAGCGCCGACGGATCCGCGAAGCACTTCTCACACTCCGGGCACTTGTAGGGCTTTTCGCCCGTGTGATACCGTCGGTGGATGACGAGCTGGGACTGGCACGCAAAATGCTTCCCACATTCCAAGCATTTGTAGGGGGTCTCCCCTGCGTAGATCCCTTGGTGCCTGGCCAGGTGGGCTTTGCGGCCAAAGTATTTATCGCACACCAGGCATTTGTAGGGTTTTTCCCCAGTGTGGACAATCTGGTGGCTCATGAGGTGCGAATGGCAACCAAAGCACTTGCCGCATTCGAGACATTTATAAGGTTTCTCGCCTGTGTGGATCCGCATGTGCCTGGTGAGGTTCGGCTTCTGGGTAAAACGCTTCCCACACACCGTGCATAAGTGCTTTTTCCGCGGGTTATCTGCGTGTTCAAATGAAAGGCAAACAGGAGAAAAATAATAATTCAGGAAGGAACTGAAGGAAGCCTTTCTCGTGGCACACTGGCTAAAGGGCTGTACTGCAGCTAAAACTGTGCTCACAACCTGGGGTTCAATCCCAACTAGCCATCTCAAGGTTCACTCAGCTTTCCATCCTTCCAAGGTAGGTAAAATTAGTACCCGGGGGGGGGGGGCAATATATAGCCTGCACAATTAAAATTGTAAACTGCCCAAAGAGTGCTTAAACGCCATGGGGCCATTTATAAGCAGAACACTTTACTTTGCTTTCTGATTTTTTTAGAAATGGAAAACCAGACTCTGAAATTCTAGAGAGCGAGGAAAAAATACTGATTTTACCGACCCCACCAAAAAAAACCTGAATATCAGTTAAATATTGGCACAGTATGTATGCTGTTCTCAATATTCCCATTTTTGTAGCTCCGATAATTCAAAAATACCAGAATGTCTGGTATAAAAAAACAATGACTGGTTTTATCTAACATATACAAGTTGTTGTTTGTTGTTACTGAGGGAGCTCTTATGACTTTAAAGACCATAAAAATGACCACGGAGAATTAAGCATAGCCTTCTCTTCCAGTAAATCAATGGTTATGCCTATCACAAAATTCGGAGAAAACTGCACTGGGAGAAGGGTTGGGAATATATGAGCAGCAAAGGATTAAAACCTGACATCATATAAAATGGAAATAAAATCAGCAGTGAAACAATATTGCTAAGTTATCTGTCAGAACGGCTCCTACCTCGTAATAACACCCGTAACCCTTGCTCTTCCTTCCCAGGACATCTGAGGGTGCCAACGCTGAGGGAGGCCCGTAAAACAATTACCAGGAATTGGGCCTTGTCAGTGGCAGCATCTCATATTTGGAATCAACTCCCCTCACACATCTACCTGGCACCCACACTGCAGGTCTTTAAAAACACTCTTGAAGACTTAGCTTTACAAAACGGCTTTCCCTGGCTATTGACTATCATTGCTGCTAATCTGTTTTCAAAATCTTTCTTTTACCTCTGTTAGGGCATCTTGGATTGTGGTATTTTTTTTATTGTGATGTTGATTTTGATTTTGATTATGGTCTATTATTTTTGTTCTACGCTTGTTATGTTTCATTATTTACCTGAAAATTCTGTAAACTGCCCTGAGTGGCTTTTATGCCAGATGGTGTGGTATGTAAGTCAAATAAATATATCAACAAATAAGTTTTAAAAGTACTAATAATAGTGTTTTTTTTAAATGTCTTGGAGAATAAAAAGATTTTCAACAGCCACTGAGAAGGTTGCAATGGAAGCTCCAGGGCAGAGCTTAGAAAGGTCCGGCTGGCCGCCATCTTTGCTGTCCTTCGACAAGAAAGCAAAGACCTTTCTCTTCAGGCAAGCTTTCCCTCAGGAACCTGTTATGTGACTTGAATGTTATACATTACTGCTTGGACTGAATTTCTAGTACTACTTATGTTATTCCACTCTTAATTTCCCCCCTCTTATAGTAGCATTTTTTCTTTAATTGTTTGCTTATTGTTCTTAGTTTTAATACTGCCTTTTTAATGACACAAGATGCCTCTTCAAATGTATTGTTCTTACGTTTGAATACAGTGGACCCTCATATAACAAATGGTTTGTATAACATAAAATCTGTACAACATAAAAAAATTCCAGAGATAGGGGAAATCTGCTTAACAGAATCACCTGTGGGGCAAATCCATATAACATAAAAATGGTCGTGAATGGGGATTACTCCGTTTTCAATGCATTCCTATGGGAAATTTGTATAAAGGAAAATTTGCTTAACAGAATTTCATTTGGAACGAATTAATTCCTTTATACAAGGTACCACTATATTTGTCTCTAATGTTTCTCAGCTGTATATTGTCCCTCAGTGTTGTAAGCCGCCTTGGGTTCTTTCCAAGGAGAAAGGTGAGATAAAAATATTTTGAACAAACAAACAAGTAAACCTTTTGACTACAACTCCCAGCCTGCACCCGGCCCCTTCAGCATGACCAACGGCTGGGAAATGCCATCCAGAGAAGTAAGACTGCCCAGCTTTCGTGCCAGACAAATCTCCCTGTGGGACGCGTGGCACTGAAAAGGGACAAGCGCTGGTCTGACATGTGGGCTTCAGGTTCTCAGCTCTTGTTTTAAACCAGGGCTGTGCCATTGCACTCAGTATGTGCTCAGAGGCAAGATGTAAGAAAAGGTTGCTGAATCAGACCAAAACAGACCAATCAGAGTAGAACTGGTCTCAAGGTGGAACATGTTCCCCCAAAAAGGCTTATCCCCCAAAATGCCATCAAGTCCTCCTCATTCATTAAGGCAAGATCGGGCCCCTCACAGTAGCCACGGCAACCGAGCACCCTGTAAGTAGGAGAGCAAGCGTCCAGCTCTCTCCATCCTTTCCTTTAAAGCAGACTACCATTTTAAATAGCTTGTTATTGTTGCTCCAAAGATGACGCAAGGTGCTACAGAAGGCTAAAAAGGACTGAAATAAATTATAAAAATCCAGCGAGGACCAAAGTCTTACCTGAGTTGGCGTCAAATATCTTCCTTCCATCAAAGGCATGAGGTTCCGGCACACAAGGATCTTCCCCTTGTTCTAGGCGTGAGATGACTCCAGGCTTAGGTATTGGAACTCCTTCTCAGGAAAAGGAGAGAAAAGGAACGGTTCAGTTGTAACTGTTGTACGTAAGAAAAGCCAGCTGGAACAGCCCCCAAAAGCACAACGTGATTGATGTCCTCCCGTCGACCACAGGGGGCCACCAGATGTTCTGAGGAGCCTGCGAGTGGGGGCGGAAGATGGAAACCATACGGGCCTCCCCTACTCCTTAGTCCTGGCATGATCAAACTTCAGCCCTCCTGATGTTTTGGACCACAACTCCCAGACTGTATTTCCAATGGCAAAGGACTGTGGGCATTGTGGAGGGCCGGAGTTTGGACATGCCTGCCTTATTCCTAGCATGTGGCACCCACATCTGGAGCACAACAAGTGGCCCAATCCTGATTTAAAACAAGACGTGGGAACCCGAAGCCCATCTGACAGCATAGAGGAAGCTCCCTTTGGGTTTGCCAAATACTGTCTGACTCCAAATCCCATCATCCCTAACCATTTGCTAGGTATTAACGGTAGCTAAAATCCAACATCATCCAAGAGTCCACACACTGCCCGATGGAAGAACGAGGGGCCTGTAAGCACATACAGAGTGTTAAGAATTTGTTTTTGGTGCTAGAACTGAACTGAGGCAATACTCCTGTCACAGGAAAGTTCGTTTCTATTTCCCCTCTCCTAATTCATCCCTTGGCTGATCTATTCTCAGTTTGTTTCCTTGATTTACCGTGTATCTCTCCTTTCTCTCAGAGCTGGGACCTTTGGAGGCAGCATTGTTTACACTGGTTTTAGATATCTCACTGTATGTTGTTTGATACATTTGATTTTATTTTTATTAGTTATTGTATTATTGCATACATAGTGATACATATTAACTGCTCAGAGTGGCCTTGCTGCCAGAAATCTAATAAATAAATAAATAAAGAAGAAAATCAAAGCAGAGAGAAAATGTTTAAAAAGAAACATATGTACAAGTAAAAACATAGAAGGTTATCATGTTAATGGACAATTAAACCACCAGTGGCTAGAATCCTATTAGTGTTCATGTCAGATGTGTGTAATTTGCTACATCCAACTGCAGATAATTAGCTAATTAATTAACAAAATATCTTGGCACACCCTAGCCTGTATTTCTGCAGACCATATTTATTTATTTATTTATTTATTTTTATTTTATTTTATTTTATTTTTATACCGCCCGTCTTCCCAAAGGAACTCCGGGTGGTTAACAACAGGGATAGCAAGGAGCAAATATAAACACACAATACAACAATCCAAAGAAGTAAAATAGGAATTTTAAAAAATCGACAAAATCATCAACAAAATCATCGGCAAGATGGTGACACAGAATTAAAAGAAAACAATTAAAAAATTAAAAAAAAGATTGCCAAATGCCTCCCAAAAAAGCAAGGTTTTGAGTGCTTTTTAAAAGGTGACCTTACACAAATACCGATAAGATATACAGTAATCCCCCGTTTATCGTGGGGGTTAGCAACCCAATCTGACCTGCAATAAATGGAAATCCATGTTATGCAGATGGTGGGTTGGGTTGGGACTGGGTGCCTGTTTTGGAACCTCCTACACTTACCTTAGGCCTGGCACTGCCCCAAACGGGCCTCTCACGGGCTTCCCGGGCCTGTTGGGCACCCGTTCAGGGCTGCACCAGGCCTGAGGTACGTGTAGGAAGCCACCAACAGGCCCATACAGCTTACCCCAGGGAGTGTTGCCTTTCATATAATGCCGTCCCACGATATACCAGGATTGCAGTATATGAACTGCAATATAGCGGGGGGGGGGGGATGTACCATTATAAGCTTACCTATAACATTTAAAATTAAAAGTAATTTAAAAGTACACTGTTTTTTCCCTTAAAGGCATAGCTCATATATATATTTAAAAGCCCAAGAAAGACAACCTAATAATTGCCACGATAATGCAAAGATTCTGGCAAAGATCCCAACTTCTACCAGTAAACCTGATCCGTCTTTTCCCAACCATACCACAGTGGCTAAATTCAAGTAGTGTAACTTATACTGTCCAATGGTGATGATGTTGCCAATTGAGGTAGTTTTGAGGAAATAAAAAAATTCTGACCCCCTCCCCGAAAGGTCCTGAGGAACCCTCCGGATCCCTTTTGTTGTGGAAAAAGTTGTGGGGAGGGGCACAGAATGAAGTGGAAAGTCTTTAATTTCAAAAAAATCATCACAGTGGGCAGTAAAATTATCCTGGCGGTGGTAATATTTCAAAACTAAGAGGTCCTCTCGCCAATCCTCTGGCCCCCAATGGGTTCTGGGAGAAAACAAATATTTAAATGTTCTTATTGTTTTAATTGACATTTTAATGCTTTGTTTTAATTGTGCACTTCTATTGTAAGCCACCCAGAGCCCTTTGGGTAGTAGGTGGCATATAAATTGTATAAATAAAAATAAATAAATAAATAACACAAATAAAAAGGATCCCCAAAAAAGGAAGAGGAACCATATATTCCAAAGCAGACATAGGCACGATGCACTTTGTCTAGCATTTTAACTCTTGCTACTGTAAAGGACCACTGTACCCACAGGGCTCAGCATCTGCAGTTTATCACAGGCCTGTGTACAGTATACAAAGGGGTGGGCCCTGTGCCCTTTCTTCCACCACCTTGTGTGTTGTACAACGGGTTCATTACTAACCACGGTTTCAAGCACTGCGTCAGAATGTGGAACAGATCGGATCCCTCACAGATACAGAGGTCCTATGGTATTCCAGACTGAGCAATATAAAAATAAGATATTCTACAACTGGAACACTGCCATGTTCCCTCACAATATATATTTTCACAGATCCCATCCTCTACCATGTTTTCTCCTCTTTAAGATCTAAACCTTACCTTTCTCCACATTGCACCTGACTCCTAACTGTTCTCATCCATACAAGAATCTTAATTATGTTTCTTCTTCTAAATAAGCTTCCTAGCTGATGCCCACCTCTAACTACCTCTTCCTGAACTCCAACCCTAGATAAGCACTGGTCGTAGCTTTATTATGGTCAAAGACCAAAAACATCAAACAATTTGAAATAAATGAATACAACTTGAAATTATACATGCTTCCATTAAAATGATAATAAATCAACCCTTGCTTACCTAGATAAGCACTGATTCTTTCTAGCACTACTCATGTCCTTTGGCTTGAAATACAGTGGACCCTTGTATAACAAACAGCTTGTATAACATAAAATCTGTACAACATAAAAATTCCTGAGGTAGGGGAAATTTGCTTAACATAATCGCCTATGGGGAAAATCCGTACAACATAAAAATGGGATTACTCCATTTTCAATGCATTCCTATGGGAATTTGTATAAAGGAAAATTTGCTTAACATAATTTCATTTGGAACGAATTAATTACTTTATACAAGGTACCACTATATATCATTTTCAAATCTGTTCATGTAAGTCTTCAATACTTCTAACCACGGTGGGAACACATATGTGCCCTGCTTCCAATTGTATCATTAACATCCCTCCCCTGGATGTCAATCAAACCTCCCCCCAGGATCTAGCAAACTAGGCCTCTCAGCATCTAGCAAATAAAGATGGAGGCTCCTTACCCTGTGAGGCCACATTCCCGTAGTTTTCTATCATGACGTCTTTGTACAAGGCCCGCTGATTTGGGTCCAGCAGAGCCCATTCTTCCTTTGTGAAGTACACAGCCACGTCTTCAAAGGTCACCAGGCTCTGGAAGAACACACACACACACACACACAAACCTTGCTAAGACTCCAATATCTCATAATAATCTCTCTCAGCAGTGTGGAGCCTGTCACAGCTAATCTGTGAAGATTCTTAGTCATCCAGGTGAAGTTATCTGGAAGCTGAATCATGGCAGCTGGACTTCTTTCTCTTCAGAGAATGAAAAATTTTGCTACTCATCCAAGCAGCTTCGTCTGTCTGAGGAAAGTTAGCGGCGAGTCCTCCCATTTAAAGTTCACCTGGATTTCACATCACCCTGGTCTGAATATGCTCATTTTATTTATTTATTTATTCGTTTGTTTGTTTGTTTGTTTAGAATATTTTTACCTCACCTTTCTCCTTGGAAAAGGACCCAAGGTGGCTTATAATAATGAGGGGCAATATACAGCCTGGAACATTTAAGACATATTATTCAAGTTAAGAACAGGGAATTAAAAGAGGCATCTTAGAACATTAAAAGGTAAGGGCAGAGCTACAAAGGGCATGCAAAAAGAAAAGAAAAATCATAAGGTGGAGAGTGGCCTGAATAGGCTTGTTAGATGTCACAGCTAGAGAAAAACAACACAGGCCATAACCCAGTAGTATATTTCTACTGGATTTGTCTGGAATCACTGACATGGAAGACCAAGAAATCCTCTGGAACTGGTTGGTTGCTTGGTTGCATGGATGGATGGATGGATGGATGGATGGATGGATGGATGGATATTGGCACCATGGAGGACAGCAGCAGAAGGGAGAAATGTTTTAATTCCTATGGGGCTGGACACCAAATATTCTGTTGGATCTTGCCCAAAGACTTCTGATAGCACATTAAAAGCTAACAAGCTTTCCCAAGCATAATCTCTGCTTGGTTGCAACAGGTTCAAAGATCTTTAAGGGTTTTTGCTGCTGAACAGTAAAGTACTTGGGTACATGCTCACTTAGATAAGACAATTAAAAATATCCTCCAATGAAAAGCCTCTGTCCTGTCCAAGTTTCCAGATGAACGCAAGAGGGGCTTCTGCCAAGACTCTCCCCCCACCCCGTTATTGTCACTCTAGAGCAGTGGTGGCGAACCTTTGGCCCTCCAGATGTTTTGGACCACAACTCCCACAGTCCTTTGTCATTGGCAATACAGGCTTGGAATTCTGGAAGTTGTGGTCCAAAGCATCTGCAGTGCCGAAGGTTCGCCACCACTGCTGTAGACAAAATGAACCTTCCTTCGGCTCAGGAAACTGTTTTACTAAAAGTGTGTCTGAACCTGTTAACAATAACGAAGGTACCCACCACAGCAGACCACACAGAAACCCAGTGATAGATTGGTTACTTATTCTGTTATGACATATCAAACGCACGTACAAAAACCCTGTAACATGAAAACTCTAACAACTGCCACCAGATCTCAAGTAGAACATAAATTTTAAGAATGAGAAGCTATGAAGTTCATATGGGGTTTCCGATGCGGTGTAGTGGAAACAGTGATGAACTAAGACTCAGGAGTTCTGGGTTCGAATGCCGACTTTGCCATGGAAAATCACGGGGAGAGTGGAACTGGTAAAACGACTCCGTGCTTATCTTGAAGGCCCTCTTAGGTATGCTATAAGTCAGTTCCTACTTGACAACACATCACAACGACAATTGAGCTACCATATATTTCTGTCTGGCGTGCTCTGGTCCATGGGATCACAAAGAGTCAGACACGACTGACCAACTGAACAACAACAACAGCAACAACAACGACAACAACATACCCCCATGTATAAGATGACCCTCACTTTTCCAACCCAAAATTAGTTTCCCAACTACACGGTTCTCTCCTCAGCTTATGTCCATGTATAAGATGACCCTCAATTTTTAGTCTAACAATTTTGGAGGGAAATGTAGTCTTATACATGGGAAAATACTGTAATATAAGCAATTGGTGAATTCTATTTTGGGGGGAAAATGTGCTTTGTCAGATTTCCACTCACACTGTTATTTCACAGCTGTCCATCGTTCTCCACCCTGTCTCTAGTAAGGTAAGCAACATTAGGTAAAACAACAGTTTTCCTAATGTTTAGCTGAAATCTGCTGCTTTGCAGCTTCTAGTATTGCCATTTTCTTTTCAGTTATATAGCTTCATTGTAGGTCTTTAATACTTTGATCATTATCACTACCACCACCATCATCATGTGTTAAGATATCACAAAAGTTGTTACCCCTTAGTGCTCAGTGAGGGTGAAACACAGTTTTAGGTTTGTAGATCTCCTTCTATGGAGTGCAGCAAGACTGTAAGGAGCCCCGTGGCGCAGTGGTTAAAGGTCTGTACTGCAGGTAAAAACTGTGCTCACGATCTGAGGGTTCAATCCCAGGTAGCAGCAGGCTCATGGTTGACTCAGCCTTCCTTCCTTCTGAGGTCAGTAAAATGAGTACCCCGCTTGCTGGGGGGGGGGGCAATGTGTAGCCTACATAATGTAATTAAAACTGTAAACCGCCCAGAGACTACTTGAAGTGGTATGGGGTGGTATGTAAGCAGAACACTTTGCTTTGCTTTGTAAAGCAAACTGCATCCCTTGAGTCTCCAAGTCGGAAGATAAAAGGTGGCAATATAGCGTCATACTGATTTTCCCTTACAGAGACCCCTTCCACAATTTCCTGGATACAGGGCACTCGGAGGTGGTTCATCATGCCCTTTGTTGTGGATCACTTGGGGACGGTGTCATTTGTCCAAGCCCACCCAAGTCGACTTTTCTCCTGGAAAGTACAGGAGAGAACTTAACGCTGGACCTCTGGCTTGGCAGCCAATGAGAAACTACCACTTTGGAAGGCTGCTTCCTCGTGTGAAAAGCAAATCTTTAAACAGAGAAAAAACGACTGACAGCTAAAGATTTGAGCTGGTCTGTCTCCCCTTCCCACGAGCTAGTTGTTGGCTTGCAGGGAACCTTTAAGCCTTGGAGAAACATTCGAAAGCAGCGCCCTGTTCCAAAAACTCCGAGTAGGACCGTCAATGTTATTTGCCTCATTTGGCCGTTCCATAAAGACCTGGATTTCGGTGGCCCAGCGTGGTCTGCCATGCAGGTACATTTCAGGCGTCTTCCTTGACTTTCTTAGGGATGCAAAACTACCAGGAAGCGGCAAGAACTAACGATGGAAGAAAATGATTTATTTTGGAGCCCCTCTGCTTAGGAAACCACTGCAAACCAGACACACAATCAACATGCATGGGGCTTTAGAGACAACCAAGCCAGATCACTGCCCTATGGATCTTACAATTTAACTCAATTATTGATCGCAAAGACACAAGAGGACAGAAACAGATAGCTAGGGGTGCCTAGGAGCAAGCCTTCGTACATCCTATCACCAGGGAGGAAACGATGGTACCACAATTATTCTGCTCTGGTCAGACCCCACCTGGAGTAGCGCTTCCAGTTCGGCATTCCTCAATTCAAAAAGGATGTTGACAACATCGAACGGGTCAAGAGGAGGGCGACCAGGGCGGTTGAAGATCTGGAACATATGTCTTATGAGGAACAGCTTTGGGAGCTGGGAATGTTGAGCCTTACAAAAAGAAGGCTGAGAGGAGGTACGATAGCTACGCTGAGGGTGGCCACACCCAGAGGGGCGCGGAAATTGCGTACGCGAGACCGCACCTTCTCTGTGGTGGGCCCCACGCTTTGGAATCATCTCCCCAGCGAGCTGCGCCTGTCAGAGTCCCTGCCCACCTTCAAGAAGGCCCTGAAGACCCATCTTTTCAGGGAGGCGTTTGGCGACCTTCTTAGTTAGTTTTGTTTTCCTTCCCCCCCCCTGCTTTATTATGCATGGGTCTTGTCGCCATCTTGCGCCCCCTGCATTAATTATGTCTGGTCCTGCTTTCTTGCTTGTGTTTTTATTATCTGTTTTTATTGTTGTAAGCCGCCCAGAGTTCCCAGTGGGAAGATGGGCGGGATACAAGATTAATAAATAAATAAATAAATGTTTAAATATTTGAAAGGATGTCACATTGAAGAGGGGACAGGTTTGTTTTCCATGGCTTCAGAGCCCTTAACAGTCTCTTCTAACTCTATGATTCTATGATGCTGTCTGAATTGAGAGGTTTGTGCTTTCTACCTAAAAAAGTAACAAAATACTCAGGTTTTCTGTGTTTGTTTGGCTTTTATTTGTTTGCATGTGGGTTGTTTTTTTATCACTGCGGCAGCGATTTTTATGATGTTGCAGAGTTCATTTGTTTGTTATGATGTTGCTGTCAGCAGCAGGCAAAAATAGGAATCAATAAATGAACGGAGCTCTAATCCACATCAGCGCATACTTAATGGCTTCGTCTTTGAGGCGCCACCAGGCTCTTTCTGAGTTAGGAGGCGAGGGCGGTGTTGTGAAACTTGGATGTAAACATAATGAGGATCCATGCCTCCAAGCTGGGCTTTTTTAAAAAATGGCATTGAAATAATCAAAAGAAACCACATCAGCCGAGTTTTATTTCTCCTTATGTTTTTAATGATGCGGTAAGCAGCCCAAGACGCAAGCCGTGTTTACAGGAGGTGGATTTGGGCGTCAGCAGGTTACCCAAAATTAAGAAGAAGAAGAAGAAGAAGAAGAAGAAGAAGAAGAAGAAGAAGAA
>JAHTLZ010000207.1:139386-174296 GCA_023846285.1 Phrynocephalus versicolor | reverse complement strand
ATAAATAAATAAATAAATAAATAAATCCCCTTCTTTTGGCAGTTTCCTGAGACTGTACAGCTTGCCCAAGGCTACACAGGCTGAATCTTCCCCCAGCAGGCACTGGGGGATGGGTGGGAATCAAGCTCTCAACTTCCTTAGCCAGATAACATTAAGAGAGTTGAAAAATGCAGCATCTGAAGAGGGTAAGTTAAAACCTCTACCACTTACCTAAGGATGAAAGCAGCTCCTCAGCCAAGGAAGCCACGTTGGCATAATTCTCCACCATGACCTCCTTGTACAAAGTTCTTTGCTCTGGGCTCAGCAGAGTCCATTGGCTCTCTGTGAAATAGACGGCCACGTCCTCAAAGGGTATCGGTCTCTGCAGGAACAGAGAGCTCATAAGCTCTATCACAGGTATAGAACACAAAGCAGCTGTGAGATAGGAAACCTTAGTCTAGGCTAGGGGTCGGTAACTCGTGGCCCTCTGGCTGTCAGTCAGTCCTTCCTACCATCCGTCATCATTGGCCCTGGTTGACGGGCATTCAAGAGCATTTGGATGGCCACCCACCCACGTCCCACCTCTTACCTACACATACAGTACTTCACCATGTCCACCTAAATTCCTATCCTCTTGGTGCGCAAGCTAATTCCGCCCCCCCCCCAAACAAAGAGCAGAATCAAACTGGAACCCATATCAAGGGCCACTCCCAGCGAGGCCCTGCCTAGAAAAGCACTCTAGGCCACCCACCTGTCTGAACAGAAGCCTACTTCGCAGGCTCAGATGGTGATAGCCAGTGTGCAGGAGGGACAATGGATGCCGTTGCCAGTTTTGTCACTGGCTCTCTCCCTGGCAAGCAGACTCAGGGTAGGAATGGTGGGGAAGTGGTGTAGAAGTGAGTGATGTATATTCTCTGAGAGAAAGGGGCTATAAAGGCCAGCCTCTCTGCAGTGTCCCAGAGTCCAATGGTTCTCAACCTGGGGGTCGGGACCCCTTTGGGGGTCAAAGGACCATTTCACAGCGGTTGCCATGAGCCAGTGAAGAAAAAAGCACAAATGGTTTGGGTCTGGAGGAGGAGGGGGAGGAAGAGCGAGTTACAGCTTGATAGGTTGGAGGGGGTGTCAGTCAATGGCCCCGAAGGCTGCAGTTGGCTGTGCCTGTAGAGGGAAGTTCTCTATGGCACCTGTGGCAGGGGGCTTGTGGCCTCTTCCAAGCAGGGCAAAGGGTCACCACAACATGAGGATGTCGCGGGCGCACTCGCTTCGGGTGCCTATGCCCAGGGAGGCCCGGAAAACCTCTACTCGGGACCGGGCCTTCTCTGTGGCGGCTCCCTCTCTCTGGAACCACCTTCCTTGCGAAGTGCGCCTTGCAGAGTCCCTGCAGGCCTTCCGGAGGGCGTTAAAGACCTGGCTCTTCCGGGAGGCCTTCGGTGACCTAGCGTAGTTTTCCCCCCCCTCCCTCCTCTTCCCGCCATCCATCAGGCTAATTGCCATATGCACTTGCCAGGGATAGATTTTAGATTTTCTTTTAACTCTTAATATTTTATTATTATATGTGTATTGTTGTTTCAGTTTTGTGTTGTTGTCTGGCCTAACTTCTTCAGTCTATGTAAACCGCCCAGGGTTCCCTTTGGGAAGATGGGCGGTATAGAAGCCTAATAAATAAATAAATAAATAAATAAATGAGGCACTGTATTAAATAGTCATGACATTAGGAAGGTTGGGAACCACTGCCCTAGATACTGTTTGCATTGATGGCCATTCACTTGCATGACCTGGTCGAGGCATAACATACAGGTCCAAAGAGAGATATTAAATGTGGTAACCTTAATTTAGCGTATCCACTTAGCTCCTTTGTTTATGTTTTGGGGACCAAAGCCAAGGCAGTGAGTATAGAGGGGCAGCCCTGCCATTAGGCTGGACGAGGAAGTCGGGTTCAAGTGGCAGGCCAAATTTGCTCCAATTTACCCATCCACTAAGTTGCTTCAGTGGCAGACCTACATTTTGGGAGATCTTGAAGCTTGAAATGCTATGGGGGCCCGTTTGCAGGCCATAATGAGGTCTGGGTAACTAGTGTTATTTTCTTCAACGGAGTTGTTCCAAATCAGATCACAACATTAAAAAAAAGTATACAAAAGCTGCTTCTGGGGCCCTTCCAAAATTATGGGCCCAGAATCTAAAGCTTCATTAATTTCACAGTAGATCCACTCCAGGGGGTTCCTTGTTGCAGTGGAGAACTGACACTGCTGGGGACACACGTTTCCAGAGACGAGGACTTCGCCTAAACAGACGATGGGAAGACTGTAGCTCCCCATTACAATCAGGACCCATTGGCATCAGCAACTCTCCTGCCACTGTCGCCTGAACGAGGAAGAGGCACCTGCCTGGCAAAGAAGGTGTCACAGTGATCTTAGGATCCCAGAGGAAAGAGGAGCCAATGGGAGTGCAAGGTGGCTGCAGGTGAATGGTTGTAACAGAGAGAAAGGAGAAAGAGCTAAGACTGTTTCAGCTCTAGAGTAAAAGCTGGAACCCAACTGGAGTGAGTGAAAGCCTGCCTCTGAGGGTCCTTAGTCAGGACCCATTGGAGAGGTGTGACCTAGTTCTCCCAATCACTCCTCCCAAGCTCTTAGAGCAGGCATGTCCAAACTTTGGCCCTCCTGATGTTTTGAACCACAACTCCCAGAATTCTAAGTTTATATTGCCAATGACAAAGGACTGTGGGAGCTGTGGTCCAAAACATCTGGAGGGCTGAAGTTTGGACATGCCTGTCTTAGAGGGTGGAGAGTGCCGTCATTGCCAGGAATACAAGGTTGGGGGGGGCTTTCCTTAAGGTGGTTGGGGGGCAACAGGGAAAGGAGGGTGTGGAGTGATTCCTATCATGCCTGGCTTACAACCTAAGTTCTGGTTCAACGGAAGCCTTGTAATATCAATTAGGATTTTAGAAAAAAAAAATAAAAGGAAGGAGGCTCTCCTTACTTGCTTGGGTCTCCTTGCACAGATCCATCTTCTCTTCTCCCCATCAGCAAACCTGTCACCCTCTCTGGCTGGCGACACATCCTGCTTCTTCTCCCCAGGAGGAGGGTGAGACCTCTGGAGAGCTGGGGATGCCATCCTTCGCTCCCTGGAAGCAAAGCAAAGGGAGAACATTTCAGGGAGAGGCATCTTTAGCACCACACATTGTCTCTCCCCTCCCACACACACACATGCAAGAGCAGAGGGACCTATTTAGAATCAAAGAATCACAGCGTTGGAAGGGACCTCAAGGGTCATCCAGTCCAACCCCCTGGCATGCAGGAACCCCATCACAATATTTCTGACAGGTGGCCATCCAGCATCTGCTTAAAAACCTCCAAAGAAGGAGACCCCACCACCCTCCTTTGTGGAAGCATATTCCACTGCCGAACAGCTCTAACTGTCATGAAGTTCTTCCTAATGTTCAAATGGAATCTCTTTTCTTGTAGTTTGATACCATTGCCCTGAGTCCTAGTCTCTGAAGCCATGGAAAACAGACCTCTTCCCTCTTCAATATGACATCCTTTCAAATATTTAAACATAGCTATCATATCCCCTCTCAGTCTTCTTTTTGAAAGGCTAAACATTCCCAGATCCCTCAATGCAGGCTGTGGTGGGAAAGATCCCTGAAATCTCCACAGTGAGGCACAGAGGAACCTGCCTTGTACTAAGCCAGACCATTGGTCTCTTCAGCTCCCACCAGGCTTTGCTAAAGCTGGTGATGGGTCTCCAAGGTGACACCTGGACCTCTTTCCTAAGACAGAGGCTGTGGCCATCTCTGAGAGGGAAAAAAATCATACATGTATTTATTTATTTTGAATATTTTTACCCCACCTTTTTCCTTCGAAAAGGGCCCAAGGTGGCTTACAATACCAAGGGACAATATACAGCCCAGAACATTTAAGACAGGGGTGCCCAAACTTTTTGTAAGGAGGGCCAGATTTGGTGGCTGAGAATGTGTCAGGGGCCAGTTGCTCCCAAACCCTGCCACCCCACTGCAAGCCCCACCCACTTTCATTAAAAAAAAAAACATGGGGTGAAGGAGGAGGAGGGAGAGGTGGGCCAGCCAGCCGAGAGCCACTCAAAATGGCCTGGCGGGCCAGATCCCCCCCCCCCCCGGGCCGGACTTTGGGCAGGCCTGATTTAAGACATATTCAAGTTGAAGAACAGGGAATTAGAAGAGGCATCTTACAACATGATAAGGCAACATTAAAGCTAAAAACAGCACACAAACAATTAAAAGGAAAAAATCCATTATGAGGGATGGAAACTAACAAGGAAAATACAGGCGTTATGAACTGAGTCTAAGGAATCATGCATGGCAATCCATAACGGGGGCATTGCCACCTGTTCCGATTGATGATGGGAAATATTTCTGTCTCTGTTTGGTTGTTGCATCACCAGTAGATGGTGGATAATATGGGGTGTCACCAGACCTTGCGAGTTACTCATGATAAACAATTAATTCCTTGTAATTAACTCATTTTTCAATTACTAAGGTATTTTATTTAAATTACGTCCCATTTGTGCTTTAGTGAGGTATGTTTCCATTTCTTTGGGGGTATAAATATTTCAGTTAGTTATTGCTATGGACAGGGTAGCCTCATTATCCCAGGCTTACAGCATTCTGAAGTTTGTTAAATAGTTACTATTTTAACTCCTTTTTAGTCACAAAACTGTATGCCAACTAATTACTTCAGAGTAATTGAACTATGGCTATACCTAGTTACTTGCAAAGGCAATGTTCCCTTTTCCCATGTTTATATATGAGATTCTAGTCAACGTAAATACAGTGGTACCTTGTATAAAGGAATTAATTCGTTCCAAATGAAATTATGTTAAACAAATTTTCCTTTATACAAATTCCCATAGGAATGCATTGAAAATGGAGTAATCCAATTTTTATGTTATACAGATTTTCCCCATAGGCAATTATGTTAAGCAAATTTCCCCTATCTCCGGAATTTTTATGTTGTACAGATTTTATGTTATACAAGCTGTTTGTTATACAAGGGCCCACTGTAGGTTGGCTTTCTTCTGTAACATAAATTGTTGCAGTGAAGAAACCCATAGTTCCTTAAAGACTGGGGTAACACAATCTTCCATGGGCAATAGCCCACTTATTGTAACTAGAGGCGGTAAGTTTTATTTAGATTTCAGGTACATATCTAATATACAGGACTGGAATTCAAGAAGTACAGAGAGTGAGAATTCTATTACTTATCAAATTCTGGGCCATCCATCAAATGGTGCTCCTGCTAACATAAACATCCTGGCATTGAATAATCTAAACCTAATTACCACAATCAATGTCATAAAAATCAACAGGCCTCTAGATTCTAACTTCCTAATGAATTCTGAGGATTCAAGCCCTTTTATGCGGATGTCTTACAGGTTAGATTTTTTTTTTAATCCTGAGGATTGGCAGGCAGGCAATACCTACTTCCTAAAAACCATGGAAAAGCACAGCTACCAAACCTAGCGTTAATCGGCTTTTAATACAGGCCCTTTCATTGATGAACGTCATTAGTGACGCTTAATTTGACCTCCACGGCAATGTTTTGAGCAAAAAAAGTGGAGGGGGGAGTGAGATGGGAACGTTAAAAGGAAACCACTTTGCAGGGGAGGCGGCAAAATGCTTCCAGAAGATCATTTCAAGCGCAAAATCCAAGCCCCCTTTTTAATGGGACCTGAAACTGAAAGACAAAACCCCTTCCCCCGAAAAAAAAAATCCACATTTCACTACAAAAGGCCGCAAAAACGACGCGAAATGAGAAGAACGACCTCGCTTCCCTCCTTAACAGACCCACGGCCTCCTTTCTCAACAATGGGAGAGAGAGCCCCCACGTCCCAAGGTTTCCCCCCTTTTCCCCTCTCCTGCCCTCCCCGTAAGACAGGCGGCCCTACGCGTGTTTACTCCGGAATAAACACCCCAGTGTGGCCGCCAGGGAGGATCAGCAGGTTTTTTTAAAAATATGCATTTTAATTTCCCCCTCTGATGAATCTCCCTTCCTCCCCTCCTCCCCCCGTTTCTCCAACGCGCCAAAACACGCATCCCTTGTGAAATGCAGAGATTCCCGGAATTCCCCCACCCCACAACAGCGGCATAATAATAGGATTTGCAAAATTAACGAAGGCTCAAAGCAATCTCCTTGAGAGAGAGAAGCAAGTCCGAAAGAGAGAGAGAGAGAAAAGAGAGAGAGAGGCAGACAAACCTTGCTTCTGGCCCTCTTCCTTGACCTTCCCCTCCAAAATCACCGGCGCTTCTGCATCCAAGCGTTCCTCCGGGCTCTGGTTTGCTTTTTTTTTTTTTTTTTTGCTTCCTTCCCGAGTCGTCCTGGCGGGGAACCCCTTCCCTGTTTGGGGGTCCTGCTGCTGCAGGCCCGATCCCGACGACCCCCCCCCCCAGCCTCCTGCGGGCGCAGGAGGCTGCGGGGCGGCTTTTGCAAGGGACGGAGCTGGCCCTTCTCAGGAGGCCGGCCCCTTCCCTCCTTCCATTTGCGGCTGCCTCTGAAATGACTCAACGGGAGCTGTCATACTTGGAATATATCATGGGAGAGGGACGGGGCGCGCTGGAATAAGACGATCGTGCTATATAGGGAAAAGAGGAAGGCAGGAGTAGAGCTCAGTAAAGGGACCCCGGGGCGAATACGTTTTCATGACCCCAGCAGGGCTCTTCCTTGTAGGTCCCTTGGATGCCATTAGAGGCAAACTGAAGGAAAAGAAAAAAAGAAAAAGATGGATTGGCTCCATGAAAATAACCCTTGGCTGAGGTCTACACTCTCTGATTGCTCTTGTCATTGTTGTATATATCTGTATGTATTTTTTTCATTTAATGTGTGTGTGTGTGGGGGGCTTTTTGCGGATCTTGATTCAGCTGCACCACTTGCAGTATTGCACCATATGGTCCATGTCTGTGTAGTATTGTTACAGTCGTGACCGAGTGAGCGAGCCCATGTCCATGGAGTTTTCTTGGCAGGAATACTGGGGTGGCTTGCCAGTTCCTACTCCAGGAGCCTACAGCATTGGGTATTCCGTAGTGGTCTCCCATCCAAGTACTAACCAGGGCCGACCCTGCTTAGCTTCCGAAATCAGGCAAGATCAGATGTGCTTAGGCCCATGGTGAATTCGGCTATGGAAGATTTCTGTGATGCCCCCTCTTCCGTCCATGCACCTAAGAACATGCTTATTGTGCTTAATGGTTAATCCGCCCCTGATTCAGGTCTGGCGTTTCTCTGCAAGGGTCCTATGATTTAAGAGCTCTGTTTAGGTCTTGCAAACGCCCTCATATAAATGAAAGCAGGAGAAACTTGTATGCAGTCAGTGGTCCACCGAGAATGAGACTGTGCAGGGGTGCTAGTAGCTCACTCAGCTTCCAATGTGCCAACAGACAACAACACGTGTGCTAACATTGTAACATATATATGGAGGCACCAAAATATTTGAAGTGTTTAGGGCCTCTAAGGGTCTTAATCCGGCCCTCCCTGAGATGGATGAACTCAATCAAGGAAGCCACGGCCTAGATCTGATCAGGGTCAGTTAATGGCCAAACCTTTTCCAGACCATTAATTCAGGAGGAAGGGGTAAGCCAGAGGCAACTGGCAGGCATGCCACAGAAGTCACAGGGTCGCTGTAAGACACACTCTTCTCACCTAGCCTGGAGGAAGCCAGCCAGGCAGCAAAAAGCTATGATGCCAACTTGGCAGCAAAGCTAAGAGAAAGTGTATCTCTGTGTGGGGTGGGGAGCGGGAGGAAGTGCTGCAGGGCACCCCATTTTAGCATGGCTAGCCATTCTGGTTGAGAGGTTATGAGAACTGTAATTCAGGAAAGGAAAGACAATCCTCTAGCTATCACTAATAAGAGCAAACCAAGCACACAATGGAAATTGCAAGCTAGTATTAGCACCAATAATGGTAATAGCACCAACACTAATAACAGGAATGGTATCTCAGTCTGCCACCAAAGGCATCACACTTGATATCAGCAGAAAAGAGTTAATATGTATGGTCTTTAATAGACTAAACTAAGTAAGCAGTTTCATTTGGGACTGTCTCATCGTAGGAAGGTTAATCAGCAGGGCTTTATCATTGCCTGCTTCTGTGCAGTACTAACAAGAGTTAGTCTGAGTGTAGACACTGCCACTGCCTCCAGTGTTGCCTTCAGCTATCACTGCTGCCCAGTAGCTGCCATGCCATCACCACCTATTCTGTTCTGCGGATGTGGCCATTACCACTGAAGAGGGAAGATGTCTCTCAGTTGTGACCATTCTGCTTTAAGTGTCCCTGCTAGGAGTCCAGGGTCATTTGTACCTGTCCGTGGGTTTTATTTTAGAATTCATGGTGTGAGTTTTTGTACCTGTTCTTGTAGTTTATAAGGTCTTGGGATTGTAGTTTCCAGGACCACTTTTTTTGGAGCTTTGTACAGGTGAAAGATTTTGAAAGATGTATTCTTTCACAGCCGGGATCTGATAGCTGTGTTCTGGACGTTTTCGGGCTATTTGGCTGTGTTCTGGAAGTTTTTCTTCCTGATGTTTCGCCAGACTCTGGGGTTGGCATCAGAGGGCAAGGAGCTCAGGGAACTAGTTTTCCTCTGTGCTCTGGGGTATGGAGTGAATGAGACTGTGTGGTTTTAAGTTTGTGAGAAAGAGGAAACTTGTCCTATACAGGAGAATAGGTATTAGTCATTGTATTGTGAGGGAGGGATTAAGAAGTTTCACTCCAATCAGGGGTGGCAGCAATCCTTCTCTGTAGTTGATTGGTGTGGATGTCGGGTGGGGAGGTTTCTTTCCATGGCATTGTGACGACACCTCCCTTTTAACGTGTGATTGTGATGAAAACGTGTGTAAATAAGAATCAAGTTATTAATCTTCACAGGATCCTCTTGGTAATGCTGCCACCTTTTTAAATTGTCGCCTTATGAACTGGGACAGACTCAGATGTATAATATAAAAATAATAATGAAGTTTATTGAGAAAAATAAATACAGTACATACAATAATGACTGAAGTTGGTATGCGTTGTCTTAAACATAAAATAGATTAATTAAACTCTTCAAGCCTCCCTGTCTTTAATAAACAGTAAATAGTAAAGCCCTCACACCTAACCTGCCTGACTGAACTCTAACAGAGCTGTGCTCTCTTAGCACTCACTCTCAACAACTCTTCCACTCTGTCACAGACCAGGCTCCACCCTTTTTATACCATACCATCCCCCGCCCTCCTGCTGGGATTGGCTGATGATTTACATATGTATTTCTCCTGCTTCCAGGGTGTTGTCACAGGCATGCTCTAAGGATTTTTTTAAATTGTGGTCTTTGGAATTCTTGGGTTTTATTTTGCATGCATGTGTGCTGGTGGGGGAAGGGGGGTTCAAGCCATGTTTAAGAATTGTTTTTAATTTATGCTCTTTGGGATCCTGGGGTGCTGCTTGAAAAAAAATTGTCTGTTTCCCTCTCCTCCCCCCCCCCGACTAAGGATCGCCAAGTCTTAGTGGGGTGAAGGGACTGCTGGCAGGATGGCTTCCCCCTCCTGCTTCCCCTCCAGGCTCCCCTAGACTGCTGCGCACCCTGGGGCAAATGCACTCTTTCACCCCTCCTTAGTTGCGCCAGTGCTTCAGTGATACGGCTTTTTGGCTCAGGCAGGCTGGTGTGACCAGCATTTTGGCTGGTCAGGCTAAGTGCCACTTCGAAGCTTGGGCAAGCCACAAAGGAACGGAAAGGCTGGGGAAGAGCCTGGAGAGGTGAACCAGTCCCCCGCCCCACTGCCCAATGCCCAGCTGGCCAGCGCTAGCCACTTCAAATCCCAGGCAGGGAAGGCAAGGCTGGAATGAATCGTAAGTAGAGCAAACTGCATCTAAAACTCATAAGGCAGCAGTTTAAAAAGGGGAAGGTTTCTTGCTCATAAGTTGAATTTCTCGTAAGTTGAGGTACCACTGTATAGGAGCAACGAAGAGTTGGTGGCAGCAATTGGTGGATGGTAAAAGAAAAGAATGTTAAAATATGTGATTTTTCCCCTCCTGTGAATTGTGGGAAAACCGAGGTCTAACAGATAATGCCTAAGAGAGAGAGGTGGAACAATTTGTGAGCTTGAGGTGTGACAGAAACCATGCCAAAATTTTTACACAGAATCATTTTATATGAATTCTAGCATGCCAAAAGCAAAGAAAATACAATTAATCTATTCCCTTTGATGGGGGTTCCTGCATGGCAGGGGGTTGGATTGGATGGCCCTTGAGGTCTCTTCCAACCTTGCTGTTTCCCTTCCTTTCCAGTAGCCTTTGTTTACTCTCTGCGACTTGAAGATGCCTCCGCACTTTGTTTTTTGCAGAACTGACACCTTCTCTTGAGGGAGTTTGAGATTGCAAGTCATATCAAAAGTCTGTTGTGTGTTCTGTGATGCCAAAAGGAGGAAAGATTTCCCTCATTGTTCAAAAAATTAGGTTTTCTTGCCAGCACAGGTAGATGCCGTTTCCTTCATTTCCCATACAGTACTGTATTTAAAACACTGATGGGATGTGCTTTTTTTTGGTGGGGACACAGACCTGACAAGTGACAAATGATTTCTGGGAAGGGGTGGGGTAAAGACTTCCATATTTCAGTTAATTATGGGATTTCTTTCATGTATGGGCATTCTTATGCCTGTTGAAATTGTATTTCTCAGCAAGATAGTCTGGATAGGAAAATAAGAAAACTTATGGCCATTCACTATGCATTACATCCACGCAGTGATGTTGACAGGCTGTATTTACCTAGAAAATTAGATGGTAGAGGTCTTTTGCAAGTGAAGCTGACAGCTGAAGCAGAGAACCATGTGTTTATGTAAAAAATAGTACAAAGACAGCGTTATTGGAGGTTAAAAACAAGGAGGTGTTTAAAGTAAAGCAAACAAAGGGTCAATGTAGGAAAACAACAATGCAAATACGAGCTGATAGCTGGCATAATAAAGCACTGCATGGGCAGTTTCTAAAAAAAAATCAAAGGAAAAGTAGATGAGGAAAAGACCTGGTTATGGCTCACCAATGGAACACTAAAAAGAGACAGAATCCCTGGTTTTTGCAGCTCAAGAACGTGCTATCAGAACAAATGTAGTTCAGGCTAGAATAGAAAAATCAGCTAGGGCCTTTTCACACGACCCCTAAGATCCGCTGGCCACTTAAATTCGGACCAGAGATCTTGGGGGTTCGTTGCTCTTCCTGCGTCCCCACCCCTCCACACTTCCTTGCTCCTGTCTGCATGAGGGGAAGGAGGAAAAAAGAGGAAAAAATGCAGGCTCACCTCCGAAGCTGCCCCGTCGTGGTCCTGATTCCTTCTCTTAAAGGGGCGGGAGGCAAAAAAAAAAAATCAGAAGCGAGGAGAGCCCGGCACTCACCAGATTACATCCGGATCTGGGGATTTTCACCCCTGGAGAGCAGGTACATGAAAAGTGCGCTGGGACGCGCTTAGGTGGGCGTGGTCACACTTAATTTCCTGCAAACTCCGGAGCTGGTGGGGAAACAATTGTAAGCTCCGGAGCTGGGAGCCATTTGCGGCGGAGTTTAGGGGTCGTGTACAAATACCCCGAGTCCCCCACATGTAGACTCTGTAAAGAGGCAGATTAAACTATCAACCATATATTGAGTTGTTGCAAGAAAATTGCTCAGACTGATTACAAACAGCGTCACAATGTAGTTGCTCAAATGGTCCACTGGAATTTGTGTCAGAACTATCATCTCCCTGTAGCAAAGAACTGGTGGGATCATACGCCTGAAAAAGTGTTTGAAAATGAGCATGCAAAATTACTTTGGGACTTCCGAATACAGACAGAAAGGGCTTTGGAGCATAATACCGTGGATATTGTGATTGTGGAGAAGAAAAAGGTGTGGATCATTGATGTTGCTATACCAGGTGATAGTAGAGTCACCAAGAAACAACTTGAAAAAATTACTCGATATCAGGATCTGAAAATTAACCAGTACAGGTGGTTCTAGTGGTAATTGGCATGCTGGGTGCGGTGCCTAAAGAACTAAGTAAGTATTTAGAATCATAGAATCATAGAGTTGGAAGAGACCTCGAGGGCCATCTAGTCCAACCCCCTACCATGCAGGAACCCCCATCACAGGACTCCCGACAGATGGCCATGCCGCCTATGCTTAAAAAATTTAGAAGAATTGGAGTTGAGTTCCGTATGGAAGATAAGCGGGATATAAATATAATAAATAAATAAATAAATAAATAAGTCAGCTGCAGAAAGCCACCTTACTGGGATCTTTGCCTATACATCACATAGCCCTAAACCCTTGGGAAGCGTTCAACTAGTGAATACATCACATAGCCCTAAACCCTTGGGAAGCGTTCAACTAGTGATTTGTAATACAAAATCCAGCGTAGTTAACTGTGATGATAATAATAATAATAATAATAATAATAATAATAATAATAATAATAATAATAATAATAATAATAATAATAATAATAATAATAATAATACAAACTTTATTTCTATGTCACCTTTCTCCCCAAAGGGACCCAAAATGTTCAACAAGGTTCAGGATCTACATCATCAAGTGAAGTGGAGATTACTTAAACAATCATTTGGTCCAGCTTAACTGCAATTTCACATGTAGCGTTGCTTGATTAAAGGCAGAGTCTTTGGAGATTCTGGAGACTTGGAACAGAGGAGGGATAAGATCATAATTATCCCATTCCATGAGAGCTGCTAGTTTTTCATTATTGGGGCCTAATCTACCATTAAAATCTCTAGCTATAATTATAGAAGACGAGGGATAGCTGTCAAATATGGAGTCTATATAGCTCTTCAAAATAGACCATGTGTTAAACGATGATGAAATTGAAGAAAAGGGGGGGGGGTATATATACATTTAACAGGACTATTTGATCCAATCCACAGCTAAGAATGAAAGTTTGGGCGAATGGTGGTTTAGATTTTAGTTGTTTGACAGGGACATTGAGGGTTGATTTTATTAAACAGCAGAGACCTGCTTTGCAGCAGCCCTTGGTGTGGAGCTTGTGAGCTGGTACACAGTAAAATAGGAAGTCTGGTAGATGGATTTCTCTCAAAGTCCATGTTTCTTGGGGGAGAACAATGTCAAAATAAAAGTACTCAAATACTCAGTCCAGTCCAAATCAGAAGCTTTCCTTTCCTTTCCTTTCCCAACCAGCAATATTCCAAGATATCAGCTTGATATAAGGGGGGGGGGGTTCCTCACAGGTGGATTGGTGATGGGTAGTCAAGATTCAGCTATTGTCCTGTCAGTATTGTGTGGAGCCTCAGCATAAGCACCACAGTTTGCAGCTGGTCTGGGGGGTGCTGCCAATGGAGTCTCTTGCCTAGTTGTTGTTGTTGTGAAGTGGGTTTAGTGATTTCAGCAGTGATTTCAGCTCTTTGACATAGCAGGCTGGAGACAGCTTCTAGTGTAACAGCTCTTTATTCAGGGAGAGAACAAGACTGGGGACTGGGGAGAGGGAGCTACATTTATAGGAACCAGGACTGGCTAGAAAAAGATACATTTTGGAGGGAACAATTACAAGCAATAACAAAGCTGCCTTTTGGTGGGAACCAATAGGATTGAGGATCCAAATGCAGCAACTTGAATCAACCAATAGGCCTGTTCCCTTTGGAACAGGAAGGCAGTTACTTCAACAAGCAATTACAGATAATAGGAATACAGATCAATACACAACAGTTGTGCTAGCCTTTTCAAATGGTAAAGGTTGGAAGTTTCCAGAGGGAGGGATTGGCGAGGGTCTACCAGTGTTGCCATGTGCCTTTTCCGTTAGTTGAATTATCCTTGGGCCGAAGTTGTCAATAGTTTCCTGTAGGGTGGTAGGGCAAGCCCCGACTTCATCCAGCTGGTTTTCTCTTCTGGTATCTGTCATGGCTTTCATTTAAGTTTGTGCAATGAAAATATAATGGGGGATCAGGTTGTTCTGTAGCATCAACCAAAGCGAAGGCCCTAGAAATTTTGGGCTTGCAAATTATACAGTTTGGAGAAAGTGGAATGGGTTACTTTACTCTCTTCAAGATCTGACCTCTCTTTCTGAGGATCCAATGTAGAAGGGTGATGGTAGCAAGGAATCGCCAGAGTTATAGGTTCAAGATTATGATGTTCAAGAGCAAGAAGGTCATCGAAAAGGCTGATAGGAGGCTCTGCAACATGCTTAATCTCCTTCTCGAGATGAGAAGCTTCCCTATTAGAGAATGGGAATTTTGGAGCCGGTTTAATACTGCCAGGACTGAGGACAAGATGTTTCCCAGTAATATTCTGATCGTATTGCAATTGACACAAAGAAGGGCAGACGGTTTCTTGAAAGATCCTTGATGGTATAATCAAATATTTAGCTGAAATGCTTTTCATCTTAAACAACATTAAAGGAATTACAATTTGATCAAAAGTTAAAAGCACTCTCAGTTGATTTCTATACATAGGGACTTAAGTCAATTTTATAAGGTTGTATATTTAAAATTTGGCCCAGGGAACTTAAAACTGCACGGTGTGGCTTCCATCTCCCCTTATTTACATTTATTGGTGCTATAGATAACAAGATGCGAGTTGGCTGTAGCACTCTTGTTGGTTTTTAATCCCTCATTCATACAGGTCTTGGTTATAAAGTGAGCATCTCTTTGTAGCAAAGTTAACTCCTTTTTGGATGGAAATTTTCTTGTTACTAGAAAGGGGTGATGGGAATTGGGATTCGATTTGAGAGGTGGCCGGTACAGTATCTAGCTCAGAGCTTCTGTCAAGTCTTTTAAGGCTCCTTCAGAGAAACTGGTGGCATACAGGGACATTGATAGTGCATGCAAGACACGTTTCTGTCAGCAGGGGTCACTACACTGTTTCTAATAAAAAAAAACAGAGGCACTGAACTAGCCATACAAATCAGGGAAAAGCGATGAAAACACTGCATGAAAACATCTGTAAAAAGGCCCAGCACAGGAGGGCAACAACTCAGGACTAGAATCAGCAGTGTACTTTCATTTGAGTGACAAAGGATAGTCATTCAAAGATGAGGATGTACACATATTGGAGAAGATAGGAGTGTCTTCTCTAATATGTGTACATTGAAAACCCCTCTCTCAACAGGGGTAGGGGATTCAGGCACAATCTGCCTGCCACTAATCATGCTACACTTTCATCCAACCCCAGGCAAAACAGAAGCACTTCACACCTCCACCAGGAAGGTCACGGCTGAGGACCCATTCTTAATGGGTGTTGGTAACGGTTGCATAGGTGGGACTTTCACACTCTCTAGGCCACAGTTCATCTAGTAAGTCTATTCAAGCCACTGTCCACCTAATGTCCCTATTCAGACCAGGGTTGGGTGAAACCAAGGTGAATTGGAAGCCTCCCACCAACTTTTCTCAGACTGAGGAAGCTACATGGAAGAGTAGCAAAATGTTTCAATCCCACAAAGAAGTCCAGTTGCCATGACTCAACTTCCAGGTACTGTATATGTAAATTGAGGCAACCTCCTCACCAGTCGCCCCCACTATTCACAATAATGGATACCTATTGACACCATGAAAAGCTAATACAGAGCCAAGGGTTGGAAGTTCAAACCCTGACTGTGCCTCTTGGGAGAAGGGCCAGCAAAAAGCAAACAGAGTAGGAGTAGTTAACAGAGTTATGTGCTAGCTGAACACTCCCAGATCACTACCCAAAGGACAGACTGGCAAACTACGTCTCAGTACTTTAATCCTCAATTATCCTCAAGTAGCCAAGACCAACATGATAACACATAAGGAGATCCCTCAACAGATATTGAGATTCTAGGTGCTGCCGATCCTTAGAAAGCCAGCCACATGGATGGACTGCATAAACACACTTTGGAAGAAAAAATGGTCTTTTCGAAAACACACTTCCTTACAGCCCTCAATCTTTCACACAGCTTTCACAGTTCAACAGAGACAATGTGTTTATTACAAACAAGGCTCCCCTTTGAAGTGAATAATTCTCTTAGCCAAACAATCTGTAATGTTTTCGCTTGGGGGGGTTAAGATTGCAAGTCAGATTAAAAGTCTGTTCCATGTTCTGTGATGCCTAAAGGAAGAAAGATTTCCCTCATTGTTCAAAAAATTAGGTTTTCTTGCCAACACAGGTAGATGTTGTTTCCTGCATTTCCCATATAGTACTGTATTTAAAACACTGATGGAGTTTCCCTCCCATGTGCCTTTTTTGTTGGGACAGAGACCTGACAAGTGACAAATTATTTCTGGGATGGGGTGGGATAAAGCCTTCTATATTTCAGTCACTTATGGGATTTCTCTCATGTACAGACACTCCGGTGCCAGTTGAGATTGGATTTCTCAGCAAAACACTTCACACATTCCAAACATTTATGGGATTTCTGTCTGGTGTCAACATTCTGGTGTCTGTTGAGAATGGATTTAAAAGAAAAAAACTTTCCGCACTGGAAGCACTGATAGGTTTCTCTCCCGCATGGAACAGCTGCAGTTTATGAAGTCTGGATTTCTGAGGTAGATTCCTCCCACAAATATTATCTGAGTGCTTGTTCTTATATTCACCTGCTGGGGAAAAGGGTCAAGGAAACCACATTTTATTTTGGAGGTTAGAAAAGCAGAATTCAGCAAGAATGCAGTCACAAATACAGTGGATATAATGACAGAGAGTCTTGTGACATCTTAAAGACTCGCAAGATTTAAGGAGTGGCCTGGAAGCCCATGAATGCTTATGCCAAAGAAAACATATTAGTCTCCCACAAGACTTTTTGCATTTTTACTGCCATATGCTAACACAGCTATTATGAAGCATCGGATATTTACCAGGTGGTTGTCTAAATTTCCCTTGAATGCCTCTAGTGTTGGTGCACTCACCACCAATGGAGGTAACTGGTTCCATTGCTGCAGTGCTCTTTAGAATTACTTAGCACACTTATTAAGCTTACATACAGTACTGTATTATGACCTCTAGCAGATGACTAAAGATGTCAAGAATTTTTTAAAATTGAACTTTAATACTTCCCAATTAGTTTAAAACACTGCTCTGGAATGCAAATAATATATATGACAAAAAAAGAAATATAATAAAGTAAGTCAAATTAAAAAGCCCGTAATGCAATGATGGTGAAACTGTTAGAGACCGAGTGCAAATCCAAAACCCACTAATTTTTCACAAAGTACCAATATAGCAATTTAACCTGAATACAGGTGGCTGTGAAGGGGCGATGTCAGGTGCCCACAGAAAGGGCTCCGGGTGCCACCTTTGGCATCCATGCCATAGGTTTGCCAACACTGCCCTAACGAGTCGATCAACAACAAATAGCAGATGACAGCAAATCACTCTTTGTGTAATTTTATAGTAGTATATTTTCGCTGTCTTCCATGTTAAGGGCAAATATAACTCAACCAGCTTTGGGGTGCTATTTGTTTGGACCCAGAGTGTGGAGATTTGCTGTTCTGTCTCAGGCAATACATATGTTAGGTCAGCTTCACATGAAGAGGATTCTCGTCAGAGAAGCTACCAACGCAGGGATTATGATGAAAACAGATCGTCACAAGACTTATGTGGATACATAACATACTACTTTTAGTATAATTCCTCCATGCACGCTTCTAAAGGGTGACCATTTTAAAAGACAACATAAAGTGGTGCCTGGAGATAGGAAATCAATCCGTTCTATAGGAATTTTCTTATCTGAAAATTTTCCAAGCTTGAAATGCAGTTTCCCATAGGAATGCATTCAAAACCAATTAATCGGTCCTGGAGGTCAGAAAAGTTAAAAACAAGAGAAGAGAGATCAGATTACATTGGCTTTCAATGCAGTCCTATGGGACGGCTGTCCCAACATCAGGAAAGACAGGAACAGCCTTTCCCCCTCTTTGGTGGCGTTGGGTTTTAGACAGCCCCTGATCGCAAGGGCCAAAAATAACTGGCAGCAACAAAGGGGCAGAAAGAGCGGCTGCCGCTTCTGTCCTGAACTCCTGGGCAAGCAAAGGGAGAAGAAGGAGCAGGAGGTTCTCCGTGGAGCCTACACCGGCGGCCGTGCGATCCCTAGCAGGCGAAAGGGCGTTGCAATTGCCTGAAACTCCGGTGTTCCCAGTTATGAGCCGCCACCGCCCTCCGACGTTACTTCCAGGAAACAGAAACGCCGCCGGGCAATCCTCTTCTTTTGCAACAGCTTCCAACATGCGCCTTTTCCCGGGCCGGCCAATCATTCCACCCGATGATAGCTAAACTGCCTCACTTCAGCCAATCGCGCGAAAGGACGTTCAAGAGCAGAGCGAAAGTTCCCAGTCGCTGCCGGGAATTGTAGTCCCTCTTTCTCCCGTACGGAGAATGTGTGTGTGGGGGGGCGGGGGATGCTTTTGCTCTCCCATTCCCATCGTATTCGGCAAGGAATCGATGTCCCCCTCCCCATCAGAATCGCTCATCAGGGTGTATCAGGCAAAATCCACGGAAAACAAAGCCAAAAAGACAAAATAATTGTGGCGCCTTAAAGGCTAGCTATTATATTTAAATATGAGTTTTTGGGGGCCACGTCCCTTTTGTCCTACAGATGGAAGCAACCTGAAATAAGAACATAAGAACATAGGAAGAGCCCTGCTGGATCAGGCCAAAGGCCCATCTAGTCCAGCTTCCTGTATCTCACAGTGGCCCCACCAGATGCGTTTGGGAGCGCATGAGACTAGATATCTGTCTCCTGATAGCACTCCCCTGCATCTGGCCCTTGAAGTACCCTGGTTTTAAGCCTGGAGATTACACATCTCCATCATGGTTTGTTAACCTGTGATGGACTTTTCCTCCAGGAATCTGTCCAATCCCCTTTTGGAGGCATCCAGGCCAGATGCCATCACCACATCCTGTGGCAGGGAGTTCCACAGACTAACAACGCGCTGGGTGAAAAAATATTTTCTTTTGTCTGTTCTTACTCTCCCAGCCCACAATTTGAGTCTATGTCCCCTAGTTCTGGTATTTTGTGTGAGAGAGAAGAGCTTCCCTCTATCCACTTGACTCATGCCCTGCATTATTTTGTACGTCTCAATCATATCCCCCCTCAGGCGCCTTTTTTCCAGACTAAAGAGCCCCAAATGCTTTAGCCTTTCCTCATAAGGGAGGTGCCCCAGCCCAGTAATCATTTTAGTCCCTCTCTTTTGCACCTTTTTCCAGTAATAATGGATGACATATCAGTTTCACAAGTAGAACATTCTAAATATCCATTGGAGACTCGTATGTACGAAGCAGACAGAAGACCATAAATCACTGCATATGAGATGTACACCATACAGCCAACAAATAATTATTGGACTATTCTGTTTTGATGCCGATATTTCATCCTTTTTTCCAGAGAATTAATCCAGCCCAAGTAGCCGTCCTTCTGATAGATCAAAAAGGCCCAGGCACAGAGGGGAGAAAGGCTGGACCACTATTGCATGTAATGGGATTGTAGGGAAATAGCTTGTATTGGATTACACCATATGCAATACAGCACAGTATGTGTATATGCCCATGAGATTTTACCACCTGCCAATCTTGCCTTCAAATAAGTACAAATACAGTAGTGTATATCACTTTCCTCTATGCATTTAGTAAGGAGTAATAGCATTCCAAAGGGCCATATCAAGACAAACACAGGAAGCTCCTTAATGTTTTTTTAGGAATTTAAAATACACAACAACAAATGGCGGCAAATCTTTGGCACGCCAGATGTCATAGAATCATAGAATCATAGAGTTGGAAGAGACCTCAAGGGCCATCTAGTCCAACCCCCTGCCCTGCAGGAACCCCATCATAATATTTCTGACAGAATGTTTCCAACAGATGTTTTGGATCACAACTGGAGTGCCAAAGGTTCACCACCAAAGGAACAATTAAAATATCAAGTAGAATTTTGTAGCAAATTTGCTCCATCTCTTTTTTCTTTTTTTTGGCCAGCTGTACTTGTATTCATAGAATCATAGAATCATTGAGTTGGAAGAGACCTCAAGGGCCATCTAGTCCAACCCCTTGTCATGCAGGAACCCCCATCACAGGACTCCGGGAAGATGGCCATTCAGCACAGAAGTTCTCAATATAAACTGGAGTGTATTGTTACAGAACTGGAAAAAATTACAAAGGTAATCAAATTCAACTCTCTGCCAAAGTAGGAAATGCAGGTGAGATGCATAATATACACATGCATAATATCAAAGCTTTGTAAAAATTCTCTTTTGGACTGTGATTGCTAAAATTCTCCCAGCCAGCACATATTGCTATGGGTCAATTGCTTTCTAGGTGCTGTATCTGGCTATAGAGCCAGAAGTTAGGAATTTAATTCCCCCATTGTGCTTCCTGTGAGTACAGCCAACCTGAGTGGCCTTGGGCAAGCTGCACAGTCCCTGGGTGCCCCTAGAAGAACAGAACGGCAAACCTTTCCTGAGTACTCTCCACCTACGACAACCCTGAAAAAAGGCTGCCATAACTCGGATTGACTCAGTGACATGTGGTTATTATTATGCACTGCTTCTGCAAACAGGTTTTCAGCTGCATGCAAAGGATTCAACAATTGCTCAAGGTTGCCACATTAACCTGTCAAACCGTGGGTGGCATCAGTTTGTTGGGCAATCTCTTGGAAGGACTTTCTCACAGAGAGGAGGCCGAAGCACTGAATGTAAGGTTCTCCTTTTACTTCCTATTCTAGGAGGGCTAGAGGCTCGTTTTCCATTTACAAATAAAACCTCGGAATCCAGGGCAGGTTATATAGTATAAAAGGAGGCTGAGTAGCACCTGAATAAAACAGATGATATTGCAACTCAACTAGCATGGGTGATCGTGGTCTTTGTTTCCATACTTGGATACTTCAAGACATTTTGTACTTCCTTCACAGTTGTGGTTCCTACTGAATTGAGGTATGAAAACTTGAACTATTCTGCTTTCTTCACTGTCAAATTTAAAATTATGTGGTTCTTATGTGTATATCTAATTTTTTTAGTTAGTTTTATTTATAGGCCAACTTTCCCCCCCAAAAAAGGAACCCACGGTGGTTCACAATATTAGTAATCCTGTTATAATTATATAATTATTTTGCTATATGTTTGCTATGTGTAATTATTAAGCCGTAAAAAAGCGGGGAGGTAAGCAGCGTTCTGTGTGCAGAAATGTGCTCAGCCATGCCAGCCACATGGCCACGGACTTGCACAACACTGGCTCTTTGGCTTAGAAACGGAGATGAGTGCCACCCCTAGAGTTAGACATGACTAGCATGCATGTGCGGAGGGAACCTTCACCTTTACCTTTTAAACATAATCTAAACCTAATCAATACGGTAGCAAAGCACAGGGAACTAAGAAAATTAGTTCTAGTTCTATTCCTTACTATTATAATCATATAATAATAGTCTTAGAACTACAGTGGTACCTTGACTTACAAATTTAATTTGTTCCAAATGCATGCTTCTTAAGTCAAACTACTCTTAAGTCAGGGTACCTATCTAAAAAATTGGAAAAATAAGTTAAAAAATGAAAAATGAAATAAAAGTGTAAGTCAAGCAGACCATCTCTAAAATTTGTAAAATGCAGCAGTTTTCCATTCTTAAGTCCAGCTGCTCTTGTTGGGGTACCAGTGTATAGAGCTGGAAGGGACCCCATGGATCATCAAGTCCCACTCCTGTCAAGGACACACTGTGGGGGATTATTGTACCAAACTTCCCTTCTCTTTCCCAGTACTTCATGGGTCCTTTTTGTGGGGAAGGCACAACTCACAGTTTCCATTCAGGCACAGGAAAGCCCACATAGTCACATTTTTTCTGAAACTTATGGCAAGACCTTAAGGAGAATCAGAGCTGGTACTGGGCATTTCCCGTTACTGGCACACATGCAATATGAGATGAGAGGCAACTTTGTGTTTGACCAATGTACCAACTCTTCTCTTTCCATCCTGCTTGATTTTTCAACCTGTAGGGTACACAACCAAATTGAAAGTGGCTCTGGTTGCTGTCCGTGACCTAATTCTGCCAAGCCAGCTCTCGGGACCTTTGGCCCCAGATATGTTTTTAGATCTTAACTCTTCTCAGCTCCAACTTTCGGCCAGGAATCGGGTATAAACAGATAAAGATGTACATGTCCTGCCTCCAGCACTGTATCAAAGAAAGAGTTGGTAGTTGCTGAAGTGCTCTTTGAACAGATTTTAAAAGGTCTGGCCAAGTCACCTAAGTGGTGTTCTTCTGTTCAGGACTAAGAAGTAAAAAGTGAAAGCAGATATTTGAGAACTGAGCAGAGTGTTTAGCTTTCAGCTGAACCAGGCAGTTATATTCCTTTCAGCTTGAAATTCTTGCACATGGAAAGAAACAGGTGTTTTGCAATGATAGCTGCTTCTCTAGGAAAAGCCATGTAGCTAGACCTGTCTGATGTAACTTGTGGGCCTGAAAACATGTTGATGGTTGTTTTACGGCTGTTTTATCTGATGTTTCCTTTTAAAGTCTGTAAACCGCCCAGAGTTCCGTTACGGAAGATGGAGCGGTATAAAAGTGTAACAAATAAATAAATAATAAATAAATATTTTTTCTCATAACCGAGGTCTATTTTCTGTAGTCTGTTCTATGGGTAAAGAGCTGGTAGACGCATCTACTATCTCTGGGTTCCTCTGTACCATTCATAGTGGTGGGCAATGCTTCTGGCAAATGGAACTTGAAACATGGCATGGTAGAGATTCTAGGCTCCTGGCTTCTACCACGGCCAGCTTGAATGGTGAACCTACCAGACACACCTTCCACCTGTCCACCCTACTCCATTTTAGTCCCTCCTCCTCCTCCTCCTCCTCATTGAACTGAACCCAAAAATCTAAAACACGGAGCTATCCAGCAGTTGGTTCTCTCTGTGTACTTTTACAATTCCCATTTACAATATTTAAAAACTAAGCATCGGCTCTTTGTGTTGGATTACAAAAAAGGCAGAGGGCGTCCCCATCCAATCTAGGGCCAAAATACATTTGCTCTGGTTAAGACTAAGAGCCTCATGGTGCAGTGGTTAAATGCCTGTACTGCAGGTAAAACTGTGCTCACGATCTGAGGGTTCAGTCCCAGGTAGCAGGCTCATGGTTGACTCAGCCTGCCATCTTTCCGAGGCCGGTAAAAAATCCCCAGCTTGCTGTGGGGGAGGGCAATGTGTAGCCTGCATACTACTAAACCGCCCAGAGGCTACTTGAAGTGGTATGGGGCTTTATATAAGCAGAACACTTTGCTTTGCTTTTGGTCAATAAATTGCCCCTGTTTCTATAAAGGGACTGGCCCTTACTAAGTGTCTGTGCTTTGGTTCAGCAGATCTGTGGGTGGTTATTCTTTGAGTAAGCCGTCCAGACACAAAGCTAAAAGAGGAAGGATGTATTACTAATTCTGAGGTTGTTTTCAGAGGACATCCGTGGCAACTGCAGAAATATCTTTGCTCCAAATTGTGGGAATGCGGTTGGACTTGCAGCAATGGTTATGTAATTTCGGGGGGGGGGATACATATGTGTGTGTGTGTGTGTGTGTGTGTGTGTGTGTGTTGCTCAAGAATTAGTCGGAGAAACCATTTTTTGTTTCCATTCCAAACACAGACGTTAGACATTCGGGAACCAGCTTGGCAACAAAGTCTGTCGTTTCTCTCTAGATTTCATTTGAAAACCAGCCGGAGGTAAGAACCTGCGAGATGGAAGACGAAGAAGGATATATGGCGATCGATCCAGGACGACGGAGCGTCTTCAGCCTGCCAGCTCCCCCTAAGACAGAAGGTACTGACAGAAGCAGAGTCGTGGTTTGGGTAATATGAGTTGGGAGGTCCAGTTTCAAAACCCTAAAGCTCCGTTCAGGCCAATAACTTTCTTTTCTTGCTAATTTACCTCACAGGCTCATTGTGGGGTGAAAGAGGGATGGGGGAAGCAACTATAAATGCTACCCTGAGGTATTTTTCGGAAAAGAAGGCAAGAATGAAATGTTGTACAGTATATTCTAGGTCGGATGTACACATATTAGACAGAGAAGATAGTTGGTTCAAGAGAGGAGTCAAGGAAGCCATTTATGTGTGTATTGAAAATCCCCCTCTCAACAGGGGTGGGTTACTTAGGCATAATCTGTCTCCCATTTATCTTGCCCTAGAGACAAATAAGATCTATTTTACACCTCCACCAGGAAGGCCACCCACACTTAATGAGTGTTGTGAAAGGTTGCATAGGTGGGACTTTCACACACTCCTGGCTATTGTCCTCCTAATGAGCTGATTCAGGCCACTGTCCACTTAACAAGACTATCCAGGCCACTGTCCACCTAACGAACCTATTCAGACCAGTGTGTGTGTGAAACCGAAGTGAAGTATACATTGGATGCCTTCCATCAACTTTTCCTCAGGCTGACAAAACTACACTTGGATGAGAAGCGAAACATTTTGATCTCACAAGAAGTCCAGTTGCTATTATTTAGGTACCAACAAATGTGTTTGGCTTCCCCCTGGTGAGGACTGGAGCTCATTCTCATCCAGGTTCTCACTTGTGAAGGTGGTGGGACCAAGAGGAAAGGTAGCAAATAAGAACAGGGTTCTCGTTCTCTCTTCTTTTTCTCTATTTTTTTCTCCCTTGCTTCTTTTTCTCTCTCTCTACTTACTCCACCTCAGCAATATTTGTGGAGTCATAGAATCATAGGATCATAGAACCATAGAGTTGGAAGAGACATCAAGGGCCATCCAGGCCAACCCCCTGCCATGCAGGAATCCCCATCACAGTATGAGTCGAAGTGTAACTTTCGTGGACTATAGGACCCTCACATTGTGCCCTGTCAGTGCGGCCAGTGGCAAAACAATCCAGTTAGTGAAGTTGGAAAATCAATAGTTATCTGTTTAAAAATGAGATGTTTGTGGCTTTTACTGCTTTGAAAACCCAACAAGAAGATCCGTTTAGATTACAACTAGAATGTGTTTTAGCCAATGTGGCTGATTGAGATATGAGGCAGCAGTAACTTAAGCATACTGGCCCTAAATGACACCTGTACAGCATTTAATGTTTCTAGCTCTTTACATGTCTTCTTGGGCTGAAACGGATCCACAGCGATTCCTATCAGAGCCCACAATGCCAAGGGGTTCAAACTGGCATCCATTCCAGTTCATTTTACCATTGCAGCTTTTTCTTACAATCCCTGCCTGTCCAACTGAAAATGGCATTCAGTCTGATGTTCAATAGGGCAGTAGTTTTTGAAGCCTTAAACTTTACGTAATTCACACATGTTGAAGCCAGAAACTTACACAATTCAACAAAAGAGACAATGTCATGCGGATAATGACTCTTGCCTCAGTCCGGATCATGAGGAAATGTATGTCATCACAGAAGGAGTACGATATATTTAGATTTTATTTTTTTTTGGTGGAAGTGTCTCATGTATTATATCACATCCATTTATGGTTTTTTTGACTATACTACTTCTGGCTTGTTGTTTTCTCACTGTTAATGATTGGAGTTAATTATTACATTTTGTTAAAAAGTTACATCCTGATAAAGCACATCTTTTACCTTGTCTGAACTTCTGGGACCTGCTTTGAAGAAGAGTTATTTAAACTCAAAAGCTTGCAATTGTTCTTTATTTTTTATTTTTAATAGTGGCCTACAAAGGTATTGCCTGTAACCTATTTTAAATAGTGAGAAAACTAGTTCAGTGGTCCCGGCAAATACCTTCTGCAGTTGCAAAAGTGATGACTGGATTGTAGATTAAATTAAATCTGAGCTGATACAGTAGGACCCCCGTATCCACCGATTCATTATCCACGGTTGGCAGAGGAAAAAATAAATAAATAATTCAGCAGCCACAAAGCAAGCTACGGTCACAAAGAACAGCTGTAAAGCAAGCTACTGTCATAAAACAGCAGCCATGAAGCAAGTTACTATCACAAAGCAGCAGTTTGGGGTATATTTTGGTGTTCTCTCTTATCCACAGTTTTCATTATCCATGGGAAGGCTTGGAACCAATCCCCAGCAGATACTGGGGTCCTACTGTATTTGGTTCAGTTCTCACATGCATGAGCCCTGGTATCAAACCAAAATTGGCTCACTTATCTATTACACTTAATCCACTGCATGATCAAACTGCTTAATAATAAATTGAAAACTTCCTCTTGCTCTCCCATGGTGAGAGAGACAGAAGAGAGTAACGAGTTTTTGTTTTTAATAATCCCTTATAGTCAAGACAGAGCTGAATTGGTTGATTGGCAAGCCAATTCAATACTATGTCAGTTACAGATTTTATTTTATTTTAAATTGCAGAACAGAAGAACAAAGGGCTAGACAGAATTTCTTAGTGTGACATGCAGTCTGGCTGAAAGCATCACCCTGCAAATCACAGACTTTTCATGCCTGGTCAGAATATGAGTCAGTTACAGGCCTCTTTTCATTTATAGCCTACCAATGACAATCTGGAGAGGGGGCATGGTGGCTCAGTGGACTAAAGCTTCTGAAAACTGTTGGCTGCAAAGTTGGCAGGTCAGTGGTTCGAATCCCGGGTGCCACACAGTGGAGTGAGCTCCTGCTGATAACCCCAGCTCCTGCTAATCTAGCAGTTTGAAAGCATGTAAATGCAAGTAGATAAATAGGTACCACCGTAAAAAGCGGGAAGGTAAAACAGTGTTTCCTTGCAGCCATGCTGGCCACGTGACCACGGACTTGCACAACACTGGCTCTTTCGGTTTGAATACAGAGATGAGCACCGCCCCTAGAGTCAGACACGACTAGCATGAATGTGCAGCGGGAACTTTTACCTTTACCTTTAATGACAATCTGGAACATAAGGTTGCAATTGCAACACACTTATTTGTGGTTTGGGTTAACTTCTCTTTAGGTTTCCCATTTTAATGACGGTTATTGTAATTAATTTCTGTGGTTATTTTCCAGATGGTTGCAACAGTGTCTCAATAGCTTCTCGCTCCAAAGCTCAAACTTTACAACCCAGGCAAACTCTAAGTCTCATGTGTCTGTTATTAACTGATGTTTTTATTAATATAGTTACTTTTTAAAAAAATAGTTTCCTACACAGAGAAGTCCAAAATGCAGAAGTATGTCGAGATGGACAGTAATTAAGCAAACAGACAAACAAATAATCTGTAGTTAAAGAAAATCTCTATTGGAGTGCAGGGATGTCAAGAATAACCTAATGAAACCTAAATATATTTGTTGGCAATACAGCTGCCTGATAGGGGTGGAAGGGGGAAATTGAAGGCACAGGAAGCAAGGGAAAAACGTAATGACACATCCTGGAATAAGTTGAAGCTATCTAGAATCTAGGATCACTCCTCACTACAAAGGTCCAAATGTCGTTTTCATAAGCCGCAGCTGAACTTTCACAATTTCAAACTTAACCTTTCACAGTTTCGTCTTCAAAATTCTGGAGAATCGCAGTGATCATTTTGCTCGTGGGAAGCATTGCTTTAAACGTGGCCTTAATCGTCCTTCTGATAGGTAGGTTTTCTCCTGTATCCCACCATGCTGTGGTGCTGCTACTTCTTCTTCACCTCCTATATCTTTATATGGCAAAATATGGCAGGCGAAGCTTTAATTTATTCCCCATGTCAGAGCTGGCACCAGAAGTTTTTTTTTTGGGGGGGGAGGCGGAAATAGAAACATCAAAATTAGCAGTATTATTATACTTGCTTTATTATTATAAAGCAAAGTATGGTGCCTATATATCAACCCATAGCGTTTAAAGCACTCTCTGGGATGTTTGTAAATTAGTTATGCAGGCTAGTACACACTGATGTGCATGCACATGTGCAAACACACACACACACACACACACATGGGTACTCAGTTGACTGACCATGGAAAGACAGAAGTCTGAGCCAACCTCAGGCTAGCTGTCTGAGCCCATCAGGCTGAAACTCAAGTCATGAGCAGAGTCTTGACTGCAGTGCTGCACTTTAACCACTTACGTATGATTAATACAGGGGACCCTCTTATAACAAACGGTTTGGATAACATAAAATCTCCATAACATAAAAAAAATTCCAGAGATAGGGGAATTTGCTTAACAGAATCGCCTACGGATTGAATCCGTACAACATAAAAATGGTCACGATTAGGGATTACTCCGTTTTCAATGCATTCCTATGGGAAATTTGTATAAAGGAAACTTTGCTTAACAGAATTGCTTTTGGAACGAATAAATTCATTTATACTAGGTACCACTGTACCTTGTTAAGATGGGGTGTGTGTGTCTTATGTTGCCATTAACTTGGATAGACAGCTTACTCTAATATTGTTATCACTGCTCTTCAGAAGCTAACATTGCATGGCAACTGGTTTTTCTAGACTCTTTCCACTTCTGAATTTTTCTAAATACATGTGCTCAGCCCGTAAGATTAGATCTTTACCAGCTTCTGAAGATGTGGTTACAAGTTCTCTTGTCCTGCTTTTCCCCTGTGGAAGCCAAGATCCTCCTTGGGCTGAATTCAAGAGAAGAGGGTGAGCAGAGGACACCCTGGCAGCAAACATTGGCATGGCCGCTTTAACCTAGTAGTCCAGTCATGTTAAACTACTGCCTGGCAGGAGGGAGTTGGCCGTTTGTGCTCCAATCGTTGGAGTAGACCGCTATAGAGGATCTCTAGCTTAAAACTCATCTCATATATATCCCCTTTCGTAAAATCTGGCCATGTTTTGAAAAAGTTTTTCAGATGGAAGGTGTGCAAAACGATCCCAGTGCACCGGCTTCATCCAATTCGTGCGAATGGATCCCTGGAAACACAGAAGGTGACTTTAATTTCCTTCATTTTATCAGGGGACTGAGTCCAAACATCTTCTGCTGCAGCAGCTTTTATGAATGGGTCTAATCAGATCCAACTGGAAACCAAAGTAGAGCTGCACTGTAGCAAGAAAGGTATTGGTTGGTTGGTTGGTTGGTTGGTTGGTTGATTGATTGATTGATTGATTGGATTGGATTGGTGGGCTGTTGGGCTGGCTGGCTGGCTGATATTATGCATATGTTGAGTTTCTCTCCTATGTACAGTACAGTGCAAATCACTGTGTGTGAGGCATTGGCTCACATGAGTGAGCGGAAGAGACAATCACTCCACATTACTAACCACTCTGTCAGGTACCCATCTCAGAAGACAAGACATTCCAGTGATTCCCAACCTTGGGTCCTCAGAAATCCTGGCCAACACAGCTGGTGATGAAGGCTCCTGGGAGTTTTAGTCCAAGAACGTTTGGGGACCCAAGGTTGGGAATCATTGCTTTAAGCTAAAGTTTTCTGTTTGTCCCTAGATTGTCCCTGGATTACAATTCCCGTCATAGTCCTTTATTAGATTGACTGGCTAGGGCCAATTAGGCCAAAGGGATTTTTGTTGTTGTTGTTGTTTTTAGACTGCAGTTCCCAGAATGAGTGAGCAAATATGACAGATGGTGTCTCTGAGAACTGGATCTTCTTCTTCAAGTGCCGTATCCTCATAGAATGTTGTCGATCAGTAGCCTGAATTGGTTTCTATCTAACACAGGAATGTCCAAACTTCAGCCCTCCAGATGTTTTGGACCATAACTCCCAGAGTCCTTTGTCATTGGCAATACTCAGGGAGTTGTGGTCCAAAACATGAGGAGGGCCAAAGTTTGGCTATGCCTACTCTAACACTATTCTAAATACAGCAGCTGTGTTCACTGCAGACCATTGGCTAAAGTCAGGCATGCCCAAACTTTGGCCCTCCAGATGTTTTGGACTGCAACTCCCACAGTTCTTTGCCACTGGCAATCTAAGCTTAAAATTCTGGGAGTTGTGGTCCAAAACATCAGGAGGGCTAAAGTTTGGACATGCCTGGCTTAAGTTCTTAAGCCAGAATATTCTTCTACACCTCAGGCCACGCTCCCCGTCTATTTTTCCTTGAAGGATAACCTGCAGCAGATGGTATTTCTTATTACACATTAAGTGTCCAAAATATTGAGAACTGGATGGTACAGGTTTTAAACACCTGGCCTCCGGCTCTGCCGTCGGATACCCAATCCACTGAGTTAGCCAGGCAGCTTCGATCATGCTGGGCTTGCTCTCCCCCTTCTAAGCGGGCCAGATTCTGGCCCAAGTGACTGGGGCTGGGGCAGGTGAAGAGACACGTCCACCATTTTTTGTCAGGGGAGGAAAGAGGAGTTTTCAAGGCATCCCACAAAGGACTGGAGGCTTTTTTCTGTTTCTCCTGCAGCTCCAATAACTCTGGACCCGGAAACTGCTCATCGGCGTCTCGTCGTGTCAAAAGATAGGAAAAGTGTGCGGTGGGGAAAAGAGGAGCAGCCCCTTCCCAACAACACCGAGAGATTTGACCGTCGCGTTTGGGTGTTGGGCAAACCAGGTTTCAACTCAGGAAGACACTGCTGGGAGGTGGAAGTGAAGGGCGACGGAGAATGGGCCGTCGGGGTTGCCAAGGCGACTCTGAGGAGAAAGGGCGAGGTGAACTTCAGCCCCACAGAAGGCCTCTGGGCGGTGGGCGAGTATTTCGGAAAGGGGAACTATATAGCTTTCACTGCCCCACAACACACTCCTCTATCCCTTGGCAAGAAGCCCCGAAGGATCCGTGTGTTTCTCGACTACTCCGAAAGGCTGGTGGATTTTTTCAGTCCTGAGAGCAAGGCCTCGATCTACACGTTCTCTTCAGCCAGTTTTTCCGGGGAAACCATCCAGCCTTGGTTCCGTGTGTGGGATGGAACTGAACTTATCCTGCATCCCTAAGACTCTGGTATAGATTCATTGAATCATAAGAGTTGGAAGAGACCTCCAGGGCCATTATTTATTTATTTATTTATTACGCTTATATACCGCCCCATTCCCACGAGGGGACTCTGGGCGGTACACAACATACAAATAAAACAGATAAAAATCAATGCCAAGAACAATAACAATAAAGAATAAAATCCAAGAGCAGTAAGGCGGGAGAAAAAAAAATTATAAACACAGGTCCCTATGCATCGCCGTAGGCTTCACGAAAAAGAAAGGTCTTCAGATTCTTCTTAAAAGCCGCCAGCGATGGAGCCCGCCGAAGTTCACTGGGAAGACGATTCCAGATGGAAGGAGCCACCACCGAGAAGGCCCGCCCGCGAGTGCTCGCCCTACGGGCCTCCCTCGGGGTGACTGTCCGCAGTGAAAGAGCCACCGAGGAACGGGTGGGTCGGGCCGGATCTAATTGCCGGGTGAGACGCTCCGTCAGATAAGATGGGGCCAAGCCATGGAGGGTTTTGTAAGTCAAAACCAACACCTTGAACCTTATTCCGGAGGCAACGGGCAACCAGTGTAGGCGGACCAGGATAGGGGTGGCGCGGTCATAACGGCGCGCGCCAACCACCAGCCTGGCCGCCGTATTCTGGACCCGCTGCAGTCGCCGAACAAGGTTCAAGGGGAGCCCCATGTAGAGAGCGTTGCAATAATCCAGCCTCGACATGACCAGCGCCTGTACCACAGTCCTCAGGGAACTCTCATCGAGGTACGGGCGAATCTGGGCGATAAGCCTTAGATGGTAAAAGGCCGACCTGACCACGGCTGACACCTGGGGTTCCAGGGTCAGGTCCGGGTCGAGGACAACGCCCAGATTCCTCACTCTTTGCGCCAGCTGGGGGGCGGACCCACCCAAGCTGGGAAGAGGGCCACAGTACCCCTCCGAAGAGCCCCCGAAGAACATAACCTCGGTCTTGCCTGGGTTGAGCCGGAGCCTGTGAGTCCTGGTCCAGTCCAGCACCGCAGCCAGGCAGCGATCAAGGATCCGGACGGCCTCCACTGCACAGGTGGAGAAGGAGAGATAGAGCTGCGTGTCATCAGCGTACTGATGACAGCAGACTCCATAACTCCGGATGATCTCAGCCAGCGGCCTCATATAGATGTTAAAGAGCATTGGGGAGAGTGACGACCCCTGCGGCACCCCACAAGGGAGTGTCCAGGGAGCCGACAACTCACCCCCCAAGCTCACTCGCTGGGTACGGCCCCCAAGGAAGGACCGGAACCAGGCCAAGGCCTGGCCCCCAATCCCAACCTCCGAGAGCCGTTCCAGCAGGATACCGTGGTCGACGGTATCAAAGGCCGCTGACAGGTCGAGAAGGACCAGCAGGGTAGAGCAACCCCTGTCAGCCCTCCTCAACAGATCATCATGCAGCGCGACCAGGACCGTCTCGGTCCCATGACGCGGCCTGAACCCGGACTGGAAAGGATCCAAGACATGGTTCTCCTCCAGGAACGACTGAAGACGCAGGGCGGCGACTCGCTCAATCACCTTGCCCAAAAAGGGAACATTGGCTATGGGACGATAGTTGGACAAATCGTCCACAGCCAAGCCGGATCTTTTAACAATGGGCTTCACCACCGTCTCCTTCAGAAGACTGGGAAAAATCCCGTCTCTGAAGGAGGCCGAAGCGATCAGTGAAGCCCATTTCGGCATGCTCCCCCCTGCGCTCTTAATCAACCAGGCAGGGCAAGGGTCGAACGGAGAAGCCGCATTCAGTCCAACCCCCTGCCATCAAAGTACTCCCGTCCCGACAGATGGCCTGAATTCAGCCTCTGCTTAAAAACCTCCAAAGAAGGAGACTCCACCACCCTCCTTTGTGGCAGCACATTCCACTGCCGAACAATGGTATTGACACTCTAAATCCCTCCAAAGAGAGAGTGAGCAAATATGGGGTGGAGAAATGTGTCCCTCTAGAAGAGTGCTCCCCAGCCTTGGGTCCCTAGATGTTCATGGATTAAAATTCCAGAAGCCTTCACCACTAGGAGTTCTGGGTGGGGTTTGTGGGAGATCCAAGTCCAAGAACACAATCAGAGCACTGAAGGCTGGGAACTACTGCTCTATATTTGGGGGGGGGGGGGCAGACAGGGGCTACATCATCCATAATGATGCTTTAGTTGTCCACACTTCTCCATAATCATGTGATGAACTACTGGAGTGAGCTGGTGGGCTAAGTAATTTGGAATTATGTGCCAATTGAATTGGGAGCGTCGTACTGTGTTCACAAAAGTATGGAGAGAGAACATTAAAAATGAAAATCATCTTTAACATGGAATTACAATGAATGGCCTTATTGAGAAATGTCCAGATTTTATATGTTGCATGTTTCAATCCCACGTAACCCCAACCCAGTCAGGTTAAATAAACTGAAGATCCTATGGGGTTTAATTTATAGATCTCTTTATAAATCTATGGTGAGGCCCCATCTGGAGTACTGTGTACAGTTCTGGTCACCATACCTCCAGGAGGATATTATGGAAATGGAACAAGTGCAGAGGAGGGCAACCAGAATGATTAGGGGACTGGAACACCTTCCTTACCATCTGAGGCTGCAAACGCTGGGCCTCTTCACTCTTGAACACAGCGCCTAAGAGGTAACCTGATTGAAGACCAGCACTGGTTTTTGGAATTCCCTGCCAGAAGAAGTTGTGACAGCTGTCAGCCTTGACAGCTTTAAGGAAGGATTAGACATGTTCATGGAGAACAAGGGTATCAATGACTATCATTATGGATACCTAAGGACAACCTCCAAGTTGGAGGTATCTCTCAATGCGATTTGCAGGGAATCATAAGCAGGTGAAGACATCTGCTTGGGAAGACTCTGAAGCAAATGGTGAGCCACTGTGTGAGACAAAATGCTGGACTGGATGGGCTGTGGCCTGTTCCAGCAAGGATGTTCTTATGTTTTTAATGGACTGGGATTCAAGAGTCCTTGATTAAGTTCCTCAGTACCTCTAAGTCAGTGGTGGTGAACATTTGGCACTCCAGATGTTTTGGACCACAACTCCCAGAATTCTGAGCCTAGATTGCCAGTGACAAAGGACTGTGGGAGTTGTGGTCTAAAACATCTGGAGTGCCAAAGGTTAGTCACCACTGCCCTAAGTCATCTTCAGTCAATCACTCTCAGCTGGGCTCACTTCACTGACTTTGAAGCTGATTTTTTTAAAGGTGCAAGAAGTTGAAGTTAAGACATCAAAATCATGTGCCCTGCCATGCTAACTATGACCTATTCCCAAAAAGTTGGAATTACTTATAATCTTATTTTTAAAAATCCAGATTTTTTAAAAAATTAAACTCCTGGATTGTGCAGTCATCATCGGACCCAACCGTGGCCTGGGAATAGAAGTTTACAGGAAACCCACCCACACAGATCAGTACTTACTATTTGACTCCCACCATCCATTACAGCACAAATTATGAGTCATCAGGACCCTAAACCACAGAGCAGAGTATCCTCACCTCTACAGAAGCCAAGAGGAAGGAAGACAGGCACCTGAAGACAGCACTTTAGGCCTGTGGATATCCAAAGTGGGCCTTCAACAAAGCAGTGGGCCATCCCAGAAGAACAAGGGATCAGTCTGAGACCCAGACCCAACGGAAGAACCTGGTCATTCCTTACATGGCTGGAGTGTCTTAAAAGCTTAAAGGGATTTTTGGCAAACACCACATTCCCATTTACATCAAACCAATGAACACACTAAGGCAGAAACTCGTCCACTCAAAGGAATTGACACTGAAACACAAGAGGAGCAATATAGTATATGCGGTCCAATGCAGTGAGGAGTGTACAGACCTCTACATGTGAGAAACTAAACAGCCATTATACAGGAGGATTACCCAAACATAGGAGGGGCAACAGCTCAGGACCAGAATCAGCAGTACACCTCCACTTGAAGAACAAAGGGCACTCATTGAAAGATGAGAAGGTACACATATTAGACAGAGAAGAGAGGTGGTTTGAGAGAGAGATCAGGGAAGCCATTCATGTGTGTATTGAAAACCACTCTCTCAACAGAGGTGGGGGGCTCGGACACAATCTATCTGCTACTTATCAAGTGGCCCTTTCATCAATTCCCAGACAAATGAGAAGCACTTCACACCTCCACCAGCAAGACCATAGGTAATGAACCATACTTAATGGGTGTTGGGAAAGGTTGCACAGCCGGGACTTTCACACACCTTAGCTTAGGCCATTATCCACGTAATGAGCCTATTGAGATCATGGTCCACCTATGAACCTATC
>JAHTLZ010000207.1:77219-119290 GCA_023846285.1 Phrynocephalus versicolor | reverse complement strand
GAACAAACCAAATTTAAAAGAAATCTAAAATGTGACAGCTGGCTGGAAGGTTCAGTGATTTAGGGGTCTGCCTGAAGAGCCAGAGGTTGAGAGTTGAATTCCAGATGTACTTTCTGGGAGAAGAGCCAGCCTGTGTAGCTCTGGGCAAGCTGCGAAGTCCCAGGATGACCCCAGAGGAAGGGAATGGGAAACTACTTCTGAGTATAGTAATACCTTGGTTTACAAGTACCTTGGATTAAGAGTGTTTTGCAAGACAAGCAAACGTTTCTTCTAATTTTTGCCCTGATCAATGAGCAATGTCTTGCAGTACAAGCATGGCTTCTGATCACAAGTGAGCCAGGGGTTCTTCTCTCCCCCCCCCTTGCTGGATTGCTGGTGATTGTCTGGAATCTTCCCTCTCAGGCAAGCCTCCAAAGCAGAGGGAGGAGAAAGGAATAGAGGTCTCCCTTGCAAGACCCACAAAGGTTTTCAAGGGAGATTGCAGGTTAGGGCTTCATTTTATTTTTCTTTATATTTTTCTTTTATTTGTTTTCAACATCCTTTCTTATTTTTTTAAAAAAACATAGTCATGGAACAGCTAGTTAAGTTTGTATGTAGCTACAAATTGCATTATTGTCACATTAAAAACAGAGTAAAAAATCCAGTTTTTAGTCCCAAGCAGAGCAGATTCCACAACTAGGTACCTAAACCCCAGTGTGGATGTGGAGTTCTAGCTAACTTCCTTTTGTGAGTTTTGGCATTTGGCATTTTGTGTGTACAGCACGTGATCTATGGGGCCCAGAATGAATCACCTGACTTGCCATTATTTCTTATGGGGAAATCTGCTTTGATAAAAGAATGCTTTGATTTGCAAGCCTGTTTCTGGAACTGATTCTATTTGTAAACCAAAGTATTACTGTATTCTGAACCTAGAATACCCTGGAAAGGTCTGCCATAAGTCAGCATTGACTTGACGGGACATGATGATTATTTAAATTGTGTTGCTGCACAAGATAAAAACATATGGCAAGGAATGCATCACAACCACGCTAGTGGGGATACAGAACACTATGATTTCTCAGGGATCCACACTGCCAAGTAAGATCCCCAGTTCAATTAGACCCAGCTCTTACCTCTGCCTCCATTGCTCCCTTCTTCCTCAGCTTGTACGACATCATCCACATCGAGCTTTCCTTCCTCTTTGACCTTAGCGGTCCATGTTCCATCTCCCATGTCGTCTGAAGAGCAAAACAAAACAAACAAATAACCACATGCCTGGGGCCGCCATTAGATTCAGCACCTTTACTTTTCATGCCTACCATCATTCTCTACCCCCTATCCACTCTTAACGAGGAGTGTCCCTGGTGCAGTAAGACCCAAGGGCCAGTGCAGGAAGCTGTCTGATAATACTGGCTAAGAAGAAAAATTACATATTAAAAATTCCTTTTTAGATAGACAGACAGACAGACAGACAGACAGACAATCTACAGAACACACAACCGGTTAAGCCTCAGAACCAATCCTGGTTGGGCTGGTATTGCTCAGAAGTACCAAGACAAAATGAGGAAATAGTTACGATTGCTATCTAAGTCAGTGGTTCCTAACTTTGAGTTTCCAGAGGTACTTGGGACTACAGCTCCCAGAAATTCTGGCCAGCACAACTGGCGGTGAAGGCTTCTCAACATCTGGGGGATGGGGCCATTCTGAGAACCACTGGTCTAAATCAGTCATTCTCAACCCCCACTTTTTTGAGGAGGGAGTAGCATAAACCCAATACTGTAGCACCCCCCCCCCCTTTTCTGTGGAATCCCTGATTTACTTATCTAGTCCAGAAAATCCCAGAACTATCCAGACAGGAGCCTCGTGGCACAGTGGTTAAATGCCTGTACTGCAGCTAAAACTGTGCTCATGACCTGGGGTTCAATCCCCGGTAGCAGGCTCAAGGTTCACTCAGCCTTCCATCCTTCCAAGGTCAGGAAAATGAGTACCCAGCTTGCCGGGGGGGGGGGCAATGTGTAGCCTGCATACTGTAATTAAAACTGCAAACCGCCCAGAGACTACTTGAAGTGGTATGGGGTGGTATATAAGCAGAACACAGAAGCTCCTTGGATGAGTAGCAAAATGTTTCGACTCCGCAAGAAAAGGAGTCCAGTTGCCATGACTCAACTTCCGGACAAGCTATGTTTGCTCTTTGTGTTTCTCAGCATCCGGGGTGGAGAGAGGGGGTGGCAGCTTGGAAACATTCTCCCATGGATATGGGGTGGTGGTGTTCCTACTGTATGGAAGGAATATGAACCAAATCAGGACTCTGCAAGTGAGAGAATGAACCTTATATGATGGGAGTGTGAAGAAAATTCTTTCTAGTCTGTGGCCCCCTCGACCAATGTCCCAGGGCCCCCCAATGGGCCACATGGCCCCCAATGAGAATGTTTGAACTAAAAATCCAACCAGCACTCCTAATTCAAGTCACCTCATTGCACAAACTTCCTAAGGGTGTCAACACTTAAGCAAATTCCATTGGCTCCATAGGCTGAGTTGGGGCTACTGTCCGCCCAACTAGGGCGATCCAAGTTGCATGGGGAAAAAGAGATCGGTCCGGTGCATCTCTTCTTTCTGAGAAGGTAACCTACCCATGTTTTTCTCTTTGAGGGAGTCTCCGACGTTCATTATGTTCAGATCTCCAGGAGAGAACTGCTCCTCCGAAACGGGAGGATCCGGTGCAGGTTCTTGCTGGGGGTCCCCTTGGAAACTCAGGCTCTGTGAAACCCACTTGGGCCTGACGCTGGCATCTCCGCGGAGGATGCGGTGCAGCTGCTTATAGAAAGGGCAGGTCACTTTGCTGCTCCCTGGTCTGGAATTGTGCCCAATCACCCGCTTATACTTCAGCCGCAGGGTCTTGGTCTTGGTACGACACTCCACGGCATTACGGCAGTGGCCCCGGGCAGTCATCTCCTGGGCAATGTACTCGAAGAAATCGATGTTCCGGTGACTGCTTCGGAGCTGTTCCTGGATCTTCTGCTCTCCCCAGATAGCTAGCAGGTCCAAGGTCTCCTTGTACCCCCATATAATGCCACGACCCTTGGATCCATTACTGGCCCCGGCCGCTCTGCTCCCAGCCACCTGTTATAGCAGAGGCAATGATCAATAGGCAAACCCCGACAGATTAAAAATCAGTGATTTGTTAAAAATCAAATTGGTTTACATCACAATTTAAATTTTTTAAAAAATCATTTTTTTAAAAAAAATATTCATAATTTAAATCAATTTCATGTAGATCACATCCACTCTGTTGCAAATTCTGTAATGTGCAATTGGATCCTCATAGACACAGGATCAATATCTGTGAATTCGCTTACTTGCGGCCCTGAAATTATTAAAAATATTAATAGGAAAAAACAAACAGAAATATGCATTTCTGAAGTATAATTGCCAGAATTGGCCACTAGAAGGAGCCAGGGACCATGCTATGCATAGGGTTCAGTATTATCTGTGGTTTCTGACATCCACATCCTGCAGAAACAGGGGTTTTCCTGTATTCTCTCTTAAAAAAAAACCCACATCACTGGCAATTATGTGGGCCACTTGGCCATGAAGTACCAACAGAGTCAGCATGACTTGCGAGCTACATCCACACTTGATCGCCTTAATGGACTTAGAACAGGCATGTCCAAAGTCAGGCCCAGGGGCCAAATGCAGCCCGTTTTCGAATTTTAAGTGGCCTCTTCTCCCCACCAGCTCAGCCTGTCATGCATCCCCACCAGCTGGCCTCTCCCCATACTGGATGGAGACGTCAGCTTACAATTTTACAGTTTGCTTTCCCTCCCTTGCCTCTGTCCGCCCCCCACCCCACCCCCAGCAACCTAGCCAGCCTACCCGCCCCCGGTTCCATTGCTGCAGCGTCCTCCCTGCCTCCTCGCATGTCCTAGAGCAGTGTTGGCGAACCTGTGGCACGGGTGCCAAAGGTGGCACTCGGAGCCCTTTCTGTGGGCACCCAACAGCCACCCGGATTCAGGTTAAATGGCTGTATTGGCACTTTGTGAAAAAACTGTAGGTTTTGAATCACAGTTTGGGCACTCGGTCTCTAAAAGGTTCGCCATCACTGCCCTAGAGGCTTGTGCAAAGTCCCGCCCGGGGGCCAAATGCAGCCGAATGGTCAACCCCCACGCATTTTCAACTGACCAAAACTGGCCCTGCTTGCAAAAAGTTTGGACACCCCTGGCTTAGAATGGTTGTATTAGGCATGGGCCTTGCACTCCTACCTTTCTGTCTTGGAAAGTCTCATCCGTGGAAAATTTGCCATGGCCCTGCTGCTCCCGGGATTCCCTGTAGCCCAAGGGAGCGGGAGTCTCCTCCTCTTTGCACACAATTTCCTCCTTTGCTTTTTGTTCTTCTTCCCGTTTGACCATCTTTACATTTGCTAGTTGCCAATTTGGCCTGGACTTCCTCTCTTTCTCTGCTCCCTTGCACATAAGGCAGGAAGAGTCCGGCAAGTACCGGTCCACGCAAGCCTTGCAGTAGCGGTGTCCACAGGTTTTCCAGCTCACGAGGTCTGCGAAATGTTTTAGGCAGAAGCGACAGAATGCGCCACGGCTGATGTCCTTGTTGCTGGCTTCAGATGCCATGGGGGGGCACATGCACACACACACACACACACACACAGAGAGAGAGAGAGAGAGAGAGAGAGAGAGAGAGAGAGAGAGAGAGAGAAGAACACCAAAGGTGGTGTTCCTTTTCCTGGATCGGTCTTGGTGTAAGGCAGGACAAACGGCAGGCTAGAATCAAAAGCAGGAGAAAAATCAGAGACACGCCCCTTGTTATAACACTCTCACAGCTAACCACCACCTCAGTGTGTGCTTTATGACAGTGGTTCTACACAATCCAGGAGAATGCAGAATTAGCATCTGCGGGTTCACATCTCCACAGCCTGAACGTTTTAAATAATAAAAAATATCCCACAGACATATACAAACATACCTCAGTTTAAGAGTTTATTGCGTCCTTCGGGACGCTTCGTACTGTGAAGAATTCATAAACCGGAAATGCACAAGGGCACAATGCATCCTGGGGAAACTTGCTTTGAAAAAATTTGTAACCGAGGCATTATATTCAATGGATTTCTTTTCGCCTCTACAGTATTTATACATACCTCCAAGGTGTGTTGACCAGAACTAGCCATTAGAGACAGACAGAGACCATGCAATCGATACACAGTATTTGATCATTCTCCATGTTTTGGCATCAATCGGGAGTGTTGATGAAACCCACCCCACACAGATACCTTGGGTCTACTGATTCTTAAGTGTTTATAGAACTTGAGGCTTTAAAGAGAAGGAACGGTAGGGGCAAAACATGGAAACCCTCATCTAAGAGAAAATCTTAAAACACATAGAAGAACAAATCTTGCTGAGGGGAAATCAACATGGCTTCTGTAAGGGTAATTCTTGCCTGACAGACCTTTAAGAATTCTTTGAAAAGGTCAACAGGAATGTGCATTTGGGTGAACCGGTGGATATTGTCTATCTGGATTTTCAGAAGGCTTTTGACACAGTCCCTCACCAAAGGCTGCTGATGAAGTCAGATGATAATAGGCCAGGTCCTCTTATGGATTGAGAACTGGTTGAGAACCAGGAAACAAAGAGTAGGTGTCAATGGGCAATTTTCACAACAGAGAGAGGTGAAAAGCTGGTCTGTCCTGGGATGGATGCTTTTCAATCTGTTCATAAATGACCTGGAGACAGGGATAAGCAGTGAGGTGGCCAACTTTGCGGATGACACAAAACTCTTCCAGGTGGTAAAAACTAGAGAAGATTGTAAAGAGCTTCAGAAGGATCTCTCCAAACTGGGAGAATGGGGTGCGAAATGGCAAATGTGCTTCAAAGTAGCAAAATGTAAAGTAATGCATACTAGGGTGAAAAATCCAAACTTTATCAATCAACTCAAAAATAAAACAGCCAACATTATAATGCCATTGTACAAGATGATAGTAAAACCGCACCTGGAGTATTGTGTACAATTCTGGTCACCACATCTCAAAAAAGACATAATGGAACTGGAAAAGGTACAGAAGAGAGTGACAAATGATTACTGGGGCTCTTTAGTCTGAGAAGAAAACCTCTGAGGGGGGATATGATTGAGATGTACAAAATAATGCAGGGTATGAGTAAAGTGGATAGAGGGATGCTCTTCTCCCTCTCACAAAATACCAGAACTAGAGGACATACACTCAAATTGAGGTCTGGGAGAGTAAGAAGAGACAAAAGAAAATATTATTTCACCCACCGCGTTGTTAGTCTGTGGAACTCCCTTCCACAGGAGGTGGTGATGGCATCTGGCCGGGATGCCTTCAAAGGGGGATTGGACAGATTCCTGGAGGAAAAGTCCATGGCAGGTTACAAACCATGATGGAGATGTTTAATCTCCGTGCTTAAAACTAGGGTACTTCAAGGGCCAGATGCAGGAGAGTGGGATCAGGAGACAGAGATCTAGTCTCATGTGCTCCCAGATGCATTTGGTGGGGCCACTGTGAGATACAGGAAGCTGGACTAGATAGGCCTTTGGCCTGATCCAGCATGGCTTATATTCTTATGAGGAAGGTGGTGGAGGGTGCTACAGCCCCACTTCCTCCCTTCTGAGGTGCTGACAAAAAATAGGGGAAGGCAAGCAGAAGCAAGCCAGACGCTTTGGTCCAGGCTGTGTGGACTGGAACTGCAGGTTCTTCCTGAGGCAGGCATTAGGAGACAGCGGTGACTTTGGTTATTGGTGCTGGTTGTAAGTCTAAGCCAGGCCTGCCCAAAGTCCGGCCCGGGGGGGGGGGGGGCGGGGGGGGGCAAATCTGGCCCGCCAGGTCATTCTGAGTGGCCCGCGGATGGCTGACCCACCAATCCCTCCCCCTCATGTTTTTTTTTTAAAAAATATTCCACCAACACTGACACCGCCGGGAAGCTTGAGGGGCTGGGCCGGCCGGCCGGCGGGTGGGCAGAAGCTTGTGGGGCTGGGTAGGCGGGTGAGGGGATGGGCCATCACCACCAGCACCACCTGGAAGCTTGTGAGGTTGGGTGCACGCGCAGGGCAGTGATCGGGCGGGCCACGCCACTGGCACCACTGGGAAGCTTGGGTGGCTGGGCTGTCTGCCACCACCAGCACCGCAGGGGAATGTGGGGGTGGGGGGGGGTGGGCAGGCCAGAGGGCCTCCACCACTGCCAAGGAGCTTTGGGGTGGGCTGGTGGGCGAGCCTTTGCCACCGCTGGGGAGCTTGGGGGGGGTGCACAAGGTCGCAGAGATTGCCTCTTCCAAGGGACGACCTGTGGCCACGGCTCCCTGTGCTTCCTTTGGTCCCCACCTCCCTCCCTCCCTCCCTTCCTTGTTCCCCACTTTCCTTCCTTCCTCTCTTGGTTTCCACCTCCCTCCCTCCCTCCCTTGGTTCCCGCCTTCCTTCCTGCAGGTGGGGTTGCAAGGGGTCAGTGGGTGGGGCTTGCAGTGGGGTGGCAGGGTCAGGGAGCAACCTGCCCCTGATACATGGCACCCCTGACCTAAGTGGTCATTAAACAGGTTGGTTGTTAAGTGAGGAGTGGCTGTACATTTCTTTTCACTGTAGCTGAAAGCAAAGAACTGGGAAGGGTTCCATGTGTGAAATGTCTTTCCTAAAGAGATGCACTGGAGGCCTTTTGGGGACTTCTAATCTCCAGGGCCACCAGGGCCCCATCTCTGCTGTCCTTCCACAGACGGGCCAAGACTTTTCTCTTCAGCCAGGCTTTTTGTCAATGACTGATGTCTTGTTGCGCAGTGGTTAAATACCTGTACTGCAGCCAAAATTGTGCTCACAACCTGGGGTTCAATACCAGCTAGCAGGCTCATGGTTGACTTCGCCTTCCATCCTTCTGAGGTTGGTGAAACGAGTCCCCAGCTTCCTTGGGGGGGGCGCAGTGTGTTACCTGCACAAATACATTGTAAACAGCCCAGAGAGTGCTTTAAGTGCTGTGGAAAGGTATATAAGCAGAACTCTTTGCTTTTGGCGGTTTGAAAGTGGTTTTAAATGGATTGTTGTGCTTTTTTGTTTTAAACGTGTTTTAAGATTGATTGTACTGTAGTTACCATTTTGATATAATGTTTAATTCTTTTAACAAAATTGTCTACTTATTGTGAAAGAAAGAAAAAACGAGAGGGGGATGGGAGGAAGGGAGAGAATACTATCCTAGCAATGAGTGTAATCATTTAAAAATATTGGCACTTCTAGGTTTTTATTCTAGTTGTTACAGTATTTTAAAGTGGCATGTATTCTTAGCAGATTATAGAGAGAAAATTGCCTGTTGGCTGGTTTAAAGATAGGTAAAGGTAAAGGTTCCCCCTGCACTTGCATGCTAGTTGTGTCTGACTCTAGGGGCATCTCCATTTTAAAGCCAAAGAGCCAGTGTTGTGAAAGTCTGCAGCTATGTGTCTGGCATGGCCAAACGCATTTCTGCGCACGGAACACTGTTTACCTTCCCGCTTTTTACGGTGGTACCTATTTATCTCCTTGCATTTACATGCTTCCGAACTGCTAGGTTGGCAGGAGCTGGAGTTAACAGCGGGAGCTTGCTCCACTGCGTGGCACCCGGGATTTGAACCGCCGAGCTTCCGACTTTGCAGACGACAATTTCATCACTCTAGCCCACTGAGCCACCACACCCCAGTAATTTAAAGATATATTCACTAAATAATGAAACCTTTGGACAAGCCAGGCCACACCAAATTAAAAAAAATTGTTCCAAGTGTATACCCTTTGAATTTGAAAACAGGGTTAATCTTGGTCCTTTAGAACCAATGTAGATATGACATCATTCACACAACTCAGCCTACTGGAATTTGTCCGTCTGTCTATCTGTCTGATGTAACGTTGATCTGGGTTGAGAATACACAGAGTAGTAAAGCATCCTGCTTATATATTGCCCCATTAGGTTTTTTGTGTGAACTGCCCAGAGTTCCCTTTGGGAAATGGGAGCGGTATATAAATGCAAAAATAAATAAATAAATAAATAAAATAGAATTCCGCCATTAAGTGAGGAGTGCCAGTACACAATATTGCAAGCACAGTGGCACTTCCTTTTCCTTTGAAAGGAAGTCACCTAGTGGTATTATTTGTATTCACTCACACATTGGCAGGCTGAGCAAAGGAAGAGGTACAGCATTCACACCCTAATAAATAAGACAAGTCCTCCATCCCTACCACAATTCTCTTTTCAGGGTGGAGACTCTTCCAGATGCTACTTTAAACTTTTCTTTCTCATCACAGCTGTCTGCTGTGGTTGCGCCTTGTAAACTCTCCTCTATTGTCAGGTACTGGCACAGCTACCTTTCCTGTATTAATTCCTCTGTTGCATCAGAATATCCAATTATTTGTATCACTTAACTCCTGTTTAGCTGGATGGATAGCTGTCATCTAGCTATCCGTCTGCAAAGCACGAGGTTGAGAACTGGATTTTCTGCAAGTACAGTAGGACCTCCATATCTGTGGATTCGGTATCCATAATTTCATATATCCAGGGTCTGAAATTATATCTACAGTAACCCCCCCCCATTGCAGGGGTTAGGGATCCGACTCAACCCACGATAACTGAAAATCTGGATATGCGGATGCTGGGTCAGGTCAGGACTGGGGGTCCTGCCTGGGACCGCATACACTTACCTGAGGCCTGGCGCTGCCCCGAACGGGCCTCCGATGGGTTTCCCAGGCCTGTCTGAGGCCCCAGAAGCAGTTTCCAGCGATCCGGAAGTCACTCCCAGTTTTCCAGAAGTCACTTCCGGTTTTCCAGAAGTCACTTCCGGGGCCTCCAACAGGCCCGGGAAGCCCATTGGAGTCCTGTTCAGGGCAGCACCAGGCCTGGGGTAAGTACAGGAGCCCGGAAACAGGCCCATCCAGCTTACCCCAGGAGGCCTTGCCTTTCATATACTGCGGTCCTGCGATATACCGGGACCACAGTATATGAACCACGAAAGGGCGGAGGACGACTGTAGTATGATAATGCATGTAAAATATTTTTCTTTTCTTTTTTCCATCTTTACTATGTTATACAGTTAGCGATCACAATTATCCACTGATTTCCGTTTCTGCAAAAGGAGAAAACCAATCCCCCGGAGTTACAGGGCTCCTACTGGAGAGACAGCCTTTGTGGCTTTGGACAAGATGCACAGTTCCCCTCAAGAAGGGAAAGGCAACCCTCTTCAGATTATTTTCTACCTGAATAGGGTTGATGTAAGTGACAATTAACTTGACAGCTCAGGGCTTTATTCATTCCTATTTGCACAAGTACCTAACGCACCCTTGCACCAAGCATAGGCAAAGTAGTCCTAGAATACATCACTGGTATACTGGTGAGGAAAAATATCAGCTGGATTCCCAACATCTGGAGAGCCACCAATAGCTCACCTTGTTCTACAAAGCAGCTCCAAAACTTACAGATTGACAGCATTCAAATAATGTCTGCCTACACACACACATACACGCACACACACACCCTAACACCTCTTGGTGCTGTTACAGTAGGCACTTCAGAATCCACGTGTGCACTTCCCACATGCTCAGAGGCACACCCGTAAGAGATCTTAGAACTCTGGCAACAGCGCATCTTTATATCAGTTGAGCTGACAGACAAAGGAAAGTAGGGAGGTAGATTGGCCAGTCACTAGACTGCATATTCTTAGGGTTGCTAGCAAAGGCATGAGCATGAGTGAGGTGTGTTGGATGTGCCACCTCAAACCAGGGCTGTGGAGCCGGAGTCGGAGTCGAGGAGTCAGAGTCGGAGGAAATTTTGGGTACCTGGAGTCGGAGTCGGAGTCGGAAGTACAAAAAATGTAGGAGTCGGAACATTTATCTACCGATTCCACAGCCCTGCCTCAAACCCATGCAAGGGGTCCAAAGAGTTCCTTAAATGATGGCCATCTGGATAGTTCAGTGGTTTAGGTCTCCAGCTATGGAGCCAGAGGTTGGGAGTTCAACACCTCACTTGTGCCTCCTTGGCAGGGGCTGGACTGCTCTAACAGCTCTAACTGTTAGGAGGAACTCCATGACAGTTAGAGCTGTCCGGCAGTGGAATATGATGTCAAGGGAAGTGGTGGAGTCTCCTTCTTTGGAGGTTTTTTAAGCAGAGGCTGGATGGCCATCTGTCAGGAGCACTGTGATGGGGGTTCCTGCATGGCAGAGGGTTGGATTGGATGGCCCTTGTGGTCTCTTCCAACTGGTATGATTCTATGACTCAATCTCTATCTCTGTAGTTCTAGGATTATTACCATATTTGAATTAAACACCAAGCAAAATCGATGCAGTTTGGTTTTCAATGCAGAGCTTGGGCCAAGACCTGCCCCAACTTGAGAAATCCCCTCTTAACTCCAGAGTCCAAAAAAAGTAACTTTCCCAAGCCCTGAAGAAATGTGAGTCCCTTGTACCAAAAGGAGGATAACTAAACAGCAACAGCCTTCTGGCAAAGTTTATGTTGCCCTGAGGATAACGGGGTTTACCTTAACCCCCCCCCAACACACACGCATTCTACACCCCCAGCTTGCTACAATCCAACGGAAAGCTCAAGGCAAATAACAAACACACACCCGCGTTACAGGCCGGCTTTGCCACCAGGAGGCTGTTTGTGGCGGGACTGCTTCCAGATGAGGTTTAGTTTGCAACCATCCCGCCTCATGCAGGCAGTTCAAAACCCAGACCCGCCAGGCGCCATCTTCCCGTTTGCAACCCATTCCTCCCTTGGGGGGGGGGGTTCCCCACCCCTATCACCCCATTGCTTCCTGTGCCCTCTTCCCCACTTGCTTCACTTGCCCTCCCTCCCAAAAAGAAAACAAGAAGCGTTCAGGAGAGAGAGAAACGAAAGAGATGCACGATGCCTTCGGATTTATCACGCTAGAAGCTTTTCCCGCCGAGTTAATAATCCCCTCGCTTCGTTCCCATTCTCTCTCCACTCCCCATACCCCGCCCCACACTAAACCCAGGTCGCTTGCGCTCGCGTCCACACGTTCTCCCGCAGACAATGGACGCTTCCGGACAGATCGCGGCCATTGCGCGTTATAAGTTGGGCGCGTCCACACGAGCGCGCTCTTTGATAGCACCCAGGCCCGGGCACTGGGGTTAGGCGACTGCGGTTTCGCCTCTTTAACAGAGCCTTCTGGCTTCCTTTTTAAAATTATTATTATTACGGAATGGAAAATCATGGGGAAGGAGGGGGGAAAACACGCAAGAGTTACAGATGGGCAAGAAAAGAAAGTTACAGATGGAAGAGAAAACGTGCAAGAAAACGCGCAAAATCATTATTATGGAATGGAAAATCTTGGAGAAGGAGGGGGAAAACGCGCAAGAGTTACAGATGGGCGGCGGCGGATACTGTTTTTCGTCCTGCCCCGATCCCCCAAGAAAATAAAAATCTCTGGACGAAACAGGCGATCGCAGAGAAAAACTTATTTGAGAAACCCCTTAACATGGAGCAGGATGGGTGGGTGTGGGAGGTGGAAAAGGTGGAAGCAGCGCCGGTGGGGAACAGCGGGTAGGATCGCACGTGGAATTGATACACATTACACACGTGAGCTAGACGAGACCGAGGGACTCGGTTTGGAAGCCTTCCACACACACACACACCCGATCCTGACCTTTCTTTTCTTGATAGATCAGAATGGGTAATGAGACGAAGGGGACAACTGGAAGAGAAAGACTGTGGTGATTATATGTTCCATCCCAACCCCACCTCGCGTTTCCCGTGAACAAGGCGGGACCATTTTCACGATCAAAATCTTAGCGGGAAATAGTAGCCCCCATATAAAGAACGATGCGCTCTCGCTCTCACCCTCCCGCCTACGAACCCAACCTCCTCTCCAAATCACCACCACCACCACCACCACCACCACCATGATCATCCCCCAAGGGAAGAACGAATTTAAAACCAGTTACAAATATAAGCCCCCCCCCCAAGTATGTGCTATCCTAGGAGTTACCGCGCGGTGTGTGGGTATGCGGGTGGCGGGATGGGATTCATCAGTCAAAGCAACAAAGGAACTTATTAAACAGGACCTTCTTTCCTGTTTGAGTAGCGTTTGGAAAATCAGGAATAAAAGCGCGCTATAAACTGGATCTCCCTCCACTTCCGGAGAAATCAAACAATTGCTACCTGCTTAGCCTGTGATCCGACCCGCTGCTGACCCACCCGGGGCTACACCAGAGCGATCATCAAAAGGAAATGGGTGCGTGAGCCGTCCCGAAAATTCAGCAGCGTCTGATTGGACAGGATGGCTTCCTTTCGATCTCTCCGCAACGTTCCAAAAGCCTCTCCGGCCAATCAGGAACGGGGGCAGTAAAACTCGCTTTCCCAAATATTGGCCGGCTGGAAAGTTTCACGGATTTAGCCGAACGTGTGTATGGGGAGGAGTTCGGTTGGGGGCTTCTCCCGTCTCGGAAGTTCCCCTCCTTAAACACGTTTTCCTTAATCCACAGGATTACGAAATGGATTGAACAGTTTCCTTTGCAAAGGGGGAGGTGACTGATCTTATCTAAATCTGATTTCTGCAGCTGCAGAAACACCATAACATGGAGGGGGTGGTTTAAGCGGGAAAAAATAAATTAGGTACTATACTTGGGTGTTTTCTACCCATTTCCCCCGCCCAAGATTGTTTTAAACCTCAGTATTATCATATGAAGAGCAACTCCCCGCTTCTCCAGAGTCAAGCGGGGGTAGGTTCATTTGCAAGCAACAGCGCAAAAAAAGGATCAGACTGAAATCAATATCAAATCCCAAACGCCATCCTTACACACAGATTGCACACCAAAAACCAGGGGTTTGTCAGCGCATGGCTCTGCAGGGGAGAAGGAAACATTGATCAAATGCACGATCCACACGGCACAACCTGGTTTTTAAAAAAAATATATCCAGGATTGCCCCCAACCCAATCCCACATCACCAAAACACCACATCCCTGGCCTTGGTCAGATCAGGTCAGGCAATTAGTGTCCATGGAAACAAATTGCCATGCAATAAAAACGCCTTGGGTGAATGACATCCGGCACCCAACTCTCAAAACAGTTAGCGCCATCTAGTGGTACATTATGGAATACCCACATAAACAGTGAAATCCCAATACTGTACGGAAAGCCACTCAGCACAGAAGTACAGTGAACCCTCGTATAACAAACAGCTTGTATAACATAAAATTTGTACAACATAAAAAATACCGGAGATAGGGGAAATTTGCTTAACAGAATCGCCTGTGGGGCGAATCTGTACAACATAAAAATGGGATTACTCCGTTTTCAATGCATTCCTATGGGAAATTTGTATAAAGGAAAATGTGCTTAACATAATTTCATTTGGAACGAATTAATTCCTTTATAGAAGGTACCACTGTAAGTGAAAAAGTAAAGTAATTGAAGTTTGAAAAATGGCAAATGAAAATAGATATACCAATGGACCTAATTATCAGTTTTATTATTTTTTAAATGTGCCGCAGAACAATGAAACAAGAAAGCACTTTGATGCAGAATTCCCAATGAGGGCACATAAGTTTCGTAACAATAAAGTGCGACCTTGGGGATGCAGGAACAGCAACAAAACCACGTGACCACAGCAAAATATATTACATAATATAGGTTGGGTTGCGGTACAAAGTGGACGTGGGGTAATGACTTTTGGAGGCAAACAGGAGGTTTTAGTTCCTGTTTTAATGGGGGAGGGGATGACACAAACCCATTATCCAACATCGGAAGGCTGTGTCCACTCTTAGGGCCACAATCCTGCTTTTCCTCCTTTTAAAATAAGGTTTTATATAGAAAAAAGCTTATTATCTTCTAGTGATCTTAATAAATGCCGTATAAGTTAAGAACTTATAGGCTGCATGTAAACATAGCTGTACTAATAACCCCCATGTTCCTCTAGAGAACACAAGGGGACTGTGAGCCCAAATTTTTATTTCCAAAATTTTATTACTCTACTTTTCTCCCATTGACCTCCCCCCCTTTCACTCCCCTCCTAGAGTCTTCAATTTGAAATAGAACTTTTAGCTGCTTCCCTAATTTTACTCTGGAACTCCCTCCCACAAGAGGCCAAGACTGCCCCATCTCTGTTGTCTTTCAGGAAACAAGCCAAGATCTTTCTCTTCAGGCAAGCTTTCCCGGAATAATAAACTACCTATTACTCTATGTGTCCTTTATATAAATCTAGTAGATTTATATAAAGGACACATACAGTAATAGGTATTTTAATCTACAATACATGACTATACAGACTTTGTGTTTGTAATCACTTATAACTTTGTGTTTATATCTCCCCTTGCGTGATTGCATTGACACTATGTTTTGAGTGTTGTGCCGTTAATGTGTTTTTGGTGCTGACTTTGTTCCCCATTTTTGGTGTGGCGTTTGATGCTTTTAAAATGTTTCTGTACCTGCTGTTTTTTAGCTTTAAAATAATTGTCTTTTAATGGTGCAAGCTATCTTGGGTCCCCCTTTTAAGGAGAAAGGCAGGGCAAAAATATACCAAGAAACGGTGCATGTCCCAAGCTGTCATATAGAAACAAGAGAAAAGGAAAAGCAGGGACGCTCCCCCCTCCCCTTTGCAGATGAGGTTGGCAAGATTTAAGAGCTTGGTGCCTAAGTCAATCTCTGGTCCCTATTAAAGACCATACAAAACATAAAAACAAAAACAGGTAACATTTATACAAAAGGAAAATAAATTAACTATAACAAAACAATACACTCTACCTGATATGCCCCGTGCAACCTGCCTCCCCATCGGGACTTAGGCGGTTACTACACATCCTACCTTGTTCTGCAATTACGTTTGTACCATGACAGCGTTGTTCGCAGCCACGTGGTTTTGTCCTTGTTCAGTCCCTGTTTCCGTTTATTCACAGACGTGATTACTTGTCTCATGACAACTGTTACACCACGGTCTTGTTCCGTGATAAATTCTGCATTTGTCTTGCTTTCTTAACCCTTTTAAAAAAATATCGTAAATAAAACTTTTTCGATATTTCAATTTACTGGTCTTCCGGGATTTACACGTCAATGCTACAGAATTTTCAGTACTTTCAACATTTGCACTGCACGGTGTTTCCCATAGGGAAACTAATGTTGAATGTCACTTTAGCTGTTGACCACTAGGTGGACACTGGTTGTTGCGTGACAGTTATTACCCCATGGTCCATTGTCTCGGAACGGGAATCAGGAACCAACCGTGACAAGAGAATTCCCCAGCCCAGGGGCAGGTACGACTTGTCATGCTCTGTGCCCGTTTCCGGGGGCGTGGTTGAGACAACTTTTTGCTGTCACGCTATGGACGTGAAGTAAGTTTTTTTTTGTACGGGTCCCAAGTGGGACAGCAAGGAGGGATGAACGGGATGTGAAGTAACTGCCTTAGACCATATCAACCTTCCCATTTCTCTCCAGAAATATACTGACTCTTCTCCCAGTGTGTATCCTTTACCTTCTGAAATATGAAATACATATACCAACAATTTATCCCATATTTCATTAAAATCATTAGATTTTTTTTCAGTCCCCTCTTAATTTTAATTTCACATGTCAATTTATCATTAATACCCATATTCCATAACCCGCTACCATTCCTCCAATGTTATCTGATTATTTTGATTTCCATTTTTAAGTGAAAATTAACCTTGCGACTGTTACCATGTTCATTATCAACTCCGCTTCCTCTTTCTTCAATTGTGTGTTCACCACCATATTTAACAATACTGTTTCTGGGGACTTTTGAACCCCTTTCCCTATAATTTCTTTAATTTCCATAAAAATCAATGAACATGTACATTTCTTCTTTCTTATCTCAAGTATATCCCCCTTTTTTTCCTTTTTACACCTCCAGCATAATTTGAAGATTTAAAAAAAGCCAGACAAGGTATAGAATTGGCAAAAGCAAGTGCAATAAAAGCAATGTTAACCCACCAGACCTTCAGAAGACAGGGGGTATATAAATATATAGATAGATAAATAAAAAAAATTAAATAAATAAATAAATAAATCTGGTGGGTCAGAAGTTGCATATTCCTGCTATAGGTCAACACGAGAGGGGAAAAAAAATAGATAAGGCAATGTTAGAAAACCAAATTATACTTTATTTCCCCAGTTAAAAGTTATGATAAGAGCAAGCGTGCACCCTTTGAGATACCCAGGCACAGCAGACTCAAACACACACACCTGCAGAAACGAAGCCCTAAAATGCACTTTATTAGATTAAAATCACGTCAAACTTTAAAAACAAGAGTGGATTTTCCATCTTGGAAATCCCCCTCTTTTACTTAAATAACCACTCCAAAGGCGGCCCAATTTCTCCTGATCTAAGATCATCTCAAAACTTGGGGAGGGGGGGAAGGTATTTTGGGGGACTCCAAAGGGCCAACTCAGGGATTCAGTGTGCTGCATTTTAATTAAAAGATAAGACAGAATGAAATCATCTACACCAGTGGTTCTCAACCTGTGGGTCCCCAGATGTTCCTGGACTGCAACTCCCATAAGCCTCTACCACTCACTGTGCTGGAAGGGATTTCTGGGAGTTGTAGTTCAGGAACATCTGGGGACCCACAGGTTGAGAACCACAGATACACTCAGCACTTCAGACTAAATCCCCATTCTCTCACTTGCAGAAAGGGGCGGATTGTTTCTCCAGCAAACGATCCCACGTTGAAAGTGAAGAGTGGGTTGCTGGTATCGGCATCCAGAAAATCCACCTGTCCCCCTTCGTAATCTAGGATCACGAGGATCCGAATCGGTTCTTCCTTCAGTGTCAAAGGCGTTGGCTCTGGTAGGGTTAAGGCCACCATCCCACTAGGCAAATACAGCTCACGGAAGGACTTCCTCAGGAGCCAGAAGCCTTCCTCAGGGTTGAACTGCAGGGGCCCTTTCCTCTTGGCTGAGTCCCTCATGACCCCCGCAGCCCAGCTTCCGACCCCGAGCACCTCCACCGCCCACCAATGTATCCCTGAGGTAAATCTCTCACAGCCCAGGACGCAGGGCTCCCAGTCAAATCTTTCAGGGTTGTTTGGTATATTCCTTTTCCTCCCTCCCCTCTTCTTCTTCTTCGGCTCCCAGGTCACCATCTTCAGGTCTTCGGAGAGGACCAGGTACGGATGGGCCGTGTCTGGATCCAGAGTTAGGCGCACTTAGAGGAGAGAAAGAAAAATGGTTGAGGAGATTGGATTACCACAGGTAAAGGATTAAGTCATACATTAAGGGACATGAGTGCAGCAGCACCCCCATATCTATGGGAAATTGGTTCTGGGGAGGCCCCACGGATACTGAAATCTGCAGATAATAGTGAATGTTAAATAGTGAATGTTTCCTCTTAGTCACTTTTCATATGCACTCCAGAGCTCCAACCCTGAGCATTCAGACATGCAAATGAGGCCCACATTTACCTCCCGGGAGACCAATCTCAAAACAAGACCCAATTTATTAGCAACAGGTGGATTCAGATTATCCTTGCTAGGAGGAAAATACTTTTTAAAAAAGTCAGTCACTGTTCAGATACTAAACACATTTATTTGGGGGGGGCAGTGGTGTTTTTGTCACACCATATCTACCCCTCCAAAAACTTGGCAAACACAGAGGTGAGCCAGGTTGGAAGAAAGCAACCATTCTACGGCCAACCCAAGTCAAAGTCATTGCTCAAAACCTGAATCTTCCTGATTCCAGGTTGATAATCCGACCGCTACACCCGTACTGAACATAAGAACATAAGAAGAGCAGTGCTGGATCAGGCCAAAGGCACATCTAGTCCAGCTTCCTGTATCTCACAGTGGCCCCACCAGATGCGTTTGGGAGCGCACGAGACTAGATATCTGTCTCCTGATACCACTCCCCTGCATCTAGTCCTTGAACTACCCCGGTTTTAAGGCTGGCGATCACACAGCTCCATCATGGTTTGTTAACCTGTGATGGACTTTTCCTCCAGGAATCTGTCTAATCCCCTTTGGAAGGCATCCAGGCCAGATGCCATCACCACATCCTGTGGCAGGGAGTTCCACAGACTAACAACGTGCTGGGTTAAAAAGTATTTTCTTTTGTCTGTTCTTACTCTCCCAGCCCTCAATTTGAGTGTATGTCCCTCTGCATACTTTCCAGACCTCTAAAAGCCGCTGGTCGTCTGTCAGATACTCACCTTTGTTCGCAAACATTTCCTGATTGTCTGTTGGAGGAATAAAAGAGTGGGGAATATGAAAGTCAGACCATGATTTAGGACCAAATGAAAACAACAACAAAGCCCTTCACACCATTTGCATCCTGATGATGAGTGTTTAAATAAGAATATTAAAAACCAGTTCATTCATTCAGTTTTGTCAGTTTAACCAAGAAGTTGCTGATATTATCCAACCGAGAAAATCTCCAGCACATCTCAGAAAGCCATCTGGATCCATGCACATCCAAGACAGTCTATGCTTATTTGATCTTCAGTTCTTCCAGAGGAGCTAAAAGATTGGCTTGTTCTGCAAATTTTCATGAGCACTGACTACCCCTTCTATTCTTCTTATCCATTTTCCAGTTGTTATTATGCTGTTGTAAACCTTCTTCCCTATCATAAAAGCACTATAAAATGCATTCATAAGTTTGACCCCTATTGCAATATTTATTTTTTCAAAATATTTGTATGATGCATTTCTCTTTAAAAAGGACTCCAGGGGGCTTAGACAATTAAAAGATAATATTAAAGCTAAAGTGTGGCTTATATACTACCCCATAACACTTAAGCACTCTCTGGGTGGTTTACAAGTAATTGCGTAGGCTACACATTGCCCCCACCCTCTAGCAAGCTGGATACTCATTTTACCGACCTCAGAAGGATGGAAGGCTGAGTGAACTTTGAACCGGCTAGTAAGCACAGTTACAGCTGCGGTACAGCATTTTAACCACTGTGTCATGAGGTTAAGTATATAAATACTAAAGAAGATCAAATAAATATCACACTTTTTTGTTTCTGTCCATAGAATTTTCTTGGCAGGGATACTGGGGTGGGTTGCCAGTTCCTACCCCAGGAAGTCTTATTACAGGCCTCATTGTCACCAGTGTAATTAGCCTTACAATGATGAAAGCACAGTTCAGCCTGTTTTATTTTGTAGCCTCACTGATCAACTGGGACACAAAAGTAGCAGTGTGCCCCCATTTATAAGATATTCCAGTGCTAAATATTACACAGAAACAAACAAAACTATGAAGACTCTCGGTCATCTAGGCAATGTTATCTGGAAGTTGAGTCGTGGCCGCCGGACTTCTTGTTTTTCCAGTTGCCATGACTCAACTTCCAGAAAACAAAACAGTAAAACAAAATCAACAACAAAGCCACCTGCAAAGCAGTAAGGCAAAACAATCCATTTAACAAACCCACTCTCAGGCAGGCAGTCACTCACTCTCAATCACTCATGCAAACACACCATACATCCTGCTATAGCTAACAATCTCTCTCTCAGTGTGTAGATTTCGGGTTCGTATGAAGTTCTGTGAGTAACATCTCAGAGGCTCTGACCCATCAAATTCAGTGGGTCTTGCATTTCCAGACAGCTGCATTTTCAGCCTAAGCCTTTAGCGTCAATGGAGATTAGAGAGCAATTTCCCAGCATTGACATAGGCAGTTACTTCACGTCCTCCCTTGTTCCACGACTAGTTTTGCAGCGTGACAGCATTGGTTGCGATCACGTGGTTTTGTCCCAGTTTAGTCCCTGTTTCCGTTTTCTCATAGTTATGATAACTTGTCTCATGACAACTGTTATTTCACGGTCTTGTTCCGTGACAAATTCTGAATTTGCCTTGCTCTCTTAACCCTTTTTTAAAATATTGTAAATAAAGCTTTTTCGATATTTCAATTTACTGGTCTTCCGGGATTTACACGTCAATGCTACAGAATTTTCAGTACTTTCTTTAATAAACATTTGTGCTGCATGGTGTTTCCCATTGGGAAACTAATGTCGAATGCTGCTTCAGCCGCTGACCACTAGGTGGACACTGGTTGTTGTGTGACAGTTGTTACCACACGGTCCCTTGTCTCGGAACAGGAACTAGGAACAAACTGTGACAAGAGAATACCCTACCCCAGGGGAGGTACAGATTTGTCTCACTTAGCACCTGTTCCGGGGGCAGGATTGAGACAAATTTCAGCTGTTGCGCGACAGGCGTGAAGTAAGATTTTTTTGTACCGGTCCAAAGTGCAACACTTACAGAGACAAAACCGATGTGAAGTAACCACCATACACACCTCTTGTAACCCAACCAGGGCACCACCTCACATAAAAATTCCCTTTGTTTGGCTTCAGGAAATTACCTGAGTTCACCACTTGTCCCAACTTGCCGGGGTCCAGTGCTCGATCCAGATACTCTGTCAAAGATAAGCAGGGAAGATGACTTTCATACCACTGGGCACAGATATAATATCGTCTCCTCCCATGGTTAGCACTCTCAAATAGGAAACAATCCCAGTTCTGACCAGCACTTAAAAGGAACAGCAAGGAGCTCTAAATCCTTTTAACATAGCCCAAAGTCTATGTTAAAAGGAAGAAAATGATAAGAAAGCAAAAAGAATGAGAGAATTGGGAAGCTGCAGCTAAATCCCACATTCTTCTTATCTTTCCAAGTAGGAGGGCTTTTCCCCAATTTGAACAGGGACCCTGGATGCATTGACTGAGTTACAACAGGAACTGGCAAATGTGGAGTCTGCAGGTGACCTTCTAATTAAAACACAATTAAAAGGCAGTTTAAAACAGGGCTTTTTTCCTTGGAAGGTTTTTCTAAAGTAATCTAAATCTGAACAGCTTGTTCAGCCACGGTGACACATGCCCTAGTGACGCCCTGGCTAGACTACTGTAATGCACTCTATGTGGGACTACTGATGAAAAGTCTCAGGAAACTTCAATGGGTCCAAAATGCAGCATCACACCCTTATTAAAGCAGCTCCACTGGCTACCAATCAGCTGTCGGGCACAATTCAAAGTGCTGACCTTAACCTACAAAGCACTGTACGACCTGGGTCCAAGCTACCTCAAAAATCGAATCTCACATTATGAACCAACCCGGGTGTTAAGGTCATCAGGAGAGGTCTCTCTCTCCATTCCACCACCCTCACAGGTACATATCGTGAGAACTCATGAAAGGGCCTTCTTGGCTGCTGTGCTTAGACTCTGGAACTGCCTCCCACTAGAGGCCAGGACTGCCTCATCTCTGTTGTCTTTCCAGAAACAGGCAAAGATCTTTCTCTTCAGGCAAGCTTTCCATGAATGATGGACTACCTATTATGTGTCTTTTTATGAATCTATATGATCACATAGACTTCCAGATAAACTCACATGGATGACAGAGAATCTTCATAGACATATGATCACATAGACTTTGTGTGTTTATAACCACTTATAACCTTGGGTGATTGCACTGACACCATGTTTTCAATGCTAGTTTCCATCCCTCATAACTTTACATGGAATTTTACTCTCTTTTTAACTGCTCACATTCTCTTGTAGCTTTAATGTAATGTTATCTTTTAATGCTATAAGATGTCCCTCAATTCCCTGTTCTCAGTATCTGAACCTGTCTTAATTGTACTGGACTGTATATTATCCCTCATTACTATAAGCCACCTTGGGTCTTTTTCCAAGGAGAAAGGCAGGTTAAAAACACTTTAAAATAAATAAATAAATAGCCACTTTGATCTGCCATTTTATTTTTTAAAAAAACTATGGTGTTGCATTCGGATTATTATTTGGAGTGCAGTACTTTCCCCACTGTCTTCAGATGATACAATTCCTTGTTTATTAATTATGGTTTTATGTTATTTGCGTACATTGTTCTTAATGTTTTGAATGTTGCAAGAGTGACCTTTTAGGCTAGATGGGAGGGATATTAAATAAATAAATAAATAAATAAATAAATAAATAAATAAATAAATAAATAAATAAAAACAGGGGAAGCACACTCAAAGATGCACAGTTTCTCCTTGGAATAAATCAGCAAAATCCCCAGGCACCTTCTTATGGCCAACAGGGACCCAGAAATTGAGGAGGTGGTGGTAGGCAGCAGAGAGGGGTAGGGAAGGGAAAGACAGGACTAATTTCTGGTGGAGAGCTTTCACACCATGGCATGGTAGAGTGTCTGTGTGTACACTGTATGAAAAACAAGCCACTCCAATGGCTCCTGGTGGTGGTGAAGAAAAGAAAGCAAAACTAGTGTGACATCTTCTTTTTTTTTTTTTTTTACCAGAAGAAACTCTGGCAGCTAAGGGCCGCCCTGCCCATTTACAAACCTCCAGTCAGTAGGAACTGGCAAACCACTCCAGCATTCCTGCCAAAAAACTCCATGGACATGGAATCGCAAAGAGTTGGTTACGAGTGTATTGACGCAAGACACACACAGTCATCGAAAGTTGAGATCTGTCCTGTGTTCCAGAGCCATGTTAGCGGCAGACCTTGGGCCATCGTGACTGCAAGCAGGGTCTGTCTTTACCTTCAGGCTAGATAGTTCAGCCATTTAGGCTTCTGCATATCAAACTCCCAAACTTTGCAAGCCAAACGCTAGGAGTTGGATTCCCTACTCTTCCTCCTAGGAGAAAAGCTGGTCTGTGTAACCTTAGGCTGGCTGCTCCATCCCAGAACTAACCCCAGAGGAAAGGAATGGGAAGCCATGTCTGTGTGTTTTCTCCCTAGGAAACCCTGGAAAGAGTCTGCAAAAGTCAGAACTGACCGGACAGCACATTGTTGTTGTTGGAGATGTTGTCACCATCATCTTCAGGTGACCAAGCACCAAACAAACTAAGGCACCTCACCAACCGCATGAGCCATGAAGAGCTCCTGGGTTGATAATCAGATGGTTTCACCCCTTAAGGGTTGAAACCATCGTCCAACAACTGCCATATTTCAGGATCCTATCTGTGACCAACTGTGCACACTCTACAGTGTACATTGGGTCCCTCTTTCCCTAATGGTTACCCAAGGAGAAATCTGTAAAGCTCGTGGTGCAAGCAGAAAGACCTAGGGCTTCCAATGGACAACACAATGGCTTCGGCAACTGCAATACCAGAACTAGGGGACATCCACTCAAATTGAGGGCTGGGAGAGTAAGAACAGACAAAAGAAAATATTTTTTTCACCCAGCACATTGTTAGTCAGTGGAACTCCCTGCCACAGGATGTGGTGATGGCATCTGGCCAGATTCCTGGAGGAAAAGTCCATCACAGGTTACAAACCGTGATGGAGATGTGTCATCTCCAGGCTTAAAACCGGGGTACTTCAAGGGCCAGATGCAGGGGAGTGGTATCAGGAGACAGATATCTAGTCTCGTGCGCTCCCAGACACATCTGGTGGGGCCACTGTGAGATACAGGAAGCTGGACTAGATGGGCCTTTGGCCTGATCCAGCAGGGCTCTTCGTATGTTCTTATGTTCTTAAGCCAATGACAAGTGCTCAGCTGCCAGGCAAGTCATGCTCCGTGCTTTAGGAGTGGGTTTTGGGGATGGTTCGTTGGCACAGCCTCAAGTAGAAAGAAGTGCAACCGGGTGAGAAAAAGCTGCTGTTTTGCATCAGAAAGAGAGAAGATGCGCATACAGTCCGACCGGGATCTGTGCTCAAGTGCCAAATGTGGAATGGTACTAAACGAGTGCTGCTTAACATATTCATTTGAATTCCACATTTTGGCTGTCAAAATGGAAGCTAGTAAAAATGAGGCCTTCTTACTGTTTGTGCATTTTTGAATTTCTCGCAGCGGAGGGTGTTGTTCAAGGAAGACATCTGCACTCAGTGTTGGGTGAATCATGGCCATTGGTGGTCTCTTAGGATAACTGCAGGAGGATCAATGAGCAAAAGATTGTCCTTCCACCGAATGTGAAAGCGTGGAAGTGAGAAGGAGGGTGGTAGAAGGCTGCTTCCATCTTTTCTCCTTCCTCCTTAGTGTATCATCCACTTTCTAATCTCCCTTTCCTTGCAGCTTGCTATTTAGCGTGCTCTCTTTTGTGATTGGCTATCAGAAGGTAAACACAGACTTCATTTGCATGCAAGACTGCTCAGTCACAACATTCTGCCAGAATCATCTCTCTGGAACATGAATAGGTTTCTAGCTGCTAATAACAGGATAGGGTACACACACAGCCCCACAGACACCTGGATCCCTCGCCTTACTTTCCCCCATTACCTTTAAAAGCATCCACAGCGTTTTGTAAATGAGAGTTTTTCAAAGAGATAAATCTGACTCTCTCGTCCAAGTTGGGAGAAAGGTCCACCTTACAACCTGCCAAGGTCTGCTCGTACCTAGAAAATAATATGGTTGCAATTGTGTCATTTTTTGTTAAGCCAGTGGCTGGGCTACAAACTCAATCTTCATTTAAGAATAGAGGCCCCATTCTAAAGGGTCTGCCCAAGAACACGTTGGCTTGACACAATCAGATTGGACACTAGAATGGTTTTGATGGAAGTACAGTAGGATCCCGGCATCCGCTGGGGATTGGTTCCAGGACTTTCTGTGTGTAATGAAAACTGTGAATAAGAGAGAACGCCTGCCCACCCACCTCCAAACTGCTGTTTCCTGACAGTAGCTTGCTTTATGACTGCTGTTTTGAGACAGTAGCTTGCTTTACACATGCTATTTGTGACAATAGCTTGCTTTACAGCTGCTGTTTGTGACAATAGTTTGCTTTGTGGCTGCTGAATTATTTAATTTTTTTTCCTCTGCCAACCATGGATAATTGAATCAGTGGATAATGAATCAGTGGATACAGGGGTCCTACTGTACAAGAAGTGGAAGAGATAGAAAGGCATGGAGAGTGTCAATCCACAAAGTGACGAAGAAGGAACAGATAAGGCAAAACCAAAGTGTGCTGCTTATATACTGCCCCATCGCGCTTAAAGCACTCTCTGGGTGGTTTACAAGTAATTATTCAGGATATACATTTCCCCCATTGCCCCCCTCCAGCAAGCTGGGCACTCATTTTACTGACCTCAGATGGATGGAAGGAAGGCTGAGTGAACTGGCTACCTGGGAATGAACCCCAGGTTATGAGCACAGTTTTACCTGCAGTACAGCAGTTTAACCTCTGTGCCGCAGGGCTCATGAGCATAGAAGAAGTCTGTTATTTCAAGGCTGGCAATATTTTACATAAGTGGCCCCTAACTCAGATCATTTCACTTTGGATGGATAGGAAAAAATGGGGAAATTCAGGTCTGGTCCAACACATTTGGTTACATTGCAAGCACCTCTCTGTGAATTGGAAGTATATTAAGCATCTCATGCAAAACTTGTGTGTTTTCCGAAGTTTTCCAAATTGTCCCCAAAAAATTCCAACCAAAAGAGAAGGGAAAACAGAGATGGGAAGATAGAAATCATATACTGTACCTGCTCAAAGCTTTCTTGATTTCCTGAAAGAGAGAAAGAGGCTTTAGCTACACAGCCAGAATTAAGTTGCAGCGGCGGCTCCTCCTCCTCCTCCTCCTCCTCCTCCATCATCATCATCATCACCACCACCACCACGTTAGAACTGCAGAAACCAAAGCCACTGAGCTATCTAGCAGTTGTTCCTTTCTTTTCACTGGAAAGAAAACTGTTCTCCTCCAAATCAGGTCCTCTTGGAAGGTCTCTTCCTAGAGGTGCACAGATTGGTGGCTTTGGCCTACCGCTCCCAAAATTCCGCTGCCCGGGGAGAATTCTGAGATCTGACAGTCCAAAGACAGGAGCTCCTACGTAGCGCGGACTTTTCCTTCCTGGTCTCACCTCTATCAATTCCTTAGCCGGCGACGGGGCCGTCTCAATCTCCGCCACCATCTTCTCCATCTCCGCGATGTGCTGACCGAGTTGGGAAATGTCTTCGGAGAGCCGTGTGATGTTTCCTTCAGCCTTCTTCTGCGTCTGTTCCCTGAGCTCTTCCAGGTTAGCCAGCCAGCAGTGCCGCTTCTCCTCGAGGAACTTCTGCATGCTCTCAAAAGCCAACTTGACTTTCCAGTCCTCCAGCTCCAAGAGTTTCTAGAGGGAAGACCCGGAGACGTTAAAAAGAAGGGAAGGAGGCAGAAACGAGGTGGAATCAAGGGACATTGCCAGTCAGGGCAACAGTGCCCTTGCAGTCCCAGACACCAATGTTACAGATATCATCCTCATGTTAGAGCGATCGACCTCGGCCCGACCTGTTTGGCAGTCGCGAGCGCACTCGCTCCGGGTCGCCACCCCTTGAGAGGCCCGGAAGACGCTCACGCGTAACTGGGCCTTCTTGGTGGCGGCCCCCTCACTTTGGAACACCCTTCCGAGTGATGTGCGCTCTGCAGAGTCCCTTCTGGCCTTTCGCAAAGCCTTGAAAACGCTTCTTTTTCGCGAGGCCTTTGGCGAGTACTAATTAATTAATTTTTTATTTTATTTTATTTTCCTCCTCTTCCTCTTGCCGCCATCATTACTTGCCCCTAGTAATCTGCCTCCTCTGGATGGCGATGCCAGGCTATCTATATGTGTTGTGATTTTAAATTGTTTTATTGGTTATTGTCCCTATTGTTTTATTTTGCTTGTATTCGATATATTGTATTTCTGAACGAAGCGCTATGTCGCTATTTTGTAAGCCGCCCAGAGTTCCTTCGGGAAGATGGGCAGGATATAAGTGCAATAAAATAAATAAATAAATAAATAAATAAATAAATAAATAAAACAGAACTGCAGTGGACCACTGAGTCTGGCCCCTGTCAAGGAGACCTAATAGGGGGATTGAACTCCCAGCTTCAGGCTCTGCAGCCAGATGGCTCAGCCACTGAGCTGTTCACCCACTCTGGAGATGTTTTTATCAGAGGTTGGAAATCTTACTTTCATCAAACTCCATCAAGCAATGGGTACCGTGACTGGGAACGTGGGAATTCATTGCCTCAAAGTATGATGTTTTAGCCTGCAAACCTCTTCCCATACAGATGGCTGTCTCTGTGAATGCAACTTTTAACGTTTTGCAGGTACAGTAATTTCCCAGCTTATTGCGGGGGTTAGGGACACCACCCCACCCACGATGACTAAAATCTGCAATATGCGGATGCAGGTCAGGTGGGGCCTGAGGGGGGCGGTGGCGTGCCACTGCTGCTTCCATGGGCTGCTGGAAGACTTTTTAAAAAGCCTTCCAACAACAGTGCAAGCGGAGGTGGATGATCTGATCCGCCACCACCACTTGCTGCAGGTGCTCCTCCCCCAGGCAGTGCCAATCAGCTGCTTGGCGCTGGCTTGGGGCCAGCGCTCCCCCACAATTTCCATTGGAATGCACTGGCTCAATGCATTTCAATAGGGAAAAATTTCTCCATTGAAATGCATCAAGCCAATGCATTTCAATGGAGACGGCCCATATCTGGAAGGGATTTAAAAAGTGGCATGCTGCTTCTCCAGAGCCCGGGGGTGGGGGGAAGTGGCACACCACTTTTTCCCTTCCCCACAGCTCGGCTCCAGCTGATTGGTGCTGGGGTGGAGTAATCAAGGTTTTTCTCCCTCACCCCAGCACTAATCAGCTGGATCCCCAGCATGTACTGCAGTCCCATGATATAGGGGGATCGCAATACATAAACTGCGAAATGGTGGGGGGTTACTGTAGAGCAAAACATCATTTTTTTAAATGTGGATGCAAAGTGCCTTTTACAACCAGCCTTTGTACAAGCATTCCTTTCTGGAACTACAGTTCCCAGATTCCACCAATGTACATAGCCAATGGACCACAGGAGTGGTAGTCTACTAAGCAGGTTTCCCAACGTAATTCTTCAATAATTCTCCAATGTAATTCTTCCAGTATACAGTAATACCTTGGTTTAAGGGGTAACTTGCTTTAAGAGCATTTTGCAAGATAAGCAAACTTTTTTTACATTTTGTCCTGATTAACGAGCAATGTCTTGATATACAAGCACCAGAGCAGGTCACATGATCACAAGTGAACAATTGGTGGCTTTCCCTCCCTCCCCCTTCTGGATTGTGAGTGACTGTCTGGAACATTCCATCTCAGGCATCCTCCAAAGCAGAGGGAGGAGAAAGAAACAGAAATACAGTAGGTGGTCTATGGGATCCCAGAATTCAATCATCTGAGTTTCCATTTTTTGTTATGGGGAAATTTGCTTTGATATAAGAGTGTTTTAGTTTACAAGCATGTTGCCGGAACAAATTACGCTCGTAAAACAAGGTATTGCTTTTTGTGTTCTGTAAGATGTCTTATGCTATGAGCCGTAACAAGGGGGAGGGAGGGGATGAATGAATGAATGCAAGTCTGTGTTCTGTGCTATCAACTTGGAACTGATTTATAGTTATGCTAATGTACCTTTCAAGGTGATACTGTTTATAATTAGTGGTTTTACCAGTTCCACTCTCACAATGAGTTTCCATGACCAAGTTGGTATCCGATCACTGTTCTCCAGAGGCCTAGCTTGTCACTCTATCCCAGGCATGTCCAAACTTGCCCCCCCCCAGATATTTTGGACCACAGCTCCCACAGTCCTTTGTCATTGACAATCAAAGCTTAGAATTCTGGGAGTTGTGGTCCAAAACATCAGGAGGGCCCAACAAGTTTGGACATGCCTGCTCTATCCCCTCTGCTGTACTGGGAATGTGTAACAATAAATACAGACCAACTGTTTCTGCATTTTCAGTTCTTCAGACGATTTATAGCCCTCAAAGTCTTCTTTGTGTTTCTTCAGAAATTCCATATAAAAATTGATTTTCTCCTGAAAAAAACAAAGGAAACGATGTATTTCCAATAGAAGGCATATCCCCTTCAGATGTTACTTTGCAAAAATCATGACGAGTGTCATTCTGGCAAATTGCAAAAAGATACCTCACTTCCTATTTAATCTTTTTTATAAAATCAGGTAGTCTCCTATGACTTTCTTCTTCACCCCCTTCTTCACCTTTTCCCTAATCTGTGGGATTAATACCTGCAGTTTTACTGATCCATGGTCTGAAAATATTAAAAATACTAAAAGGAAAAAAAATCATAAACATAATTTTGACTTGTATTATCAGAATTGGCCATTAGAGGGAGCCAGAGATTGTGCTATGAATATTTGTGGGTGAAGAATACATAGCATAGTCTCTGGTATCCTCAGTCTACTCTAGAGGAAAGTTCTGGAATAAAAATATAAGAAGAGCCCTGCTGGATCAGGCCAAAGGCCCATCTAGTCCAGCTTCCTGTATCTCACAGTGGCCCCACCAGATGCGTCTGGGAGCACATGAGACTAGATATCTGTCTCCTGATACCACTCCCCTGCATCTGGTTCTTGAGGTACCCCGGTTTTAAGCCTGGAGATGACACATCTCCCTCATGGTTTGTAACCTGTGATGGACGTTTCCTCCAGGAATCTGTCCAATCCCCTTTGGAAGGCATCCAGGCCAGATGCCATCACCACATCCTGTGGCAGGGAGTTCCACAGATTTACAATACACTGGTTAAAGAAGTATTTTCTTTTGTCTGTTCTCACTCTCCCAACCCTCAATTTGAGAGTATGTCCCCTAGTTCTGGTGTTTTGTGAGAGGGAGAAGAGCATCCCTCTATCCACTTTATTCATGCCCTGTATTATTTTGTACGTCTTAATCATATCCCCCCTCAGGCACCCTTTTCATGCTGTATATAGACTGTTCTTGGTTTTCAGTATCTATGGGGTGGAGGGGCTTGAAATCAATCTCCAGCAGACATGGCGGTCCTGCTGAGAAGCCAGTCATGGAAGCCCTTTCTAGCATTCTCCAAGTTCTCCATCACACCCCCAGGCTTGCCCTGAATGCACAATTTATTGCGCAAGAGACAGCTCACGAGAAGAGAAAACTGCCTGCACAACTCTCCTCCCATAGGTGGAATGCAGAAACATTCTTCTGGCCTAAGAATTAACAGGACAGATTCCTGGAGGAAAAGTCCATCACAGGTTACAAGCCATGATGGAGATTTGTAATCTCCAGGCTTAAAACCAGGGTACTTCAAGGGCCAGATGCAGGGGAGTGGTATCAGGAGACAGAGATCTAGTCTCGTGCGCTCCCAGATGCATCTGGTGGGGCCGCTGTGAGATACAGGAAACTGGACTAGATGGGCCTTTGGCCTGATCCAGCATGGCTCTTCTTATGTTCTTATGTTAGGACCTCTCATGACACATTGCAAGTAAGAATGTTGTAGCAATAATAGTCTTAGATCAGTAGACTTGGGCGGGCCCCACAGGGATCATGGAGTCCAGTCCCTGTCAAGGAGGCACAAGTTAGGGACTGAACTCCCAATCTCTGGCTCCATAGTCAGAGACCTAAACCAGATGGGAAAGGCTCCTGGGCCATTAACGGGGCAAAAGCCAGAGGCTTCCCCACCTATGCCCCAAAACTTCGGAGGCATGTCCAAACTTTGGCCCTCCAGATGTTTTGGACCACAACTCCCACGGTCCTTTGTCACTGGCAATATAGGCTTGGAATTCTGGGAGTTGTGGTCCAAAACGTCAGGAGGGCCGAAGTTGGGACATGCCTACCGGAAGGCTGATTCCTGCACCGTTCCGCCCCCGTGGGGACAGCCTCCCACCTTGTACTCGTGAGAAACCTCCTCTATAGGAAACACGTTGTGTTCTCGGTGCTCTTTGGAGTGGTCGCACACCACGCAGATGGCCAGGTGGTCATCCTTGCAGAAGAGTTTCAGGGGCTCCCGGTGCCTGGCGCAGATGCCCCGCTTCTGCTCGACGGTGACAGACACCTGGAGCTTCTTGACCAGCTCGACCACGTTCGCCAGCTGCCGGTTGGGCTTGAAGTTCCTTTGCGTGACCGTCTCTCGGCACTGCGGGCAAGGGACGCCGGCGCCGGACTCGCCGCCGCAGATCCCGTCGAGGCAGGCCCGGCAGAAGTTGTGCCCGCAGTCGGTCGTCACGGGGTCGTCGAAGGCGTCCAGGCAGATGGTGCAAGTGGTTTCCTGGGAGAATTCCTCCAGGAAGCCTCCGGCCGCCATGAGCCCTTTTCCCCCTTGAAGTGAAAATGACAGCTCCGGTTCAGAAGAAAAGGGCCAGGTTAGAGCAAGGTCTTCCCAGAACAGGTTGGGCTATGAACACCCATTTTTTTCCCCTCAGCCAGCATGGCCGGTGGCCTACATATTCTGTGATTCCAAAAGATAGACCAGTGTTGGCGAACCCATGGCATGGGTGCCAGAGGCGGCACTCGGAGCCCTTTCTGTGGGCACCCGACATTGCCCCTTCACAGCCACCTGTATTTCGGTTAGATTGCTGTATTGCAGGGGTGTCCAAACTTCAGGCCTCCAGATGTTTTGGACCACAACTCCCACAGTCCTTTGTCATTGGCAATCTAGGCTTGGAATACTGGGAGTTGTGGTCCAAAATATCAGGAGGGCACCCCTGCTGTATTTGTGAAAAATTACTGGGTTTTGAAATCACAGTTTGGGCACTCAGTATCTAAAAGGTTCGCCATCACTGAGATAGACCCCCGCCCATAAGATGCCCCCCATGGATAAGGACAATCTCCACTTTTCCAACCCAGTATTTCAGTTTCACAACCGTGCAGGTCTCACCTCGGCTGACTTTCGTGCATAAGATGACCCTCCATTTTAGTAGAACAATTTTTGACCAAAAAAATACTGTCTTATACACAGGGAAAATACTGTAACTTTCCAAACTGTGCTTCCAGACAAGCTTTTGACTGTACAAACACACTGTGCATTGAGGCGCATGCGTGCGCACACACACACACACTGCCACCCTCTATTTGTCATTATTCTGTGTTCCCTACCACTTCTTCCACCAATGGTGATGTGGATTCTGGACGCTGTAGTCTAAAAACAAACAAACAGTTCCATACTCTGGGCCTGCCTAGTTTGGCATCCTCCTTCCACACACTGCCCAAATGGATGGGCAACATGAGGGCAAAAGCCCTCTCTTGTTTCTCTTTTGCCTCCCACAGCCGTTCCCTGCGATTTTTTTCTCCCATGAATTTGTCTAACCTGCATCTATAGACAAATAGCAAGCAGGTATTTCGGTTCTTGGAATTGCCTCACAGGAAGATAACCCTCAGAAAAACAAATTGTTTAACAGGGCCTCCTGTCTGACCCCTACGCTTCCAATGGATTTGCTACCTCATGATTTTGTTTTATTGCAAACCTCCTGACACGGTGGATAAACTGCAGTACTGCAATCAAGCCTCTGCTCACAACCTGAGTTTCAGTCTAAATGGGTTCAGGTAGCTGGTTTAAGTTCGATTCAGTCTTTCATCCTTCCAAAGCTGGTAAAATGAGCGCCCAGCTCACTAGGGGCTGAAGTGTTCCTTGTCTAATGTTGTAAACCACCCAAAGATGTTCCAAGTGCTAATGGGGTGGTATATATGAATGAATGAATGAATGAATGAATGAATGAATGAATGAATGAATGAATGAATGGATGGATGAATGAATGGGATTTACCTTTTCTTTTCACTTCACTGCTGTGATCAACCTCATGTTCTCCAGACATTTCAGGTTACTGCTATCACCACTACAAGCCCCAGGTCACACAGCCAGTGGTCAGAGATGACAGAAGATGTAGCCATGAAAAGCCTAAAATGCATTAGGATGCCTGCATTTCTACTTGCAGAACTACCTGTTTCGTTTCAACAGCTGACCAACATTGCTCACTTCTCCTAGGAATCAGGTCAACATCAGCTCCACTTTCCGAGACAGGAAAAAGATGAGAGAGACCTACATACATTTACTGTCTGTGGGATCTCAGCTAAAAGAATGGAGAGTAGGAATGGGGAATCTTAGGCCTAAAACCAAAATCCCAGCTTCCGAGGGTCCCAGTTTGCTCCCCCACCCCACCCCCAGGGCCTCAAGGGGTAACACTCCCCCCTCCATAACACCAGCCTCTGAAATTTTATGGGGATTCCTCCTACTCCAGGATTCTTCTTAGGATTCAGTTACCAGCAGTAAAAGTTTCTTCTTTTATCTTTGTGAGCCTCGTAGCACAGTGGTTCAACGGCTGTACTGCAGCTGTAACTGTACTCACGACCCTGGGTTCAATTTTTCAATTACTTAAGGATAGAGACTTAGATTATTATGAAAAGAAAACTCTGGGACTCGGTTGGAAATGTAACGGGGGGGGGGGTTCATACTCCCACCAGATGAAACACTTCCTATATTTAGAGTTAAGTTAAGCAAAGCATGTTGCTTGCTGTATATTGCTCCCTAACACTTAAAGCCGTCTCTGGGCAGCTTAAGAGCCTTGTGGCTTAGTGGTTAAATTGCTTTATTGAAGCCATAACTGGGCTCATGACCTGGGGTTCAATTCCAGGTAGCTGGCTCAAGGTTCACTCAGCCTTCCATCCTTCTGAAGTTGGTAAAATGAGTGCCCAGCTCTGTTGGGGGCAGGGGCAGTGTGTAGCCTGCATCATTAAATTGTAAACTGCCCAGAGAGTGCTTTAAAAGCAAAGCAAAGCAAAGTGTTCTGCTTATATACCGCCCCATACTACTACAAGCAGTCTCTGGGCGGTTTACAATTTTTAATTACAGAGTGCAGGCTACACATTGCCCCCCCAGCAAGCTGGGTACTCATTTTACCGACCTCAGAAGGATGGAAGGCTGAGTGAACCTTGAGCCTGCTACCGGGGATTGAACCCAGGCCGTGAGCACAGTTTTACCTGCAGTACAGGCATTTAACCACTGCGCCACGAGGCTCCCTAAGCTCTATTGGGTGGCCTATAAGCAGAATGCTTTGCTGTAAAAGTTAATTATGCAGGCTACACATTCTCATCCTGGCTACTCATTTTACTGACCTCAGAAGGATGGAAGGCTCAATCAACCTTGAGCCGAGGAGCTAAGGTTGAACCCCAGTTGGGAGTAGAGTTTTGCCTGCAGTTCAGCAGTTTAACCAGTGTGCAACAAAGCTTGCTAATTAATGAAAAGTAATTTGGTATTACTCTATGGGACCCCTTCAGGAAGTCATCCTGAGCTCCTGCCCCATCCCACTCCTGCCACACATTGAGCACACATTTCTTCTTTGCAAGAGAATAACTCCAACCTGTTGGGAAGAAGGTTTGCATCGGTGGGACATTCACACACCCAGACCATTGGACATCTAACAAGCCTATTCAGGCCACTGTCCATCTAACGAGCTTATTCAGACCATGGTGGTGTGAAATCAAGGTGAACTATAAACTGGAAGCCTTAGACCTACTTAATTTCCTTAGTATAATAAAGGTACTTGGATGAATAGCGAAACTTTTTCATCTCACAAGAAGACCAGTTGCCTTGACTCAACCTCCAGATATCCTCACCTGGATGATGGAGAATCTCCACATACAGCTCAAACCTTTCAAACAAGGCTTCCATCCTGTCTCTCTTCCCTCTTCGTCCCTTTAGCACAGCAATTTACTCAGTGCAGCCAACGCTAAAAATCCAAACAAATAACATGTAGGTCCATTGCAATACCTGTTTGCTGCTGCTGCAAGATGACTCCCAAGAAGACCACAACTAACACCTGTGCCCCACAAGTGGCCACCAAGTGCTCTGCCTGGATTAGTTAAAATGGAAAGATGTGCCCTCCCTCCCAGGTTCTAAAAGCTTTCTTCCTCCAATCAGAGGAGGAAAAGGAGAGGTGTGGGTGGGGCAGCCAGGATCCCTCCTCTTTGTTCATCAAGGCTGGAAGTTGTCCCTCCACCCTTACACAAGTGTGCTTGGTGGAGTCATGGGAGAGGGGCCTTCTCTGTTGCTGCTCCTGGACTGTTTTCCATGGTTTGTTTTCCATGGCTTCAGAGACTAGGACTCGGGGCAATGGTTTCAAACTACAGGAAAAGAGATTCCATTTGAACCTTAGGAAGAACCTCATGAAAGTTAGAGCTGTTCGGCCGTGGAATCTGCTGCCACAAAGGAGGGTGGTGGAGTCTCCTTCTTTGGAGGTTTTTAAGCAGAGGCTGGATGGCCATCTATCAGAAATGTGATGGGGGTTCCTGCATGGCAGGGGGTTGTACTAGCTGCCCCCTGAGGTCTCTTCTGACTCTTATGATCTTATGACTCTGGAACTCCTTCCCACTGGAATCCAGGCTGGCCCCACCTGGTCTGGCCTTCTTCAAGCCAAGACCTTTGCCTTCCGGTGAGCTTTCTATTCCCTTAGTGATTGGCTCCCCGAGTGGGTTTTTGTAACGGTATTGTTTGTTTATTTGATATTTATCCTGCCCACCAGGCAGCAAGGGCCACTCTGGACTGTTTATACACACACACAAAAAGCAATAACAAAAAAACAATAACAATTTGAAACAATAAACCAGAAGTACGCAATAAACTCAACTCAGATTAAATTAAATTACACATAGCAGACCAGACATAAAGAAGCAAACGTTTAAAGTGGATTGTGCCTTGCTGCTTTGAATGTTTTTTTTTTTTTTGTGTGTGTGTGGCTCTTGTTTACTGTTTCAGTGTAACATTTGATTTTTTTTTTTTTTACATTGTCTTCTAATGCTATAAGCCACCTTGGGTCCTTTTTTTAAAGAAAGGCAGAGTAAAAATATTTTGAATGAAGGAATGAATAAATGAATTTTTATGTTTTCTCTAGGTAGTGGTAGTATTTATTTATTTATTTCTGTATCACAAAGACCGTCTGGCCCAGAGGCCACTCTGGGCGGTGTGCAAGATCATAAAATACAATATCATAAAGTACAATGACAAAAATAAACAAAAGACAAAAATCAAACCCAGGTTAACATTAACGTAACTCTAAAGGGTAGACAAGCACACTCAATAATAAAGGAGAAACAATAACCATATGTAGATAAATAAAAGATTGTACTGTATATCTAAACCATGTGTGTGTGGGGAATAGACAATAAAATAGAGCAGAAATACATGAAATGCAATATTAAAGCCTTTCTTTTGCTATTAAACATCAGAAGAAGTAAGGTTGGAGCAGCTGGAGAAAAAATAAGGTTTGGGCGTGCACACTGATAGCATTTGGAGACTTTTATTTCTTTATCGTGTGCAGTAAGTGATGCTTTGGAGAGCTGGTCTAGTGGATGGTCTGGGACTCCACCTGAGGCCTCCTGATTCCTTACCTGGAAGTTCACCCTGGGATGTCAGCCCTTGAAATACCTCACACATCAAACCCAAACAGGGATCACTCTAAGTTGGAACAGATGTGAAGAAGCCGCAAGGCATGGGCACAGTTCTTGACAAGTCAAGACTCCCTTGTGTATACATTTGAATGAGGAAGCCCACACTTACTTAAGAGTAAGCCATTTAAAGGGACAGATGTAGATTAGTTGTGGGGCTGAGCTGGAACCCCAACTGGGCCTCCTGAGAGACGGGTCAACTGAGCTCAGCCAGAGGATTACATGGCCTGCCAGCTGTGTGGTGGTTGTGGACAAGCTGCACAAGTACCCCCTGACGTATCAGGGGAGATACTTGTCACTCCCTGTGTCTGTAGTGTGGAAGAGGAAAAACAGTTACAGTGGACCCTCGTATAACAATTTATATAACATAAAATCTGTACAACATAAAAAATTCCAGACATAGGGGAAATTTGCTTAACAGAATCGCCTAGAGGGGCGAATCTGTACAACATAAAATGGTCGCGATTAGGGATTACTCCGTTTTCAATGCATTCCTATGGGGAATTTGTATAAAGGAAAATTTGCTTAACAGAATTTCACTTGGAACAAATTAATTCCTTTATACAAGGTGCCACTGTACATCTTATTAATTCTGAATAAATGTGTGGGTTGGTGGGTGGGTAGGGGTGTAGCCTTCATTAGAAATGGAAGCTGCCCTTCTGTGTTCTGGTAAACTCACTTTGATTTAGCTTTTGATATACAGTAAACCTGCTCCTTGATGGGGTGGGGGTGTTTAAATAAACAGTTCTGAGACATCTTTGTTCTCCAAAAATCAAGGCCATATTGAGCAGCTGGTCTGCCTTGGAAGTCAGAGACTGTTCACGTCCTCTGTTGAGATAACTATCAGATGCTTTTCATCTGTGGAACCTTCCTCCTTTCCCTGATAAATAAGATTTCCCTTGTTGCTCTGTTTCTGAAGAAAACTTAGAAGTATGTAGCCAGATGGTTCTGGAGTATATGTTGTCTTCCTTCCTGAGTTCTCCCAGTGCAAGGATTAAGAGAGCTTTCCCCCAAACACCAAACACCTCTGTTTTCCGCTTGGAGAAATTTCCACAGTACCTACTTGTGAGTAAACTGAGTCCTACTCTAAGTATTTGTGACGTGCCCTCAGGTTGCTTCCTTTAAGCTCATCCTGATAGATTTTTTTTGTGCTATAGGAGATACTCATGGAGTGGTTCCCCATTAGAGATGGACACGCACCACAGCATGCTGGGCCATCCTGACCCTTCATCTCAGTGGGCAACTGCTGGAGGAAGCTGAGAACGAATGTCCATGCCACCAGGACTGGAAGATCGCAAAAGGAGGGAATAAGCAGTGCATGCCACCTTGTAAGTGGAGGAGCCAGCGGGGTGGGGGGAGGAAAGGCTAAAACATTTGGGGCTCTTTAGAGTAGGAACTTGCAAGCCACTCCAGTATTCCTGCCAAGAAAACTCCATGGATATGGGGTCACAAAGAGTCGGTCACAACTGTTAACGACGCAACACACACAGTCTAGAAAAAAAGGTGTCTGAGGGAGGATATGATTGAGAGGTACAAAATAATGCAAGGCATGAGTCAAGTGGATAGAGGGAGGCTCTTCTCCCTCTCACAAAATACCAGAACTAGGGGACATCCACTCAAATTGAGGGCTGGGAGAGTAAGAACAGACAAAAGAAAATATTTTTTTCACCCAGCACATTGTTAGTCTGTGTGAACTCCCTGCCACAGGATGTGGTGATGGCATCTGGCCTGGATGCCTTCAAAAGGGGATTGGACAGATTCCTGGAGGAAAAGTCCATCACAGGTTACAAACCATGATGGAGATGTGTAATCTCCTGTCTTAAAACTGGGGTACTTCAAGGGCCAGATGCAGGGGAGTGGTATCAGGAGACAGATATCTAGTCTTGTGCACTCCCAGACACATTTGGTGGGGCCACTCTGAGATACAGGAAACTGGACTGGATAGGCCTTTGGCCTGATCCAGCATGGCTCTTCTTATGTTCTTATGTTATGTTCTTAGGGGCATGAGCAATTAAAGACTCTTGTCCTGACACTCTACCTACTAAGATTAGTTCCCAATATTTTCTCATTCAAGGTTCTCGGGAATTTGAAGCGTCCTTCTGTGGAAAAGGTTGGAAACAATCATTTCCACTACCCAAAATGTTAAAAGAAGTTTGAGAAGCTGGGTTATTTTAGGCAGAGATACTTCCCTGCCTTGAAGAGCCTTAAATCAAGTAAAAGTACAGTACTGTACATTTTTCAGTCTATAAGATGCCCCCATGCATAAGACGACCCCTACTGTCCCAACCCAGAATTGCAGTTTCGCAACCACACAGTTCTCTCCTTGGCTTACTTTCGTGTATATATAAGACCACCCTCAATTTTTAGTCTAACAATTTTAGACAAAAATATCCTCTTATGTTGTATATGCCTGGAGGAAATAACTTTATAAATGCCTGCCAACTTTTGCTTGAGAGGTAGTCTTAAAATACCCTGAATTTCCACCTTGCCCATTGTTTTACTTTTTCATCAAGCCTGAAGGATTACTTCAAGGTACACTAACAAGGTCCATTTAGGACAGGCATGTTCAAACTTCGGCCCTCCTGATGTTTTGGACCACAACTCCCAGAATTCTAAGCTTAGAGTGCCAATGGCAAAGGACTGTGGGAGTTGCTGTCCAGAACATCTGGAGGGCCGAAGTTTGGACATGCCTGATTTAGGCTGTGTTGGCTTTCATATGAAAGGATCAGATTGGGGAGTCCTGCATGTAAGCCGTAACCTCTAGCAGTGGTGTCCAAACTTTGGCCCTCCAGACGTTTTGGACCACAACTCCCACAGTCCTTTGTCATTGGCAATACAGGCTTGGGATTCTGGGAGTTGTGGTCCAAAATATCTAGAGGCCTGAAGTTTGGCCACTACCGCCCTACAGCCTTCTGCTGGGTTCTTGGGTGTCGCCAAATCAAGTTTTGAGAATCTGTTGTTGTTGTTGTGGGTGTCTGATACTCCCCGTGAGTTGTCATTTGAGTTTGCACTTCCACCCCCTTGTGTAGAAAAAAGGTCTGATCCTTTCTCCAGAGAAAGATCCCGGGTGGAAACTGAAGATGCTTTCCTCACTGTCTGCATCCAGAAACTCCACATGGCCCTCCTCATAACTGAGCATTACACGGATCCTCTTCAGCTCCGTTTTCAACATCAAAGCAGTGGGCTGAGCTGTAAAAGCTGAGATTTGGTGCGGTGAGGATAAGTCTTCGTACGCCTTCCCTATGGCCCAAATTCCTTCACCAGGGCTGAGGGTGAAATATTCCTTCCTCTCTAGAGAATGCCTTGCAATCCCAATGGCCCAGGCAGGTTCTCCTCCGAGGTCTTCCTCCAGCCCTCCCTCTAGGATCTCCACCTGCCAGCAATGTTTTCCTGAGGTGAACTGTTCCCGGCCCAGCACGCAAGGTTGCCTCTTGAACCTCTCTGGGTGGTAAGGCAGGTCCTGAGCGACACGGTCCCATCTCAAAAGCTTCAGGCCCTCCGAGAGGAAGAGTCGAGGATGTGCAGTCGCTGGATCCAGAGTCACACTCACTACCAAACGGGGAAAAGGAAAAACAGTGTGAGAGGGAAAATGAAAGAGAGAAGGCATCAAATCCACTTAAACTGAGGGCGTGGAGAGTAAGATTAGACACAAGAAAATATTTCTTGACCCAGCCTGTTGTTAGTCTGTGGAACTCCTTGCAGCAAGGTGTGGTGATGGCACCTAGCCTGGCTGTCTTTCAAAGGGGATTGGACCAATTTCTGGAGGACAAGTCCATTGCCACGATGGGGATACGTGTGCTCCCCAGGCTTAAAAGGAGGGTACCTCAAAGTGCCAGACGCAGGGGAGTGACATCAGGAGGCAGGCATCTAGTTGTCTCATGTGTTCCCAGAGGCATCTGGTGGGGCCACTGTGAGATACAGAAAGCTGGACTAGATTGGCTCTTGGCCTGATCCAACATGGCTCCTCTTATGTTCTTAAACCGTAAGAGAGCAAGGTTTACGCCCAGGTTCTCCTATTTAAAGCCTCTGCCCAGGAGGCCCAGAACAGAACACAGAACAGGCCAACACAGAGAAGAACAGGAGAATGGGTACTTTGAAGCAGTAAAGGATATGGAAATTGGACAGAAGAAAGAGTGGGGTTTGAATCTGCTTCCACACTTCTTATAAATTACAAGGTAACTTTCTGTCTCCAATTTGTATCATTCTAAGCCCTTCTCCTGCCTGCTGGCTCCAAATCCAACCCTCAAACCAAAGGGTAGAGAAGGCACCGGCTGAGGGAAACGATCCCTGAGGTCTGGAAGTTGAGTCATGGCAACTGGACTTCTTTTCTTGAGAGGTCAAAACGTTTCACTACTCATCCAAGGAGCTTCGTCAGTCTGCTTGAATGAGCAACAAAATGTTTCGAGGTCTCAAGAAAAGAAGTTTCCGAGAGGGTAGCCGTGTTAGTCTTTTTCAAGAATTTCAGGCAAAAATCCAAGAAAAAACAAAACAAAACAAAACAAAAGACACAAACATGTGGCACCTTAATGACTAACTTTCATATTTTAATGTGACGTTTCGTGCACATGTGCACTGCTTCAGACATATAGCAGCAGAATGAGGTGTGAGAAAAGAAGTCCAGTTGCCATGACTCAGCTTCCAGATGAACTCACCTGGGTGACTGAGAATCTTCACAGGCAATACCTGAGGGCACAACAGCCTTCCTTTTGAAGAGCCACCTCTCAAGGACTGGGTCTTAACCCTAACAACTGTGGAAGGTGGAACAAAATCCACACAGAATTCATATCTTGCACCAAGAGAGACAGCCAGAAAACTGAAAACCTTAAGCACCGATTGTAGTGGGAAGTGAGTTTGATCAATAAAACAAAACTGAACTTCCCAGCAGAAAGCTGTGACTTTTGATTCCTCCCAAATATGATTTCCTTCATCAACTTATGATTTACCTTGGTTCGGGGCTTTCTTCTTGGAATCTGTAACTGGAAGAAAAGAATGACTAATTTAAAGACAGATGATAACAAGAAGAAGAAGAAGAAGAAGAAGAAGAAGAAGAAGAAGAAGAAGAAGAAGAAGA
>JAHTLZ010000207.1:53687-68910 GCA_023846285.1 Phrynocephalus versicolor | reverse complement strand
TTTATTTATTTATTTATTTATTTATTTATTTATTTATTTATTTATTTATTTGCCATTGTGTCAACTCATCCCTGCATCGTCTTGATTCATTTTCACATAGGTTCTGGGTATGGCGTTTTAACACGTGAACTCCTGACACGGGATATCGGTCGTGTGAGGGGATTGCGCAGCTTATTGTAACAGGACAAATTTGAATCAAAGGAAAGGCATTGCGTCTGAGTGAATGCCACCTAGGTTTGAAATCATAGAATCACAGAGTTGGAAGAGACCTCAAGGGCCATCCAGTCCAATCCCCTGCCATGCAGAAATCTTTGTGTGGGCTTTCAAAAATGAATCAAAAGAGTCAAAAATAAAAGTTCTCACTGTGTTGGTGAGTTTCAAGCAAAAGCAGTGCTTTATTTATTCAAAAATTCAGGAAAAACAGACAAAGTTACAAGACAGTTTGATGCATGATGGTATCAATCAAATGAATAGATTTCAACAACTTAAATTAAAAGTTCAGCTTTTAGATATATGCCAATAGATTTTAACAGGTTTGACATATTCTAATCAATAGTGAGGATTTGTGCTGAAAAAATGAGGCTCTCTGTTCTGAGGCGCTGACAGAAATGTTTAAAAATAACATTTCCCTATTTCAAAACCTCTTGCAGCTTTTCCTGTTTTCAGCTAAAGACCTGGCAAAAACCACAAAAGTGTGTAGTTATGGAAACTCCTATGTGACTGTATCATGAAAACTCTAACATTATAATTTATAATTTTAAAATATGTCCTGATTAATATAGCAGCCAGCGGCGCAAGCTAACTGCCATAATAACCAGTGCTCAAACTAAAAGAAATTGAATATATTATTGCTTAAATTCTGCATGGATGTTGTGTCTGAGGAAAGGGATTTCTAACCTAAAGCTTAAGGGATATGTGGTTTCTTGGATGCCCCAGAAAGACATGTCAGTTGTTTACAATCCAAGTCTCAGACTCGCATGTGTGTGTGTTGTGTCGTTACAGTCATGACCGACTCTTCGTGACCCCATGTCCATGGAGTTTTCTTGGCAGGAGTACTGGAGTGGCTTGCCAGTTCCTACTCCAGGCACCTATAGCAACTGGTATTCCGTGGTGGTCTCCCATCCAAGTACTAACCAGGGCCGACCCTGCTTAGCTTCCGAAATCAAGCGAGATAGAATGTGCTTAGGGCATCTAGGCAGCTCTCGGACTCGCATAATTAATGTCAAAGGGGAACTAGAAGCCGTGAAAGCAGAGAAACAGAAATCCTCCTAGTTGTGCCCTTGAAATTTTGCTCTTCATTTCTTCTCTGTTTTGCCCTGCTAAAAGTTCTGTTAGTGAGTGAGTGAGTTAGGTGGGTAGGCAGGTTGTTTATATCGTGCTCATCTAGCCTGGGGGCCACTCTAGGCAGAGAACAATAAAGTAAACAAAACATAATACAACTCAACAAAAGTCTGAGAATAAATACTAAGAACCTGAATTATAAGGTGGAATTTTTCCAAGAGGTGCCATCCCTCATGTGCAGGCATGTTGTCTTCCACAAGAAGGACACTTAACCGCTTCTAGTACTTGCGTCTTAGAATGTAACTGTTTTACTTTTGGGGATCTGAAAAGTAAAATGTAACTGCATTTGCAACTATCTGCTTATTATGACTGTGAACGTGACACTGTGGCAGTGCAACCAATTCCTTTGGATGGGTGGCAGGGTTTATGTCAGCCTCAGTTCAGCCACAGAAGTCTCAGGGTCCTTCCTCCCAGGCCTGCCTCTCTCTCTCTCTCTCTCTCTCTCTCTCTCTCTCTCTCTCTTTCTGAGGGCAGCTTAAACTCACAGGGGAGGGTCTGCCATGTTCCCCTTGCACCTCGCTTTGAACTCATGTTATGCCCTGCTCGTCAGTCTCACCTACGCCTTGTTTACAACCCAGAACCCATGTGGCGTCAAGGATAGAATGTCAGATTTAGGACCCAAGTGACCAGGGGTAAAATCCCAAATCAACCAAAACAACAACAACCCACAAACAAACCTGGGGAGGGGGGTAATAAAAACAACAACAGTGAAATATATCTGCCTGAGCCAAGGTCTCTCTCAGTCCCTTCCCTACAGCTGTATAAATCTGAGACCTATTACCTCTGGCCTAGCCAGCTCAACATGATTAGGATTAGGGGAGTAAGACAATACTTCTGCCCTCTTATCCATTTTACCAGGGAGGCCCTCATTGTTTTTAGCTACCTTTAATGATTAAATCAGGTTCAATAACTTCGAATCATAGAATCATAGAGTTGGAAGAGACCTCAAGGGCCATCCAGTCCAACCCCCTGCAATGCAGGAAACCCCATCACAGGACTCCTGACAGATAGCCATCCAGCCTCTGCTTTAAAGACTCAAAAGAAGGAGACACCACCACCCTTTGTGGCATCTTATTCTACTGCCGAACAGTTCTAATTGTCATGAAGTTCTTCCTAATGTTTAAATTGAATATCTTTTCCTGTAGTTTATTTATTTATTTTATTTATTGTTATATTTATATCCCGCCTATCTTCGAGAACGAACTCTAGGCGGCTAACAACATAGGTCAATATACAATAAAGAACAGACAAATCAGTATCACAATAGACAATTAAAACAGGGACGCCCCAGCGTCACCACAAGCAACAGCCTAATAGATAGAGTGTAAGGCAATCTATTCTATTGATGGAGGATGAAAAAAAAAAAAAAAGGAGACTCCACCACCCAAGTCCTACTCTCTGAAGCCATGGAAAACAAACCTGTTCCCTCTTCAATATGACATCCTTTCAAATAGTTAAACATAACTATCATATCCCCCCTCAGCCTTCTTTTTGAAAGGCTAAACATTCCCAGTTCTCTAAGCCGTTCCTCAGAAGACATTTCTTCCAGACCGTCAACCATCCTGGTTGCCCTCCTCTGCACCCGCTCGAGGTTAAAGGGTCCAAGGCCATTGTCTTTGGATCAACTAATTTGGTTAATTGAATTTTTGCTTCAGCAAAATACTTGAATGTGTCTTAAATGTTCTGGACTGTACATTGTCCCTGATTACTGTAAACCACCTTGGGTACTTCCAAGGAGAAAGGTGGGGTAAAAATACTCTTAAATAACAAACAAACAAACAAACAAACAAACAAAAAGTGTCTAAGAGCAAACAGAGTCCGTCCTTGTGTTTAACTCAAGAATTTCAGACAAAAATCAAAGAAAAACAAAACAAAACAAAACAAAAGACACAAACATGTGGCACCTTAAATACTAAGTTTCATATTTTAATGTAACATTTCCTGCACTCAAGTTCCCCTATTTCTGTTGGAAGAGTTCTAGGAAACCTCTCTGAATGATCTATGGCTTTTGTCCTTATTAGGGTACTTCTTAGTACAGTAGCTGTATAAACTGCTGTTGTCTATGAAGATTCTCAGTCCTCCAGGTGAGTTTATCTGATGAAGCTGTTTGGATGAGCAGCTAAACATTTCTGTCTCTCAAGGAAAAGAAGTCCAGTAGTCATGGCTCAACTTCCAGATAAACCGCTGTTATTATTTAGTTAGTTATTTAATTATTATCTCACTTTCTGCCTGTTGTCTGCCTCGCAAACTCTCACCAGGGCATCGAGCCCCTAAATCAGACGGTAACACATAGGGAAAAAGAAAACTTTGTTTATTTTTGCACACACCCCTTCCCAAGTGTAATGATTTTAAGTGTTAGGCTTTTATTATTGTTTTGATTATTTATTGACATTCTATTTCTAACTATTTTAAATTGTTTTAATTATTTTGATTGTAAGCCGCCCAGAGACCTTTTTGGGTAGTGGGCGGCATATAAGTTGTAAAAATAAATAAATAAATAAAAGACAGAAAGAAAGAAAGAAAGCGACCCATTTCTAGCCCCCCGCCTGGTGATCGGCTACTACAGTACCTTATACTCCTGCGCGACCTCTTCTATAGGAACCACCTCGTGGGCCCGGTGCTCTTTGGATCGGTCGCACACCAGGCAGAGGGGGGCTTCGTCGTATTTGCAGAAGAGCTTCAGGGGCTCCTGGTGCCTGGCGCACACTCGCCACTCGCCCTCGGCGCCGCCTCCCTCGAGGCTCCTGGCGATCTCCACGATATTGGCCAGGGGTCGGTTCGGCTTCCAGCTGGCGGGGCCCCGGACGGGCTCTCGGCATTGGGGGCACCCGGGCGCCCCTCCGGCTTCCCGCCAGCAATGGGCGAGGCAGGCGCGGCAGAAATTGTGCCCGCAGTCTGTGGTCACCGGGTCGGCGAAGTACTCCAGGCAGATGGGACATGTCGTTTCCTCGCAGAGCCCTCTGATGGGACCTCCCGAGGCCATGGCTCCGTCTCCCGCCCGTTCCCTCGAGCCCCGAAAGTAACGAGGGGATGGTTTCGTTTCTGACTTTTGACGCAAACGGGGAGGGGCGTTTTCTTTCCAGGAACGACCCGGGAAGCAGGCGGGTCTTTGAATCGAGCGGAAATAAGGAGAGGCTGCTTAGAGCTGGCATCCGCCACGAGAGGTCCTCCGACAAAAAGAAAACCACGTTTCCTCTCGCTCAGGACTCGGAGAGACGGAGTGGGAAGGAATTATTAGCTAGAGATCAAGGAAAGAGTCAGATCGTGGTATTACTATCCACTTAGGGGAGCTTGAATGGATAATGCCGTCAAAGTCGTTGCCCACGAGGGACAAACCTATAAATTAGTGAGTGACTGCCAAAAAGTATAGTCGTGAGCAGCTCTGCTCAGGTTTTGCAAATTGAAGCCAGTGGCTTCCTTTATGAATCTATCCGCTGCACATTCGAACTTCCCGCTTTTCCTATTGCTTCTCACGACTCCCAACAGTCTCGTCTTTTTTTTTCCCAGCCAGCCTCGTCTTTCTATGCCGCTCCCCTCAAATAAGACAGATTCAGTTAAGGTTTTTTTCCCCTTCAGGAGAGAATTCACGATTGATTTGCTGTAGAACTCAACTGGTCTTTGGAGGAAAGGAAAATTTATTGATTTGTTTGTTTGTTTGTTTGTTTAGAATATTTGTACCCCACCTTTCTCCTTGGAAAAGGAAAATGTGCAAGATGATGTTAACATGTTTTTGCCCTGTGCAAAAAAAGAAAGAAGCACCCCTTTTCTTGCAGCCAAAACTGCTCATCCCAGGGTTCAATCCCAAGTAGCTGACTCAAGGTTCACTCAGCCTTCCATCCTTCTGAGGACAGTAAAATGAGTCAACTGCCCAGAGAGTTCTTTAAATGTGATGGGGCAGTATATGAGCAGCACAGTTTGCTTTTTGCTTTCAACCCCCTAGGTTCTCCAGCTTCTGCATGTGCTAGAAAGAGTCACCCAGATGTTCTTGGAGGACATCTTCCAGAAATCCTGGCTGACAGGTAGCTGTGAAGATATCTGGGAGTTTTAGTCCATAAACACAGGGGACCCAAGTTTCAGAACCACTTCTCTAGACTGAGAATATTTTCCTCTGAAAATACCAGATGCAAGCAGTATGCATTTACCTGTCATATCATTAGAGTGCATCAGTGTTGCTCAAATCTAAAGGAGGGAAATAAAGAACATAAGAAGAGCCATGCTGGATCAGGCCAAGGGCCCATCTAGTCCAGCTTCCTGTATCTCACAGTGGCCCTACCAGATGCATCTGGGAGCGCATGAGACTAGATCTCTGTCTCCTGATGCCACTCCCATGCATCTGGCCCCTGAAGTAACCCTGGCTTTAAGCCTGGAGATTACACATCTCCCTCATGATTTGTAACCTGTGATGGACTTTTCCTCCAGGAATCTGTCCAGTCCCCTTTTGGAGGCACCCAGGCCAGATGCCATCACCACATCCTGTGGCAGGGAGTTCCACAGACTAACAACATGCTGGGTAAAAAAAAAATTCTTTTGTCTCTTCTCACTCTCCCAACCCTCAGTTTGAGTGGATTTCCCCTAGTTCTGGTATTTTGTGTGAGAGAGAAGAGCCTCCCTCTATCCACATTACTCATACCCTGCATTATTGTGTAGGTCTTAATCATTTACTAGCAAACATGCTGCCTGCCTGTAAATGCGGGAAATGTATTATGCCTCCCCATGGGGAATTAGTTACCCAGACGCACACCTGAAAGGCTTTGGTTTCCTATATCCTCTCACCACCTGGTTCTCTCCATCCATCTTCTGGTCAGCCCCTAACCATCTCACCTTCTCCGGAGAAAACTGTCTTCTATCCAGCAGGCTACTCCCCACCTCTGGTCCCAATCCCAGCATTTAGAAGGCAGGCTCTGGTATAAAGACCACTTTAGAGGGAGGGTGTTTTATTTAACTACTTTCCAGTTGTGCCGGGCAGGTGTGGAGGTGGTGGGGCTGGAACAGCAGACAGGTCAGTAGTTGCATTGTCTTGTGCCACATGAGTTTTGGGAAGTTTGCCATTATTTGTGATATGCTTGTTCATCTCTTCCTGGGAGGGTAGCCATGTGTGAAAAGTAGGATGGCTCCTGTGCATTTAGGAGCTTGTGCAAGAGGTTCAGCAGATGAACCTTGGGAGACAAGCCACACCTGCTGGAACCCCGTGTGTGGTGTGTGCATCTGCTTTGCATGAAGATCTTCTCTGCTATGGTGGGAAAGGCTCCCAAAAAATTAAAAATGAAATCTGAAGCTGGTGGGCCTCAGTTCCTAGGACCAGGTTTCTCTTGGATTAGCCAAGCTCTGGTGTTCAGTCTATGGCTAATAAAAGGAGATGTTATTTGCTTTGTTTTCACTATCGTACTATCGATTGAGACGTACAAAATAATGCAGGGCATGAGTAAAGTGGATAGAGGGACACTCTTCTCTCTCACACAAAATACCAAAACTAAGGGACATCCACTCACACTGTGGGTTGGGAGAGTGAGAACAGACAAAAGAAAATATTTTTTCAACCAGCGTGTTGTTAGTCTGTGGAACTCCCTGCCACAAGATGTGGTGATGGCATCTGGCCTGGGTGCCTTCAAAAGGGGATTAGACAGATTCCTGGAGGAAAAGTCCATCACATGCTACAAACCACGATGGAGATGTGTAATCTCCAGGCTTAAAACCAGGGTACTTCAAGGCCTAGATGAAGGAGAGTGGTATCAGGAGATAGATATCTAGTCTCATGCGCTCCCAAACACATCTGGTGGGGCCAATGTAAGATACAGGAAGCTGGACTAGATGAGCCTTTGGCCTGATCCAGTATGGCTGTTCTTAAGTTATTATGTTCTTATCTACCACCCTGAATGGGTATCTGTATTCCTAAACTAAGCAGGATTGGGATAATAAATCTGGGATAATAAAAAAAAAGTGCCACCAAGTCCATTCTGACTCATGGTGACCCCTTTTGAGGATTTTCCAGGTAGAAAATGGTCAGAAAGTGTTGACTCTTCCCTTCTTCTGGTGGTACAGCTTGCCCAAGGCTACACAGGCTGGCCATACTCACAGGGGGCACCGCGGGGAGTCAAATTCCCAACAAACACAAAATACAAGGAATTTCCAGGTTGAGCTAGGAAGGAGTCCAGCTCAAACCTAGAGAATAGCGTTGACAATACTGGCCTGAAAAGGTCACCACTCTCATTCAATATGGCTGCTCTTAGTTATAGAGTATGTCCGTTCAAGAATTTCAGGCAAAAATCAAAGAGCAAAACAAAACAAAATAAAAGATACAAACATGTGGCACCTTAAAGACTAACTTTCATATTTTAATGTAACATTTCGTGGACTACACGTCCACTTCTTCAGACATAGAGCAGCAGAATGAGGTGTGAAATATAATATGAGATGGGATATACATTCCATACCAGATATTCAATGGCTGTAGTCCAGAAATTCATTGGCTGTAGTATATATAGAGTTGGAGGAGGGGGTGGATAGGGGAGGGGAGGGAGGAGGAGGGGAAGAAGAGGAGGGAGAGCTGATTAGTAGAAATGGTGAGAAGATTAAATGGTGAGAAGTTTGGGCCAGAGCTGTATAGCTTTATGGCTCAGGCCAGCCTCTGTTTATATGTTTAAGGCTGGGAAGCAAATTCCTCAAGACACAGAAACCAGAGCAGTGTTCCTCGTTCTTTCATTGTTGGTTGTCACCTTAGGACCTCCATGCCTAAGAGGAAGAGTGTCCATTCACTGGAGAGGCTGTGCCTGGAGTATGTGGCCAGGAATATGGAGCATGTCTGGGTCAAGGATTACAGCCCCGACACCTACCTCCGTCGGTATCATTGCCGTTACTCTGTGGGTCCCTTCAGTGTTTTGGGTGAGAGGTGTACAGAGAGTGGTGGTGGTTCTTTGTTCTTTTTCCTGCTGCTTTGAAGGATTGGGGGTGGGGGAGATACTCCCCAAAACAAGTTTGCCTTTTCAACATCTGGTGAGGGAAGCCTCATGGGAAAGAAGGCTCTTTCTTGAAATGCTACTCCGTTCTGACTCATGGTGACCCTTTTGGGGGTTTTCCAGGTAGCAAATGCTCAGAAGGGGTTGACTCTGTTGTGACGTGGAGTTTAGTGATTTCAGCAAGTGATTTCAGCTCTTTGACAAAGCAGGCTGGAGACAGCTTCTAGTGTAACAGCTCTTTATTCAGGGAGAGAACAAGACTGGGGACTGGGGAGAGGGAGCTACATTTATAGGAGCGAGGACTGGCTAGGAAAAGATACATTTTGGAGGGAACAATTACAACCAATCACAAAGCTGCCTTTTGGCAGAACCCAATAGGATTGAGGATCCAAATGCAGCAACTTGAATCAACCAATAGGCCTGTTCCCTTTGGAACAGGAAGGCAGTTACTTCAACATAAGCAAGTACAGATGATAGGAATACAGATCAATACACAACAGACTCTTCCCTTCTTCTGGGGGTACAGCTTGCCCAAGGCTACACAGGCTGGCTGCACTCACAGGAGGCACAGTGTGTGTGTGTGGTGAGTGGTGGTGGAAATGGAGGATCTACAGCAATGGTTCCCTTCCTTGGGTCCCTCAGATGTTCTGGGACTACATCTCCCAGAAGCCTTCACTGCTAGCTCTGCCAGCCTAGGTTTCTGGTAGTTGTAGGCCACCAAAGTCCCAGCAAGCAGTTCCCTGGGCAGGTATATCTATTTCCCAAGTAGCCACTAGACCAGGCATGTCCAAACTTCAGCCCTTCTGATGTTTTGGACCACAACTCGCAAAATTCTAAGCTTAGACTGCCAGTGACAAAGCACTGTGTGAGTTGTGGTCCAAAACATCTGGAGGGCCAAAGTTTGAACATGCCTGCGATTAGACCAGTGCTTCCCAACCTTGATTCCCCAGAGGCTGGTAGCCTACAATTCCCAGAAATCTTGGCTGGCAGAGTGAAGATTTCTGGGGGCATGTAGTCCAAGAACATCTGGAGGACCCAAGGATAGGAACCATTGCTCTAGGTCAGGGTTGGGGAACCTTTAGCACTCCAGATGTTTTGGACTACAACTCCCACAGTCCTTTGTCATTGACATTCTACGCTTGGAATTCTGGGAGTTGTGGTCCAAAGCATCTGGAGTGCCGAAGGTCTGCTACCACTGCTCTAGGTCCTCCATTTTAAAGTATCCTTTTTAAAGCCAAAAAAGTGGGAGGAGAACTGGTTGGAAGAATACTTGTCATTCCCGATTAAAAAAAATTTGTATCAATGGGATAGTTAGAAGGCCAATTTTCACGCATGTGTCCACCCACCAAGCCCAGGGCTGTCAGTGAACTCTGTCTCTTCTCCTTTCAAGCAAGAAGGAAGATTACTCCATTTTGTGTGAATGGAGTTGACAAGGAACAGAAGTGGGGTGTGTGGGGAGAAGTTCTCTCTTCTATAACACCCCTCTTCAACTGCCATCATTGTAACTGGGGCAAGACTGAAGTGGCAAGAGATGTCTTGTCCTCCTACAAGTTTCAAAACTCCATCCTTTATAAAAATAAAATAAAGGATTGTGGGTTACATTGGCAGGAGAAAACAAACAAACCTCCTCCAAAATGGCCCAGAAGCTGCCTGTGGATGGCCCTTCCTTTCGGAGTCAGAACAGAACTGTAGCAAACATTACCTCCTGAATCCAGTTCTTTGAAATGGGGAATTATGACTGGAGCACAGACTCCACCTCCCTATGTAAAGCAACCAAGCCTGCTCTTCTAAGAAGTCTCTGAAGCCATAGAGAACAAACCAGTCCCTTCTTCAATGTGACATGCTTTCTAATATTTAAACATAGCTACCATATCCCCCCTCTGAGCTTGCTTTTTGTAAGGCTAAACATTCTCAGTTCCCTAAGGGCGTTTATACACGACCCCTAAACTCTGGGGCAAATGGCTCCCAGCTCCGGAGCTTAAAAATGTTTCCCCACCAGCTCCGGAGTTTACAGGAAATTAAGTGCGACCACGCCCACCTAAGCGCGACCCAGCGCACCTTTCAAGTACCTGCTCTCTGGAGGTGAAAATTCCTTGATGCGGTGTAACGATAGTGAGTGCGGGGCACTTCAGAGGTTTTGGACCACAACTCCCACAGTCCTTTGTCACTGGCAATCTAGGCTTGGAATTCTGGGAGTTGTGGTCCCAAAACACCTGGAGTGCCGAAGGTTCGCTGCCAGTACCCTAGGCCAAGCAGAAGTATCAAAAAGTAAAGCGTTTTGCTTATATACCGCCCCATACCACTACAAGTGGTCTCTGGGCGGTTTACAATTTTTCAATTACAGTGTGCAGGCTACACATTGCCCCCCCACCAGCAAGCTGGGTACTCATTTTACCGACCTCGGAAGGATGGAAGGCTGAGTGAACCTTGAGCCTGCTACCGGGGATTGAACCCAGGTCGTGAGCACAGTTTTACCTGCAGTACAGGCATTTAACCACTGCGCCACGAGGCTCCTCATGGTAACCTTGGGCTATTTTCTCCTTCCTATCCCACCTAGCTGGCGTCCTTGTCCAGGAGCTGATCCAGTGGCTGCGGGAAAGGAAGCTCCTGACCTCATCCCTGCTGTGCTCACTCCTCTTGCCCCAGTTGAAAGAGCTGCACCTGACCATGTGCCCAAACCTGGTCAGTGAGCCCATGGCCCACATTATTGCAGTGCGCTGCAAGGTAAGGATCAGATTCACAGGAAGAAGTGGGCTCGAGCTCAGAAAAGCTCACAAAAGACTCTTCGTTGCATAGGCTTGTGCAGAAACGCCTCTTTGAACCTCTGATTTAGGCGGTTACTTCCCGTCCGTTTTGTCTCTGTTACTATTGCGCTTGGGAGCAGTACAAAAAAAGTTACTTAACGTCTGTCGTGCAACTACTGAAATTTCTCTCAACCACGCCCCCTGGAATGAGTTCTAAGCGGGACAATCCTATACCTTGTCACTTTGTTCCCGCTTTCTGTTCTGAGACAAGACACTGTGTAGTAACGACTGTCACGCAACAATACATTCGTTTCTCTCTGAAAACTATGTCCAGTTTTTTTTTAAAAATTGACTCTGCTGCATTGACATATGAAACTCTGATCATCAATAATTTGAAATATCGAAAAAGTTTTTTTAAGCCCCCCACCAAAAAAAAAAAAGAAGGGAAAAGGAAGCTAGATAAATGCTGTGTTTGTCACGGTACAAGACCGTGAGGTAACACTTGTCATGAGACAAGTTATCATGACCCGGGCCAGCGCTAGATTTTTTTGTGCCCTAGGCAGCGGGCGGAGGGGCAGTGGGGGAGGCAGGGCGGCGGCGGCGGGGTCCCTACGGTCGGGCAGGCGGGTGGCGGCAGCAGCAGCAGCAGCGAGGGGGACCACGGGCGGGCGGGCAGGTGGTGGCGGCGGCAGCAGCGAGGGGGACCACGGGCGGGCGGGCAGGTGGTGGCGGCGGCAGTCCATTAAAAGAGTGATATTATGGGCAGCAGATCCCGTCCAGGCACGACCACTACCGCACTTTAGATTTGAAACGCCTTTTCCTTAAAGACATATCGCCTTAAAAATCACTGTCCGCTTTTCAAATAGCTTTTTCTGAAGAGCCCCCTTGGCCACGCCCATTTTTGACCACTGTGTTGGTTTTTTTTTGTGATGACCACTGGGGGTGGTGTTTTTTTTTAATCAGTTCCTGCACCTCTTTTTAAAGCAATTTGGTTGTATTTGCGGACATACTAAGCCACTTTTTTTCAGTTTCCCTCCTGTTTCTCCCCTTTCCCTGTCACAGTTTAAAGCGATTCAGCCAAGTGCGAATGGGGAAGCCGATTGCTAAGCAACCGCTGAAGTGTGGACTGCCGAACCGCTGTAGCCACCACGTGACCGCAGGAAGACATAAAAGGCGATGCAAAATAAAAAGCGGCTGCTCAATGAAGTGCGGTAGCAGCCTTTTAAGATAGACCCAAAGTAACTTTACATTCGCTCACAGATTTCTCCCTCTCTCCTGATGCAGAATTTGTCCTCGCTGGATCTCCGTGGCTGCAGCCAGGTCCCTGCCGGTGTTCTGGCTGACCTGGTCAAAGGCTTGCCCTGTCTCCTAAGATTAGACTTGGCAGAGACTCAGTGTGATACGCAAGTGCTGTGGGCTGTGGGCTGCTCTTGCTTCCGACTTCGTCAGCTGGACATCACGGCCTGTGAGAGAGTGACCCCCGACTCCCTCATCCACCTCGCTTACGACCCAGTAGCAAAGTCCTTCCACTCCTCTGCCTTACAGATCCTCGAGGTGTGGGGTCTCGAGCCCCACTCGGACAAGCTGGACACCCTTTGGGCTCTGGTGTTTGTGCTCCTGGCATTGCCCAACCTGAAGTACATAGTTCACGACTCGGTGGCGGAAGCAGTGTGCTTGATCTACCAGCAGCAGTTTGATAGGGCCCAGGTGGTCCCTGGATTTCCCTCTCTCAAAGAGGTCGCCTCGCACAGGAGGTCCACCCACATGACCGAAGGGACTCCTGGACTCACGCTGGCCCTCAGGGAAATATATGGGGTGGATGAGACCTCTTGGCCTATGGCCTGTGCGGTGTGCCCACATCTGGAAGAAGCTTCTTTTCTCCTCACGGAAAGCTTTGATATAGCCCAGACCTTCCTGTCGTGGCGCCATCTTGTCCGCCTGGCACTCAACTGCAGCCCGAGGCGGAACCTGAGGGAACTTTTGCCTGTGACATCAGCCCTCGGGGCCCGGCTTCAGAGCCTCTCATTGGAGGGATACATCTTGGAAGATGGAACATCTTTCCACACCCTGCTGACCCACTGCCAAAACCTTCAGATGGTTAGGGTAATTCTGTTCCCTCCAGAGAGTGGTGGCCACGGCCGGTGGACAGAGGACGAGAGCCCGGCCTGGCAGTTCGCTCTCCCTCCCCTCCATTTTCCCCATCTACGTGACTTCTCTCTGATGTATTCAAACACAGAGCACTCTCAGCGTGCCATGGCATTAGGGAAAAGTCTAATTTCCTTGCTTAGACATTCTCCATGCCTGGAAATCTTGTATCTGATGTGTTTGCCCTTCCCCATGGACGAAGTGTTCCAGAAGGTTCTGGGGGCCCCTGGAACTGCCCTGCAACAACTCAGCGAGCTCTCTCTGATTCAAAATGAAGTGTCCACTCACGCCATCAACTTGCTGTTGTCCTCAGAAAATAAGCTGGGCTACCTCAGGCTGGACACGTGCTCGGGCATGCGCCTCACGGAGTACAAAGAGGTGAAACGGAGGATCCGCAGGGAGGGTCTCGATGTGCATTTGGTGTGGGAATGAAAAGCCTTCTCCATGTCTCCTGAGGTTAAGACCGCATGTGGCGTGTGGTGTTTTTACTCAATGCTGGTTTATATAATAACACCTTAAGTCTCCGAATTATATCGGTGGGAAATGCTGGGTGGAGTCCTCACGAGTGAAGGCCAAGTGTGTGTGTTGAGCCAGAGAGAGGTGTCTACAGGTTTGGCTTTCTGGCTGCTATGTTCTAGATCTCCTCACTCTGGGGCTACCTCACACACACAAAAAGCCTTCTACAGTAGGTTCAGATCAGGGCCTCCCAACTCTGGGACCCCTGATGTTCTGGAACTCCAAGATTGAGTAGAAGTTATCTGGCCTGTTGTTTTTCCTGGCCTTCTCACTTAAAAAACAACCTGTAATTTATTTATTTATTTATTTATTTATTTATTTATTTATTTATTTATTTATTTATCTTGTATCCAGTCCATCTTCCCACTTTCAGATGAGGCCTGTGTTTGGTGTCAAGTCCTAAATTTGGCTTGCTCGTCTATGAAGGAATATAAAGGATGTTGGCCCAAAGGATTCTATTTTGTGTAACTGGACTAGAAACATATGAAAAAGAATCCCATACTGGGCCTACAATGTCCCAATATCTAGCCAGCTTCTGGGAGTTGTAGTCCTGTAAACATTTCCTGTCTCCTGTGCGCTTGACAAATTCTTAGTGAATTCGGATTACAGCTTCAAAAATTCTCCAGGTTTATTTGTGGCCTTGACATACAACTCCCAGAATGCTCCAGCAGCATAGCTATGTGAGGAATTCCAGACATTGCTGTCTTTTTTCCCTTTGTAAAACACATATCTGTACATCAGTAACACATTTCACATGGGGACTCCTGCCCTCATCCTATTACTGTATAGTAAATGGCATGTTTGTCTGGAATTATAAAAAGCTGCATTTCACTAATGTTTTAACTACTGAGATGAGATGTTTGCATTACTATTTAAAAGAGAGTTTTGTTGTTTTAGCTAGTGATAATACTTTTCATTGCATTTACTGTCTGTTCTGGGTTTTGCGTTATATGATTTGTAATTCATTATACCTTGATGGGTTGTGGAACTGCCCAGAGAAGGTTGGAACTAATGAAGTGATCTAGAAGTCAAATAAATAAATAAATACACTGGAAAATTTAAAGGCAGAAAATTGATAAAAATGGTAGAAAAATAAAAAAAATACACTGGAAAATAAATAAAGGCAGAAAACTGATAAAAGAGGTAGAAAATGAAACAATATTGTGGCATTTTAAAGACTAAAACTGGTATATTTCACTGTAAGCTTTCATAAATCAAAACCCACTTCAATGTAAGCTTTCCAGTGAAGCAAATTTGACCCAGGTGAGCTCAGAAAAAAAAGATATCTGGTAGCCTCCAGTGTCATAGTATTTTGCAGCTTTTAACTTAATTTAAAAGCCACAAAATACCCATCCCTTTAATTTTGCCATCCGATTCGGATGGATTCTCAGCACCAGTCTATCTGACTGCCCACAGCTTTCTGCATGGTTTGCCCTTTTCCCAGGAGTCAGGAAAAAAGTTTCTTCCTGATTGGGCTTTGTTGTTGTTGTTGTTGTTGTTGTTGTTGTTGTTGTTGTTGTTGTT
>JAHTLZ010000207.1:42176-53677 GCA_023846285.1 Phrynocephalus versicolor | reverse complement strand
TTGTTGTTGTTGTTGTTGTTGTTGTTGTTGTTGTTGTTGTTGTTGTTGTTGTTGTTGTTGAGTCATCCAGTCATGTCCGACTCTTCGTGACCCCATGGACCAGAGCTCGCCAAGCCATGATGTCCACTGCCTCCTGGAGTCTGGTTAAATCCATACTGATCGCATCCATGACACCATCCAACCATCTCATTTTCTGCCGTCCTCTTTTCCTTTAATCTTTCCCAACGTCAGGGACTTTTCCAAGGAGTCCTCTCTCCTCATGAGATGGCCAAAGTACTGGAGCCTCAGCTTCAAAATCTGTCCTTCCAGTGAACATTAAGGGTTGATTTCTTTCAGGATGGATAGGTTTGATCTCCTTGCAGTCCAGGGGACTCTCAAGACTCTCCTCCAGCACCACAGCTCAAAAGCATCAATTCTGTGTCGATCAGCCTTCTTCATAGTCCAGCTCTCACTTCCATACATCACTACTGGAAATACCATAACTTTGACTATTTGGACATTTGTCGGCAAAGTGATGTCTCTGCTCTTTAAAATGTGTAATTATGCAATAGTTGGAGCATTCTTTGGCATTGCCTTTCTTTGGGATTGGAATGTAGACCAATCTTTTCCAGCCCTCTGGCCGCTGCTGAGTTTTCCAAACTTGCCGGCCTACTGTGTGTAGCACCTTTACAGCATCCTCTTTTAAGATTTTAAATAGTTCAACTGGAATGCCATCACCTCTACTGACCTTGTTGTTTGCAATGCCCACTTGACTTCACTTTCCAGAATGTCTACACTATCAGCAACTACACTATCTTGGTTTTCAGGGACATTCAGATCTTTCTGATATAATTCCTCTGTGTATTCTTGCCATCTCTTCTTGATCTCTTCTGCTTCTGTTAGGTCACTACCATTTTTCTCCTTTATCATATCCATCATTGCACGAAATGCCCCTTTTATATATCTAGTTTTCTTGAATAGATCTCTTTTTCCTCCTTTTCTATTGTTTCCCTCTATTTCTTTGCACTGTTCCTTCAAGAATAGCGTCCTGTCTCTCCTCGCTATTCTTTGGAAGTCTGCATTCAATTTTCTGTATCTTTCCCTTTCTCCCTTGCATTTACCTACTGGAAGCCCCATTCACCACACTTGCACTCTTCCCCTAGTTCCTCAGTTCTGTTCCTTCCCCACAATCTGGTTCTCTATTATTGTAGTTGCTTAATCTAACTACAGACATCATCATCATCATCATCACTATTATTAACCACACAGCTAACTATGCTGGATTTTGTAATACATATCACTAGTCGAATGCTTCCCAAGCGTTTAGGACTATGTGATGTATCAGCGAATTACAGTATGTGAGCAGATCCCAGTAAGGTGGCTTTCTGCAGCTGACTGATGGTGACTTTGTCAATTCCAATTTCTTCTAAATACTTGCTTAGCTCTTTAGGCACTGCACCCAGCGTGCCAATTACCAGTGGGACCACCTGTACCGGTTTATGCCAGAGATTCTGAAGTTCAATTTTCAGATCCTGATATCAGGTAATTTTTTCAAGTTATTTTTGGTGACTCTACTATCACTTGGTATAGCAATATCAATGAACCACACTTTTTTCTTCTCCACAATCACAATATCTGGGGTATTGTGCTCCCAAACCCTGTATGTCTGTATTCGGAAGTCCCAAAGTAATTTTGCATGCTCATTTTCATTCACTTTTTCAGGCTTATGATCCCACCAGTTCTTTGCTATGGACAGATAGTTGTGTCACAGATTACAGTAGACCATTTGAGCAACTACATTATGACACTTTGTAATCAGTCTGAGCAATTTTCTTGCAACAAGTTAATATATGGTCAGTAGTTTCATCCGCTTTGTCTACATGTGGGGTACTCAGCTGATTTTTTATTCTAGCCATAACTGCATTTGTTCTAATAGCTTATTCTTGAGCTGCAAAAATCAGGGCTTCTGACCCTTTTTTCAGTGTTCCATTGGTAAGCCATAACCAGGTCTTTTCTGCACCTACTTTTCAGTTGATTCTTTTGAGGAACTGCCTATGCAGTGCAATATTATGCCAGCTTTCAGCTTGTATTTGTATCGTTGTTTTCCTGTATTGACTCACATGTAGGCCAATGTGGTGATATGGCTCAAACCCAATGACTGGAGTAAGAAACAGATGGTGGATGCCGTAGTTATCGAGCAACTTGTGGGCATGGCCAGAGGGCCCGCCAAAAATTGGCTGAGGAAGATTCACCTGGAGACGCTCAAAGAGGTGGTGTGCCTCCTAGAGGACTACCAGAATGTTGAAGAAGTATCGGTGGCCGGGGGTATCATGAGAGTAAAGTGTTCTGCTTATATATACCGCCCCATACCACTTTAAGTAGTCTCTGGGTGGTTTACAAATTTAATTACAGTGTGCAGGCTACACATTGCCCCCCCAGCAAGCTGGGTACTCATTTTACCGACCTCGGAAGGATGGAAGGCTGAGTGAACCTTGAGCCTGCTACCTGGGATTGAACCCCAGGTCGTGAGCACAGTTTTACCTGCAGTACAGGCATTTAACCACTGCGCCACGAGGCTCTTTAAGTAGACCAACCAAGTGCCTGAGAAAATATGATGAGCCAGGCAGGAGGAAGCTACAAACCATGAGGCGTGCAGGGAGTGGTCCCAAAAATGGAGAAACCTGAGTGGAGCCTAGGAGGCATGGCAGCGGCAACCCGATCAGTCAAACCAATGCTGATAGATCACAGGGTGGCCAAGGCTGCCGCGGTGAGAGCCCATCGTGAGGGGAAAGGACCCTACTTTGCCTGTGGCATCAAAGGACACCATCACTGCAAATGCCCAGGATTCAATTGTTCATAGGTGGATGCCTGGGGAGCGACTCTGACCCCCCAAAACATGACAGCCGGATGGGAGGTAGATGCTCAGGTCAACTGAGAGATTTAGAGGGCCCTGATTGATATGGGTTGCAGGAAGATGCTCATCCGTGAGTTGAAAGGGGAACCCAATATGGGCGTGAGTGCGATCAGATGCATTCACGGGGACCTGAAGTCCTACAGGTTGTCTTGGGCAGACATAGAGGTGGCAGGCGAATGCTGGCACGTGCAGGTGGGCATAGTTCCTGAACAGATAAAGAGACTGCACTGGACTTACAAGCCTCACGAGGCACACAGATGGGTTGCAGGGGGAGGAGGAGGCCATAAAAAACACCAGCGCATGGATTGGGGGCATCTGCCGCGCATAGGTTAGGGTGGAACAGCAAAACAAGGCCGACCTACAACCCACACTGGAGGAGGCTTGACCGGAAGGCGAGGTAGCTGGTGGCCAAGTGAAATTCTAACTAAGGGGAGGGTTGCTGTACTGCATTAAGGCGGATGGGGAAGCCCTCCTGTTAGTACTGGGGCGATGGTGGAATGAGGTGATGGGGTTGGTGCATGATATGCCCATGGCCTGGCACTTGGCTTACACCAAAATGTTAGCCCAGGTAACCCAGCGGTTCTGGTGGCCTAAAGTAAGCAGGGACATGGAAGCTTATTGTAAGTCATGTAAGGTATGCCAGTTGACCCAGCTCTGTATGTACCCAGGGGCCCCATTACAACCTGTACACTTGGTAGACAAGCCCTTTGATCAGATTAGTCTCAACATTGTAGGCGGAGGGCGGGCACGCATTCGTCCTGGTAACAATTGACTATGTGACTCGTTACCCAGAGGCCATACCAAGGAGAAAGGCGGGGTAAAAATACTCTAAAATAAAATAAATAAATAACCCTACGGTCAACGACAGCCCCAATTCTGGCCCGAGAGCTCATGACTTTATTTTCAAGAGTTGGGTTCCCGTGCGAGATCTTGACTGATCAGGGAACCAACTTCATAGGTGTGGTCCTCTGCCAATTATGGAAGATGTTATGGATTAAACCCCTGAGGACGTCTGTGTACAGTAACCTCCCACTGATTGCAGGGGTTAGGGACCCACCCCACCCGCGATCCACGAAAATCCGCGATATGCGGAATCGGGTGGGGGAACCTGGGGGTGGGTGGGGCAATCACGCGCCTTTTGGAGGTGCCCGGGGGGGCACGGAGAGGGGCGCCAGCTCTCCCTGCAGCCCTCCCTCACAGCGGCACCCAGGGGGGCGACAGAGAGACCTGGAGGAGGAGGAATTAGGGCCAGTTGCAGTGACGCCAGAAATCTCGGATGGCGATCTAATAATTGGTGACCACCTGATGAAGGCAGAACACAAACAGATGAAAAGAATGGGGAACTGTTTTGCAGATGTCTTCTCAGCAGCCCCAGAGTACACTAGGCTGGTGGAACACCACATAGATACCACCCAGGGGGTGGTTATCCACAATACAGGGCATTTTAATTTATTTCAAGGCCCTGGCTACAGTTTCTGGGCTTCCAGATAACAATTTGCTTGCTTAGCATAACTTTCCCATGTTAGTTGGACCTTGTTAGTTAGATGGTCTTGGACCTCTGGCATCTAGGCCCCTAATGGTTTATTTACATCTATATCCTCTGGAAGCAGCCCCCCCTGCCCCCCCTTACCATCTCGACCACTGATTAGCAGGCCCATTATATGCATTATTCTCATTTTCCTTCCACTCTTTTCTATTGTTGATTTTTTTATTTGCTTGTCTATATTGTACTTTGTATCCCTGCTTTGTATGCCATTTATTGCCTTAGTTGTTTCCTTGTATCTGGTTTTTTTTTAGGTCGCCATGATGGCAGGGACCTCTGTTCCTGTGGTGTCTGGCCGTGGGAGGTATGCTCTGAGTGGAGGGATTAGTCGGGTAAGAAGAACTTGGGTCCAGCAATTGGTGCCGGTTCCCTGTTCTGATCCCACCCACCCACTGCCACGTATCGGGGTGCCACTCCGCCGGCGCCTCTGGCCTGTCTTGCCTCCTGGTTAACGCCAGGTTGGTTCACAACAAAATCCCAGTCCTCCATGATGTCATCATGGATGAGCGAGCCGACCTGGCATGCTTTACCGAGACCTGGGTGGGTGAGGAGGGAGGGGCTTCCCTTTCCCTGCTCTGCCCCCCCTGGGTTTCAGGTCCAATGGGCAGGCAGGCCAGAGGGTCGGGTGGTGGGGTGGCCATCGTTTACAGGGATTCCCTTCATATTAGCAGATCTGCGGCTTTGGTGTGTTCTGGGTTAGAGTGCCTCCATCTATCGGTGGGTCAGCGAGATAGGTTTGGTATTGTGCTGGTGTACCGTGCTCCCCGCAACCCAGCCCAATCCTTTCCAGAGATCACTGAGTTCGTCTTGGCTGCCCTGTTGAGGTCCCCCCGCCTTCTGGAGGTTGGGGACTTCAATGTGCATGCTGAGGCAGAGCTTTCAGGAGCCACTCTGGAATTCATGGAGTCCATGGCCTCCATGAACCTATCTCAGCATGTTGTTTGCCCCACCCATAGTGCAGGCCATACCCTGGACCCGTTTTTTTTTTCCTCCATGCCATCAGATTCCTTTCTTAGGGTTGGGGGCTTAGTATCCCAAACCGTGTCATGGTCAGATCACTATCTGCTAAAATTCTCCCTGTCGATCGCCGCCCCGCCCCGCAGGGAGCATCGTGGGCCGCCCTCGGAGGCTCCTGGATCCTGCCCGGTTCATGGAGGCCTTCGGGGAGCTCACCGGTGAACTGGCTAATGATCCGGTTGAAACCCAGGTGGAAAGGTGGTATGTGGGTGCCACCGGGGCAGTCAACTGGATCGCCCCCAAGTGCTTCCTCCGATGTGGAGCCCGCTCCTCGCTGTGGTTCACGGCCGAGTTGCGGGCGATGAAGCAAGAATGTAGGAAGCTTGAGTGTGTATGGAGAAAGGATCGGATGGAAGTGAATAAGGCTGCACTTAAGCGGCTGACCGGCTGTTATGTACACACGATCAGGGACACAAGAACAGCTCATGCCTCCCTGAGAATTAGTGAGGCCTCGAACCGCCAGGCGGAGTTGTTCCGGGTGGTTCAAGACCTCTCCAATCCTGGTCAGCCTGGACCTCCTTCTAGTGATTTCACTAATGAGCAATTCGCAGCCTATTTTAGATCTAAGATTGAGGACATCTGCTCCGATCTGGACTCCAGCTGCACTGGTCCCTCCCCGTTTATCTAGGAGGCCTCACCCCCTTGGTCTCCTCATCTGGTCGAGTTTGGGCCTGTGTCACTAGCGGAGGCCTCTGGGGCTTTGGCTTATTGCCAGCCGGCGGCCTCCCCTTTCGACCCCTGCCCAGCCTGGCTTATTAAATCTGTTGGAGGGAACGTGCTGGAGTGGGCCTGTTCCATTGCCACCGCCTCCTTCTGGGAGGGGATCTTTCCCTCTCGTTTGAAGGAGATGGTGGTGAAGCCCACATTGAAGTCCAAGAGGGCACAGGCATGGTTAACGAGTGGAGTTAGAGAGGCTCTAAAGCACAAGGAGAGGTCTTTCTGTAAATGGAAATCCTCCCCAAATGAGGAAAATAAAAAGGAACACAAACTCTAGCAAAAGAAATGTAAGAAGATGATAAAAGAAGCAAAGAAAGATTTTGAGGAACGCATGGCTAGCAATATAAAGGGTAATAATAAAAGCTTCTTTAACTATCCTAAAATTAGAAAACCTGCCAGAGAACCAGTTGGCCATCTGGATGGTGAGGGAGGAAAAAGGGAGGTTAAGGAGGACTTGGAAGTTGCAGAGAAATTAAATGAGTTCTTTGCATCTGTCTTCACGACAGAGGACTGTGAGCAGATTCCGCTGCCTGAACGGCCCCTCTAATCAAATACAGGTTAAAAGAGGGTGTTTTAGGACTAATTGATAAATTGAAGATTAACAAGTCACCGGGCCGAGATGGCATCTACCCAAGGGTGATTAGGGAACTGAGAAATGAAATTGCAGATCTCTTAATGGTTATATGCAACTTGTCTCTTAAAATGGCCACAGTGCCAGAGGACTGGAGGATAGCGGATGTCACACCAATTTTTTAAAAAGGAAGGAGGGGGGACCCTGGAAACTACAGGCCAGTTAGCCTTATATCTGTCCCAGGGAAGATGGTGGAAAGCCTCATCCAAGAGAAAATCTTAAAACACATAGAAGAACAAACCTTGCTGAGAGAAAATCAGCATGGCTTCTGTAAGTGTAAGTCTTGTCTGACAAATCTTTTAGTATTTTTTGAAAAGGTCAACAGGCATATGGATTTGGGTGAACCAGTGGATATAGTCTACCTGGATTTACAAAAGGCTTTTGACACAGTCCCTCACCAAAGGCTGCTGAGAAAATTGCAAGGTCAGGGGATAAGAGGGCAGGTCTTCTTATGGACTGAGAACTGGTTGAGATCCAGGAAACAAAGAGTAGGTGTCAATGGGAAATTTTCACAATGGAGAGAAGTGAAAAGCGGTGTGCCCCAGAGATCTGTCCTGGGACCGGTGCTTTTCAATCTGTTCATAAATGACCTGGAGACAGGGATAAACAGTGAGGTGGCCAAGTTTGCAGATGACACAAAACTTTTCAGTGTGGTAAAAACCAGAGAAGATTGTGAAGAGCTTCAGAAGGATCTCTCCAAACTGGGGAAATGGGCTGCAAAATGGCAAATATGTTTTAATGTCGCCAAATGTAAAGTAATGCATATTGTGGCAAAAAATCAAAACTTTATCTATCAACTCATGGGCTCCGAGTTATCCATGACGAATCAGGAAAGAGATCTTGGTGTGTTGGTGGACAGCTCCATGAAGGTGTCTACCCAATGTGTGGTAGCGGTGAAGAAGGCCAATTCCATGCTAGGGATTATCAAAAAGGAGATTGAAAACAAAACAGCCAACATTATAGTGCTATTATACAAAACAATAGTAAGGCCGCACCTGGAGTATTGTGTACAATTCTGGTCATGAGTAATGCAGGGCATGAGCAAAGTGGATAGAGGGAAGCTCTTCTCCCTCTCAAAAAATACCAGAACTAGGGGACATACACTCAAATTGAGGGCTGGGAGAGTAGGAACAGACAAAAGAAAATATTTTTTCACCCAGCGCATTGTTAGTCTGTGAAACTGCCTGCTACAGGATGTGGTGATGGCATTTGGCCTGGATGCCTTCAAAAGGGGATTGGACAGATTCCTGGAGGAAAAGTCCATCACAGGTTACAAACCATGATGGAGATGTGTAATCTCCAGGCTTAAAACCGGGGTACTTCAAGGGCCAGATGCAGGGCAGTGGTATCAGGAGACAGATATCTAGTCTCATGCGCTCCCAAACGCATCTGGTGGGGCGTGAGATACAGGAAGTTGGACTAGATGGGCCTTTGGCCTGATCCAGCATGGCTCTTCTTATCTTCTTATGATCTTGCCAGCTATCGTCCGATTGCCGTTGTTTCCTTCCTGGGCAAGGTTGTTGAGAGGGTGGCCACCATTCGGCTTCAGTCATACTTGGAGGAAAATCATATCCTTGATCCTCTCCAATCTGGTTTCAGGCCATTTCGTGGAACTGAAACTGCCCTGGTCACTCTGAAGGATGACCTCCTCAGGGAGGCTGACAGGGGGTGTTCCTCCCTGTTGGTTCTCCTTGATCTGTCAGCTGCCTTTGATACCATTGACCACGCTAACCTACTGGACCGGCTCGCCGAGGCAGGTATCGGGGGCTCATGCTCTGCTGGCTCCGATCCTTCCTCAATGGCCAGCTCCCGCGCGTTCAGTTGGGGGATGAATTGTTGGCTCCTTGGATGCTCCCTTGTGGGGTGCCCCAGGGGTCGGCAATCTCCCCTATACTGTTCAATGTTTACAGTATATGAGGCCGCTGACGGAGGTCATCAGAAGATTTAGAGTTCGCTGTCAGCCTCCCTGAGGAGGTCATCCTGCGGAGCGACCAGGGCAGTTTCGGTTCCACGAAATGGCCTGAAACAAGGTCAGTATGCTGATAACACGCAGCTCTACCTCTCCTTTTCTTCTTCTGCAGTGGAGGCAGTTCGCTCCCTCGATCTGTGCCTGGAGGTGGTCTTGGAGTGGACAAGGACTAGCAGGCTCAAACTTAACCCGGAGAAGACCGAGGTTCTGTTCTTCAGGGCGCCCTCGTCCAGGTACAATGGCCCCCTCCCTAGTCTGGGGGGAGTTTCCCTCCAGCCTATGGACAGGGCTAGGAATGTGGGCATGGTCCTGGACTCAGCCCTCTCCCTGGAATCCCAGGTGATGGCAGTCCCCAGGGCCGCTTTTTTCCAACTCCGCAGGATCGCCCAGATCTGCCTGTATTTTGATGAGTCCTCCCTGAGAACAGTTGTGCAGGCCCTCGTGATTTCAAGGATTGACTACTGCAATGCACTCTACATGGGGTTGCCCTTGACCCTTGTCCGGAGACTCCAAAGGGTACAGAATGCAGTGGCCAGACTGGTGGTGGGAGCTCATAAATATGATCACATCACCCCAGTTCTGGCCCGCCTGCATTGGTTGCCCGTGGCTCTCCGGATGTCAAGCCCCACACACATAACACACACACACAAGCAGAGTTCAGTTCTTTGCCAAGATCTTTAGTGGAAAGCCAGATAGATAACAGAATCCAACTCCCAGCAATTACCAGTCCAAGTCAAAGCCAGAATATCTCACGGAAACCAGATGCCAAACCCAGGGGAACAGATAAAGCCGTTGTCCAGGAAGCCGGTCCAAAATCAGGAAACAGAGCCAAGGTCACAGACAGGAACGTGGTTGCAAGTTCAAATGATGTGTTGCTCCCACAGAGAGCTCAATGTAAGCTTGCCAGCTTTATCCCAAAACAGGGAACACACCCTTACTTTTGGAAAGGCTTCTGCTAGTACTCAGGGCTTTCCGACCTGATTCTCCGTCTAGCATCAAAGACCCTTTCCCTAGCTCTCCTGGTAGCCCGTCTTTTCAGAATCCTGCTCATGGCCCTTCTAGGAGGAGGAGATATGTTTTCAGCTGAGTCATCAGACCCAGCTGCCTGCTGAGTTGAGCTGCAAGGCTCCTCCAGCAGCTCTTCACCATTTAACCCCTCAGATTCAGGTTCTGTGACAGGCAGGGTCATGGCACCGGATAAGGTTCAAGGTCTTGGTCTTGGTTTTCAAAACGCTCCACAGCTTGGGTCCTGAATACCTGACGGAGCGTATCTCTCAGAGATGAACAGAGGCCAAGCCCACTGGAATGTCGCGGTCACACTCATTCAGGGTTGCCACACCTAGGGAGGGGCAGAATTCGGCATCGCGTGGCTGCGCCTTCTCAGTTGTTGGCCCTTCATTATGGAATCACCTATCTAGTGAGTTGCGCCTTGCATTTTCCCTGCCCACCTTCAAAAAGGCTTTAAAAACTATGCTTTTTAAGGAGGCTTATGGTGACCTTATTTCTATTTAATTCTCTTTTTTTGCGCCCGCTGCTGCCTGTTGAGGGTTTCCCCTTTTGCCCTTATTGCTGTCCCTTCACTGACATTTTGTTACTGTTTTATCTGATGTTTTTATCTGTAAACTGCCCAGAGTCCCTCCCGGAAATGGTGCCGTATAAAAGTGTAATAAATAAATAAATAAATAAATAATACCTAGCCTCACCACCTAATTCCCATCATTGATGAAGAGGTACGTAAGATGCTTGCACTAGGGGTCATAGAGCCCTTGAATAGCCCCTGGCAAAACTACCCATTGATGGTCGCAAAGCCCGACGGGTCAGTGCGGTTCTGTGTGGACTTCTGCCAGCTAAATTGGGTGTCTAAATTTGACATGTATCCGATGCCTAAGGTTGATGATCTGTTAGAATGCTTGGGAGAGGCTACCTACCTCACCACGCTAGGCATGACCAAGAATAACTGGCAGAAACCACTATGGGAGACTTTCAGAACACTGATTGGCTCGTACCAATTCACTCGAATGCCCTTCGGTCTGCATGGGGCCTCAAGCCATGTTCCAGAGGCCGGTGGATTGCATCTTGGAACCTGTGTGGTCCTTTGTGGGGGCATATGCTGACGATGTAGTGATCTTCAGTCGTAGTTGAGAGGAACACTTAGAACTTGTGGCACAAATTCCCCAGTTTGCTACTTTGGCTGCCTCGCTAACTGATTTGACTAAAAAGAGGACATCCAAGTGGGTTCGATGGGATGAAGCAGAACAAAAGGCATTCGAGGCATTAAAGGATTGTGTTCGGCTCTGGTGAGGTTCGCCCCAGACTTTTCAAAACACTTTATTCTCTAAAGGGATACGTCAGCTAGAGGATTAGGAGCTGTGCTGGGACAAGATCACGGGATGGGGGGGGCATCCAGTGATGTTCCTAAGTAAAAAACTGTTCCCCCAAGAACAGAGATATTCAACCATGGAGAAGGGAGGCCTGGCAGTGAAATGGGCAGTCCATAGCCTGCAGTACTATTAGGTAACATGTTCGTTCTGATAACAGATCATGCCCCTCTTCAGTGGCTGGGATGGAGGAAAGACAGCAATGCACGTCTAACCCGGTGGTATCTCAGTTTGCAGCCATTCACTTTCCAGGTGAAACATCGGAAGGGAAGGGACCACGTTAACACCCACTATTTTTCTCGGCAGGGTCCCTGGGCTGGAATGACCAAAGATCGGACAGCCCACCAGGAGGA
>JAHTLZ010000207.1:21140-37176 GCA_023846285.1 Phrynocephalus versicolor | reverse complement strand
GTTGAGAACCACTGAAACAGATGAAGCAGGGTAGAGGTTCTCCACCTTGGTTCTCCAGAGGTTCTTGGACTTCAACTCCCAGAAATCCTCACCAGGACAGGCAGTGGGGAAGATGTTTGGAAGCTTTAGTCGAAGAACATTTGGGGACCCTAAGGTTGGGAAGTACTGAACTAGGAGAACACTCCTTTTTGGCATGGAGCGCGCGCGCACGCACACACACATACCACACATACCACACACACACACACACACACACAGAGTCATCAAAATGTCAGGTATGAGGAGGAGAGGTTTTAAACACCTGTATAGGCTCTACCTTCAGTAGTAGGAGGCCAGATGTGTCCAGGGTTCTTGCTACACCCTAACAGGGATTTCTCTTTTTCAGACCCCTTGCTAAGCAGGTGCTGGCTGAGCACTCCGCTCTCCATGCACTGAAGCCCGATGCTATACCGCCTTACCAGGACTGGAGTATCTTCAGCAACAGGATTCAAGAAACAAGGAAGGATAAATCAGCCATTAAAGGGAAGTAAATACATTCCTTTATTTGAAATGCAATAATTAAACGGCTGGCTTAGACCAGTGCTTCACTGGTCCCTTGAGCCCTGTTCTCATCGAAATGAACCCCTTGGGCCATTATGGCTGAGCGGTGCCTTCCAGGAGGAATCTGATGGTACTGGTCTCTCTTGCATCCCAATCGCAGCCACTAGAAGCTGTGCCCTTCTGTTTAACTTAGAAGAAAGAAGCGCACATCAAGTAACTCGGGTTCAGACTTCTGTCTATTCTGTTCCAAGACTACGTGGGATCTTTGCCGGGTACACCACAAATGAAATACAAGTATATATGCAGTAGGCTCTTAATTTAGAAAAATTCTGATTGAAGGCAAAAGACATAAAATTACCTCATGTGGAGAAAGCAGGTAGGTCAATTCTCTCCCCCCCCCCATTAAAACGCAAGTCTCCCCATGAAACCAAGTGGCAAAACTTCAACAAACAAAAGGTGGCATTTCCCAGTGCAACTCATAATTAACACATTGTGCTTCTGTTCCAAATTATGAGAAGGGCTACTGACCCAGTAGGACGGTTCATGGACCTGGACCAGGCTTTCAGTGACAACTAATCAGGAATATGACATGTTGCCTCAAGGCTAAATCCTTTGGATTAGGAATCATCGAGTAATAACACTGGAAAAACAACACTGTCTCAGAAGCATCAGATTTTACATCTGATAGACACTTCTATGGGAAACAAGATTCATAATAAGACAGGCCTTCCCTCTGATCTGCTTGAATTCCTTTTTTATGTTGTGTGGTATTTGAGGAATGGAAGAGGAAGACATCTAGTCAGTAATAGGCCAAATATGTAGTTATCTCTCTTTGGCCCTTTCCTTCCTAAACACATGAACGGCATTTGCAAAGGGTTCACAAACCACCCTGCGCTTGGATTCAGAGTAGCTTAGAAGCAGAACTTGCATTATGGAAACCAAACTTTACTAATGTGTAAAGAAACAGCCATAGCAACCTACCGTGTTACCCTCTGTTGTGCATCTTTTCTGCCTTGCTCCAGTATCCAGCTCAAATGTATGCTACTGACACCCAATCAAGAGATTATCATAATCTATCAACTGTCCAAATGAGCTCAACTGATTTCCTGAGGATATTGGCTGTTTGGCAGATGTGAACCGAGTGAATTCCCCACAGCCCAGGAAAGTGTACCATGGCATGACTAGAGGAGTTACTGGAGAAAGATAGACGGAACAGTCGCCAGGTCCAGGTGTGGCGAAGATTTCAGCAGGGAATTCAGGATGGACCTCAGCATCACTGCTCACTGGGAAAGCAGGGGGCTCTCTGATCAAGAGGGAAAATTTATGTGCGCAAGGAATTTGTAAGGAGTAGAGAAGTCAATGTCTGGGTGCCTGCTCCAGTTAACCCTGAGGGAAACCCTAATAGGATCCAGGAATAGGAGTTGAGGGTCAGCTGTAGGCAGAGAGGCCTCTCTTTTTTACCATGCACAGCTTCAGCTCTGTGCCAACAAGTTGTCCCTCAAGTCCTCAAGAAAATCCACAGGATATTTCAGAGGTGAAACTGCCGTTGAAGTAGTGACCCTTAAAGGGATTCATCTAGTGTAGGGGAGGGGTATCCCTCCTCCCCTCTCCTGCTCTCTTTGGCTGAGAAGGGTTCTGGGTGGTGGTGGTGGTGGTGGTGGTGGTGTCTATGATCCAGCTGCAAGTCCCGGTTGATCCAGGGCCTGGGGTGAGTCTGGCAGAAGGGAGGCAAAGCAAGGAGCCCAGGCGGAGGTACCATGGACAGCTCCTGAAGGACCGGAGTGCTGCTACACTGCTGGCTCTGTGCCCTTCAGCTACTGTGAGGAACTGCGAAATAGTTCAGTGAGTGTGTTTCAGAGTTCTGTCTTCCACTGTTAGGATTAAACTGGATGATCAGTCTATTTCAGATATTATTATTATTATTATTATTATTATTATTATTATTATTATTATTATTATTATTATTATTATTATTATTATTATTATTATTATTATTATTATTAATAGAAGAAATTTTAATGATCAAATATAAAGATGGTTTTTTAAACAAGATCCAACAGCCAAACCGATCATTGTTTGTACTGTAAGCGAAGATCAGATGTTGTCTCATTATCCACTGTCTCAGACTAAGATAGTCTGCTTACATCCATGTTGAACCAAGTGTCCCAACACCATCCACCTTGTCCTGCACCCCGGATGGAAACAGAGCAACAGAGGAAGGTGAGGAGCTTCCATTCCATCCAGAGAACCCGCCCTGTCTTTTTCGGCACTCCAGGGGTCAATGATGCTCAAGGGACCAGCAGAGGGCAGGTGGAAAGCTGGCACCCTGAGGACAAGACCGTGGTTCATACCAAGGAAGGTGGAACAACAGCCAGAGAAGGCCATTCCACTCAGGTCCTGTGTGGCAGCTTCTCCTTTTAAATCAGCAAGGTTGCTGACAGAGGAAAACTGCTGGCTGGTGGCGTCCATTATGCCTCTTGTCAGGCTGCAGAGACAGCCTCTGGAGCAGTGGTTCCCAATCTTGAATGTCGTTGGACTACTACAACTCCCAGAAATCCTGGCCAGCACAGCTCGTGAAGGCTTCTGGGAACATCAGGGGACCCAAAGCTGAGGACTACTGGTATAAAGAAAAGGCACGCAGCAACTTCAGCACTCTTACCTCAATTTTGTATACAACTGAGCATCCGTTCTTATTTGTATTTAAAACAAACAGACAAATTGCAGTGACATGGCTGAAATTTTATTTAAAAGCACACCAAAACACCCAATTTTGCCTTGCAAGCCTAAGTGGAACTTTTGGGCTGAGAACAACTGAATGTTCAGTCTAAGTGAATCTGTAAATTTAAACCCTCTCTTTTGACCCTCTCGCAGACCTTACTGTACTTGCGCAGGTCAATGTCCAGGCATTTCTCCAAGCAGATGTAGAAAATGTGATTCTCCGAGGACAACAAGAGGTCCACGGTGTCCATGGACATCTGGACATGATCGAACATGAGCGTCGAGAGGTGGCATAGGGCACGGCCAGGGCTTCTCAGCACCTCCTGGAAAACATCGTCCATGGAGAAAGGCAAGTGGACGAGATCCAAGTTTTGGAGCAAAGGAGAGTGTTTCATCACGGATACTAAGCACTCTCTCAATGCCATTGCATGCTTAAAAGGTATGGGTGTCTCCCCCGAGTACTCCAAGGAGAAGTCAGAAAGCTGGAGGAACTCAAGGGGGAAAAGGTGGACTTCCCAGTCCATAGCCTCACCATCGGGCTGCCTGTCAAGCTCCTCTTTCCCTGAAAAGATGAAAGAGGCCTTGAACTCATGGAGATTCCCACAATGGCTCAGCAGAGTACGGAACGAAAACGGATCTGTCAAGGTAAAGCCACGAATGCAAAGATAGAGAAGTTGAGCTCCCAGATTCCCCGTCACTGTCAAAAGCTCCCTCAGATTCTGCTCTTTCCTGCTGCAGGTGACCGTGAGATGGGAGAGGGAGCGCCATGACAGTGACCACCGGGCCCACATGTGGCTGTCGCCTGGATCCATGGCCACCCTCACCAAGTTTGGGCACAGGGAACAGACCTCGAGCAAGTTTGATTCGTTGATGTTGTCCATGTATTGGAGGGCCAAGGTGGGTCTGAGAAGTCCACCGTTTGTGGGGGTGGCCACTCTGCCCCATACCACCTCCCTCAAGGAAGGAAACCCAGGAGGCAGCTGGGCCACATCAAACTGCTGGTGGTAGATCAGGCACACGGCCTCGGTGAGGAAGTCATGATCCAGGAACCTGAGGGTAGGCATTGCCAACAGCACAAAGGCCACCGCCCAAATGTGCTCCTGCGTCTTCACGTCATACTCCAGTCCTTCAGCCAGGAGCTTCTGTAAGCCCAGTCCAGTGAAGGAGCCCACAACGGGGTCATAGGCCAGATACAGGAGGGATGTTGGGGAGAGACTACTGCACTCCACAACAGCCAGTTCCCGAAGACGGCGGCAGGTGGAGGCCACCGCTGACAGGACACGGGTGTTGCACTTGGTCCTGGAGAGGTCCAGCTGTGTGAGACACGGCAAGGCTTTCACCAGCTCCACCAGCCTTCCTGCGGGGACCTTGTTGCAGCCAAAGAGATCCAGCAAGGTCAGCTTCTGTCACAGGAAACAAGCAAGAAGGGACACTGAACGCATGTATGGCTTCTTCTGGTCTGCAGCCTGGCCACGTGCCATGAGATGTGGCAGCTCCTCACCCGCCCTTTTTTAAATACTGTCCCCTCTACCACCCTACGGGCCAAAAGAAATATCCTTTGCTTATTTGGGATATACTGCAAACTTCCCATGAGGTTTTGGCTGAGAGGAAGCTGCAGTTGCCCTCAGTCAACTGTGAGTAAACTAAAACTCAGTTTTTTCTCTTTCATTACTCACAATATAAATGAATAATTGAGATAATAAAGTGAGGTAAAATCACCAAATGAGGTTTGGTCTCCTGTCGGAGACTTGTAACTGAGAGTGGCCGGAGGTCCCTTATCTGCTGCATAATTAAAAAGGTTTTATTTTTATTTTGTTTTATTGAAGCCACACTCAGTTCTTCTCAGTACTCTTCCCAAAGACTTTATCAGCAAACAGTGGGGCTGATGTTTCACTTGCAGGTCTGGGCACCTTCGCTGACAAAGCATGGAACTCCTAGCACAGCGAGGCAGAATCCAGAGCCAGTCTGGACAGCTCAAAACCGACCAAGCATCCTGGGCCATCTCAAAGACTACAGAGGATTCTTCGGGAGTCCACCCTGTGGCACTGTCTGATAGAAAGGGGCTCTAGAACACCAAATGCTCGTGCCAGAATGGATCACTGGTGCAGAAGCCTTTGGAAGGACCAGGCCAAGGCAGCTGCCTCCCTCGGGGATTCTGCAACATGGGATGGCCCCTAGAGGATGCCAGATACCATGCTGTGTATAGTATTTTCTGTCCACAGATAAGTGAAACTGTGATTATGGATATACACTAATTAAAATGCTACTGAAGAACTTAAATCAGGAGACATTAAAAACCCATTTACCCTTAAAAGGGCATTCAGGAATTCACATTACGATGGTTTAAGGCTTGCCTGAAAAGATGGGTCTTCCTCTGTTGACGGACACATAGAAAGGAGGTGGCCACCCATGTCTCCCAAGGGAGTCTTTTATAACCTGGGAGCAGCCACCGAGAAGGCCCTGTCCCAGGTCCCCTTCCGCCATCCCTGTACCATAACCCCCATCCGCCATGCATCTTAAATGCCAAGAAGGCTCATACGGGGAGCATCTCTCTTAGCCTTGCAACAAGAGCGCAAGAAGAGAAGCAACCCTTATAGGTCAAGAGGCCAGAGAGAGGGATTAGCACAGAGGAAGGAAACCTTCTACCGCTCTGTCCACTTCCTCCACTCACGGGTTGTGGTGGACTCTCCAATTCCCCTGCACGCACCCCGTACCTTGCAGCGCACGGCAATGGTCTGAAGAAGGGCCTCCTGGACCAGCTCTGGGCAGAAGCTCAGTTTCAGCGTCAACAAGTGTGGCACCAGGAGAGTGTCCAGCACAGCAGGGGTGAGGCTTCTGTTCTGCCACCTGATGCGGATCAGCTGTGGGACAAAGGACTCAGCTGGGAGGGGGGAGGAGAAAAGAGGACCACCTGTTAATTAACATCCTTCTTTACATTCCCTTGGCAGAGCCAGGGCGGCCGTGGTAGCTTTCTTCAAGCATCCGACCCAGAAGGCTGGGACAGAGAACCAAGGGTGGCTTGAAGGGGTGCGAGGTCACCAGGACCTTCTCTTATTTGCTTTACAACAAGGAGAGTTGTATCTGCATATCCTCCCGGGGCCCAAATACCCACACAAACACAGAGAGAGAACTCAGGTTTTGAAAGGGGGGTGTGTGTGTGTGTTTGGGGGTGGGTGTTAATTCTGTTACATCTTAAGGGCCCCCTAGCAACTCAGACACACCCACACTTCAATGTTTGAAATTTGTATTGAAACACTTTGCATTGTGAGAGTGTCAGAAACACCCTCCCCCAAAGTCCGGTAATGAGTGTATGTGCCCCTCTCCCCAGACCTGTGGAGACTGGCCTGCCCCAACCCCATTCCACTGAGACCACAACTCCCAGAATTCTGAGCCTAGATAGCCAATGACAAAGGACTGTGGGAGCTGTGGTCCAAAACATCCGGAGTGCTGAAGGTTCACCACCACTGCTCCTAGTTTTAATTGTTTTATCATGTTTCCATTTGTAATGTTTTTGCATTTTATTATATTTTTGTCTCAGTATTCTGTAATCAGTCTATTTTATGTTGTAAACCGCCCAGAGTGGCTTTCTGCCAGATGGGCAGTATATAAATCTAATAAATAATAATAAATAGTCTAACCCTCCAATCCCAATGAAACCTTTCTAGTTCAGCTCCTTAAAGGAGGAAGGAATCTGCCTACCAATCCAAGGAATAAGTGCCCCGAATGAAGGGCCCTGCTCTTTCTGCAGGCGGTTGTGGTTCATACTGGACTTCAGGCAGGGGCCCATGTTGAAGGGGCCCCTTTCTAGTACAGCAGCAGCGGTCCTTACCAAGGTGGTTGTCCATCAAATCCTTGTCCCAGACACGCTCCAGATTGTCAGCCACACACTCCAGGCAGAGTCTCTCCAGAGAGGGAGCAGAATTTCTCTGAGGCATGGCTTCCCTGCCATCACAAGCAAGATCAAAGGATTAGCAGAGCATGAGAAATACCCCCCAGTGTTACACCATGGGGCTCAGTGGCCAAGCCTGGTGGGGGGAATGGGAACCCCGTTTTCTTCTTACTCTGGTTCCCAAGCTTGGGTCCCTAGAGCAGGCAGGTCCAAACTTCAGCCCTCCAGATGTTTTGGACCACAACTCCCACAGTACTTTGCCACTGGCAATCTAAACTTAGAATTCTGGGAGTTGTGGTCCAAAACATCAGGAGGGCTGAAGTTTGGACCTGCCTGCCCTAGAGGTTTCTTAGACTACAACTCCCAGAAATCCCGGGCAGCCCAGCTTGGTGCTGAAGGTTTCTGGGAGTTTCAGACCAAGGTTGGGAAGCACTATTCTGAAAAAACGTATCAGAATATTTCTCTGAGCACTGGAAACCTCAACACACTAATCCATGGACTAGGCAGCACTGCTCAACCCCCCCTTCCCTAAGCCAAAAAAATATATATTTTTTTAAAAATAGGCTTTTTAAGAGAAAAACCTCCTTGGTGGTGGTCAAAAATCTTTTTAAAAACTCTTTGGCCATAATAGTAGGAAATGCCAGGCATCAACCCGGCCACGGCACAAGGAAGGAGGCAGCGGGGCCAGGCTGGCCAGGCACCTAAAGCTTTGCCCAGCCAGGGCTGCATCTGTTCCCTTTGTTCTGAGAACTGCACTGGAAGACCTCTGAGAACCTCCAACACCAGTGCCACTGCATTGGGACTAACACCTGGTTCCACACAGACTGGCTGAACAGGCTCTAGAAATGGGTGCCATATGGGTGAAGGTGGTGGAGGCAAGAGGACAGAAACCAAGTCCCCAGCATGAATGTCAAATTACCTTGGTCTCTCAAGTGACTGGCTTCAGAAGATCTGGCCGGCAACAGTCGGTCCTCTCTGCACCTACGCCCAGAGCCTTCAGGGGGAGAGCAGAACCAGAGGATGTATTCCTGAAAGCCTGGATTTCTACCAGCAGGGCTACTGGACAATGAAACTGCAGTGGGAGAGAGAGAGAGAACAGTTACTTAGAAGGACAACCGTGAAGACAGAGTGGCCTTTGGGACAGATGAGAGAGGTACATCCACAAATAAATAAATAAATAAATAAATAAATAAATAGGCCACTTTGAAGGAACAGGGTGAAATGCCTGAATGTTGGAGTTACCAATAACAGGGAATGTGTTTTCATACAGAAGCTGAGTCGCCCCCCCAATCACACTCCCTTTTAATTTTTACTACCTCCTCCTCCTCCTCATGAGCACACAGAGACAGCTAGAGAGAAGGGATTTAATCACCTTTTGTCCTTCTTTAAAAATTACATACTTTTTCCTACTCCCCAGGCCTTCTCTATGCCACTTCCTCCTTCAGTACCAAGTTGAGGGCTGGTTGAGGCTTCTGGGACTAAACCAAGAGGCCCTGAAATGTCCCAGGACGGAGTAAGATAGAGGGGGGGGGCAAATATAGGGGGTGGGGTGGGGAGATCAACTGAACCATCAAGATAAGCAATAATGTATCCCTAAAGGTCTAAAACTAAAATGAGGCTCCTATCAGTCTATCTCAAATGGCTTTAGAAGGGAAGCAAATTCTAAGCAGTGAAAGACCCCTCTTGGCGCGATCTTTACTAATATTTATTTTTATAAATCCACTTTTCTCCCACCAGAAGAAAGACCCAAACCGGCCCCATCTCTCTCACACACACCCCTCTTAATTGGACTTAACGCTTGGGAGGAACATAATGCAATGTGATTATTCTAATCACAGGAGAGGAGAACTAACTAAATTAGGGCCATTTAAGGTATGAAATGTAAATTCCAGGCAATCCAAGTGCAGCTCCTTTAGGAGTCGTCGCAAGCACAACCCACGTCGCTTCCCGCTGCCTCCTCGGGAGTAAGCGTTCACATCGGCTCGCCACAACCCTCACCTGAAACTGCACCGCTTACACGGAGGGATTTACTACTCGTTCCTTCGTTTTATTGCTAACCCGTTTTTTCTCCCAGAAGGGATCCATGGGTGGTTACATTAATCCGGAGCAAGTCGGGGAAGAGAAAACACAACTGCGTGATTCCCCCCACCCCCGCCCAAACACACGGTTCCCTCTTTCTCCATTCCCGTCTTAGCCGGTATACTGCCAGCGCAGTATAAATCTTTCGACATTCCTCCACCCACAAGTAGGAGCAAAATACACACACGCAGGAGACAGCGCCTATCTCGGCTTAACGAAAGAAAGAGAGAGAACTCACCCAAGCCAAAAAAGGCGCAAGCAAAATGAGAATCTATCTTCTCCCCCCTGGAAAAGCGGACCGAATTCACCCGCACCAGGTGAGAAATGGGAATGGGTGAGCCCTCCCACTGGCCCCAAAGGAAAAAAGGTTCCTTCGGCACCTATTTCCCCGCCCCTTTCCTGCCCCCTCCCCACTTTTGTTTTGTTTTGTTTTGTTTTGCATGGCCAGGGAGGGGCGAAGGGTGGAGTCCGGGCGCAGCGCAAAGCAGCAAAACGTCCCAGGACCCCACGTGGCCCCTCTTGGCGCCGCCGTGGAAAAATCGGGAGCGGTCAAACGAAGTGCAAAATGGTTTGGTGGCGGACCCTAGCAGACAACAATAATCATCTTTGAATTGCAGAGTTTAGAGGAGACCCGATGGATCAGGTAGCAGTCCAACCGAGGCACAGTGGAGAATCGAATTCCGAACTAAGCTATTCCGCGCTTCCAATGTTCTATGTAGGTCTCAAGGAACTCAGTCTAAACCATAGAAATAAAAGATGTGGATCCTATTCACTTAACATGCTTTGGTGGTATTGTTCCAAGGGATAGCACCCAAACCCCCATTTCTGATATGTGTGTGTCCATATTCTGGACCAGAAGAACCCAGAAAGACTACATGAGATCTGATGTAAATTCACAATCAAAACATAGTATATGCTTGAATAAAGAATGATATTCAGATCTATGTGTTTGTCTTGTGTTTGCACCCATGCAGTGCTTTAAAGTGAGCATATTGTGAGGTATTTAAATATTTTAGGATTAAATTCGTTTAAGACAAGGAGGATTAAGTAAATATGCAAGCACTGCTTGAGTGCAAACACATAGATCTGAGATGTCCAATCAACAACACACCATACCCAAGTCACTATCAGGATCACAAATTTAATCCTAAAATAAATAAATACATCACCATCTCCTCACTTGCAAGCACGGCTTGGGTGCAAACACATACATCTGAATCCATATGGATCCATGAGGTGTTTGCATCAGATCTATAGAACCGTTGTCCCATCATAGGTCACATCTACAGTGACAGACCAAACTGTTAGAGAGAAATCAGGACTCTGATGTCCACTGATTTTGTCATGGATCCCCACAAGGCATCAGATACAACCAAAGCCAACTCTGAATCATAGATCATCTCCATGGTCAGAGGTAGTACCATGCAGTGGATAGAATTATGGACTAAAATTCAGGGAACTCAGTTCAAATTCCTTCTAGGCTTTAGCTTTATTTATTTATTTATTTATTTATTTATTTATTTATTTATTTATTTATTTATTTATTTATTAGATTTTTTATTTATTAGATTTTTTTATACCACCCATCTGGCAGGAAAGGCCACTCTGGGCAGTTAACAGCAGAATCAGCAAAATACAGACATAGTCACATACTTGTACATCTAATGCAACAGAATAGAATAAAAATGAAATAATATCAACATATGGTATAAATAATTATCAGAAACCATTTGAAACCAAAATAAAGGCATTAAGATCAATATACATTCACTTACTTCATGCAGCAGGCTTTCATCTCACTGAATTGATTTATAGGAATTTAGAATAGATGATGGAAACAAACACACTGTTAGACAAGGCCATCCCATTTTCAGAGGCCATAAGGCTCTCTGTCCACTCACTCAAATGCTGTGCTCATCTGTGCCTGCATACCAGACAAGAAACAAAGCAAAACCTTGTAGCACTCAAAAGACTAACTGCTGTCTTGTATCCTTTCATGGATCAAGTCCACCTCCTCAAGCATGAGAGTGAAAATGTGTTGAAATTATTTATACCTGGCCTCAAGCTAAAGAGACACGAGTTGATACATTGGCTCACACAATTTGTAACTTGGTGTTTTTATCTTGGGGTCGTGTATAAACGACTGCCATGTAGTTCCTCTCTTATATATAAGGAAGGGGGCTTGATTCACGAAAGCTCAGAAAATTGAGCAGTTAGTCTTTAAGACGCCACTGGATTTATGTTTTCTTTTTTGTTTGTTTGTTTGTTGCAGGTTATTTTTCCTGGTATGGTAGCCCTCCCGAATCAGTATGTCTAATTCACAAACCACAGTTTATCAGTGCCTAGATGACCTGATGTTTCCCTATTTGGAGGAGCTAGGATGGTGCAGGAGAGTCATCAGTCCAAACAAAGGGAGAATCAGTCTTGCCAGTATCCCATACCACCACCACCCCATATTCGGCTGAAGTGTTTGAATTCATAGGAGACAGTAATGGATTTTCCCAGGGTCTTGAAAAGCTGCTGCCTTACAGAGTTGATTATCAAGAAGGCAGAAACAGCGAGCTGAGGGACCCATTTTCAGTCCCTCTCCACTGGTGATTTCCTCTTCATTAAAAAGGTACATTTCCTTTTCCACTTGAGCCATTGCCTGAATCTGCATAAATTCAGGGCTTCTTACTTTCCCTCCGGGTTGCTGGGGCAGGCACCCAGACAATCACTTTGGAAGTTCCACTCTACTCCTTACAAATTCCTTCCCTCCACAAATTTCCCTTGTTGACCATAGCATCATAGAATCATAGAGTTGGAAGAAACTCCAAGGGGCATCCAGTCCAACCCCCTGCCATGCAGATACCCCCATCAAAGAACTCCGACAGATAGCCATCCAGCCTTTACTTTCCCAGTGAGCAGTGATGCTGTGGTCCATCCTGGATTCCCTGCCAAAATTTTCCTCCACACCTGGACACTGTGACTGTTCAGTCTATGTTTCTACAGGACTCCTCTGGTCATGCCATGGTACACTTTTATGGGCCATTGGGACTTCACTCGGTTCACATCTGCCAACAGCCAATATCCTCATGAAATCATAGAATCATAGAATCATAGAGTTGGAAGAGACCTCAAGGGCCATCCAGTCCAACCCCCTGACATGCAGGAACTCCCATCACAGTATTTCTGACAGATGGCCATCCAGCCTCTGCTTTAAAAACCTCCAAAGAAGGAGACTCCACCACCCTCACAGCTCTAATTGTCATGAAGTTCTTCCTAATGTTCAAATGGAATCTCTTTTCCTGTAGTTTGAGGCCATTGCCCCGCATCCTAATCTCTGAAGCCATGGAAAATAAACCAGACCCCATCTTCAATGTGACATCCTTTCAAATACAGTATTTAAACATAGCTATCATATCCTCTTTCAGTCTCTTCCTTTGGACCCGCTCAAGATTGCCAACATCCTTTTTAAATTGAGGTGCACAGAACTGGACACGGCACTCCAGGTGGTGTCTGACCAGAGCAGAATAGAGTGGTACTATCCCTTCCCTTGATCTAGATCTTGATCTATGCTCCTGTTGATGCAACCAAGAATTGCATTAGCTTTCTTGGCCGCTGAGCTACCCTCGACTGGAGAGCTGGCAGATGGTGATAATCTCTTGATTGGGTGGCAGTAGCATACATTTGAGCTGAATAATGGAGCAAGTCAGAAAAGATATACAACAGAGGGTAACATGGCAGGTTACTAAGGCTGTTTCTTTGCATATTAGTAAAGTTTGGTTTCCATAATGCAAGTTCTGCTTCTAAGCTACTCTGAATCCAAGTGCAGGGTGTTTTGTGAACCCTTTTCAAATGCTCTGGAAGTTGAGTCATGGCTACTGGACTTCTTTTTTGAGAGATAGAAACGTTTCACTGTTCATCCAAACAGCTTCATCGGTCTTTTCAAATGCTGTTCATGTGTTTAGGAAGGAAAGATATTGGGTCAGAGAAAGAGAATGACATATTTGGCCTTTTACTGACTAGATATCTTCCTAAAATGCAACATAGCATGAAAACTGAATTCAGGCAGACCAGAGGGAAGCCCTGTCTTATTATGTATCTTGTTTCCCACAGAAGTCCATGTAAATCTGGTGCTTCTGAGACTTTGTTCCTCTCCCAGAATTATTACTCAATGACTCCTAATCTGAAGGGTTTAGCCTTAAGGCCACATATTGTACCATATTCCTGATTAGTAGCCACTGAAACCCCAGTCTTCCATGAACCATCCTATTGGGTCAGTAGCCCTTCCCATAATTTGGAGCAGAAGCACAATGTGTTAATTATGAGGCATGTTGGGAAGTGCAGCCTTTTGTTCATTGAATTTTTTTGCCACTTGTTTTCATGGGGAGACATAAGTTTTGATTGGTGGGGAGGGGGTTTGATCTCTCTGCTTTCTCCACATGAGGTATTATTTGGAAGTTAAGTCATGGCTGCTGGACTTCTTTTTTGAGAGATAGAGATGTTTCGCTGCTCATTCAAACAGTTTCATCAGTCTGAATACAGCTAGTGCGAGTCCTCCATCTTATAGTCAGCTTTGACTTCATGTCACCTTGGTCTGAATTAGGCTCATAAGATGAACAATGGCCTGAATAGGCTTGTTTAGGGAGACAATGGTATCCATAGCCTTAAGGTGAACAATGGCCTAAGGTGCTGAAACCTATCAAGAATGGGTTGTTAGCTATAGCCTTGGTGGTGAAGGCTTTCTGATTTGTCTGGGTACTTAGGAAAGCACACCCTGATAAGTAGCAGATAGACTATGCCTGAGGCCGCCACCTCTGTTGAGGGAGGGGGTTTCGATGCTCACATGAATGGCTTCCCTTACTCCTCTCTCAAACCACCTCTCTTCTTTGTCTAATATGTGTACATCCTCATCTTTGAAAGAGTGCCCTTTGTCCTTCAAATGGAGGTGTACTGCTGATTCTGGTCCTGAGCTGTTACCCCTCCTGTGTTGGGCCATCCTTCTGTTTAATGGCTGTTTAGTTTCCCCAATGTAGAGGTCTGGACACTCCTCACTGCACTGGACCGCATATACTATATTGCTCCTTTTATGTTTTGGTATCGGATCCTTTGGGTGGACAAGTCTCTGCCTTAGTGTGTTTGTGGGTTTGAAATAAACAGGGATGTAGTGTTTGCCAAAAATCCTTTTAAGCTTCTCAGACACTCCAGCCATATAAGGAATGACCAGGTTCTTCTGCTGGGTCTGGGTCTCAGACTGATCCCTTGTTCTTCTGGGATGGCCCACTGCTTTGTTGAAGGTCCACTTTGGATATCCACAGGCCTTGTGCTGTCTTCAGGTGCCTGTCTTCCTTCTTCTTGGCTTCTCTGGAGGTGGGGATGCTCTCTGCTCTCTGGCTTAGGGTCCTGATGACTCCTAGTTTGTGCAGTAATGGATGGTGGGAGTAAAACAGTAAGTACTGATCTGTGTGGTTGGGTTTCCTGTAAACGTCTGCTCCCAGGCCAAAGAAAGAAGTCCAGTAGCCATGACTCAACTTCCAGATAAACTCACCTGGATGACTGAGAACCTTCACAGAAATGAGGTATTATTGTATGTAATTTTATGTCTTTTGCCTGCAATCAGCCTTTTTCTAAATTAAGAGCCTTCAATCTGTATATATACTTGTATTTCATTTGTGGTGTACCCGGCAAGTAGTCTTGGGACAGAATAGACTGAAGTCTGTACCTGAGATGTGCCCTTGTTTAAACCAAAGGGGGCAGCTTCTTACTGACTGCGATTGGGATGCAAAACAGAGATCAGTATATGCCTCCAGATAAGCACCTCTGAGCCATAATGGCCCAAGGGGTTAATTTCAATGTGAACAGGGTTCAAGGAACCAGTTGCTTATGTGATAACAAATTAGCAACCTTTGCATTCCCCCCCCCATTCTATTATGGGCCTTAAGCTCTGACCCATCCCTTCCTTTCTCTGATGGCTCATCCAGAAGAAACACTGCATTTTCTCATCCTTTGTCTTCCTTCTTTTATTATACAGTACTGTAGTTTCTTGATTTAGCATATTTTTGCCTTTTTGTGAAATGCTTTTTTGTTTTGTTACTGGATGCTTCTTAAGATCTCCTGACACAAATAATGGGGGTTTAAAGATAAGGCTGTGCCTTGTCCCCAATGAAAGGATTACTCAGAGACCCCCAGAGGCCATGGCCGGAGACAATGGCTAGAGATACCAATGGTCTTCCCCACCCCACCCCACCCATGATCAAAAACATTAGAGGCAGGGCATGTTTTTTTCCAGAAGGGGGAGGATCAGATCACAGCTTCCCATCAGGCTGGATCAGATCAGGCTGCTAAATTAACTCCACTTGGGGGGGGGGAGAAACTCTATAGAGGAGGGGACTAGTCAAAGGGAAGCTAGAGTGAACACTTGAGTGAGTGGAAAGAGATCTTATGGCCTCTAAAAATGGGATGTCCTTGTCTTACAGTGTGTTTGTTTCCATCATCTATTCCATCACCTATTCTAAATTCCTCTAAAACAATTCAGTCAGATGAAAGCCTGCTGCTTGAAGAAGAAAGTTAATCTATAATAATCTTAATGCCTCTATAGTAGTTTCAAATGATTTGTCATAACTATTTGTACTGTATGTTGATATTATTTCTACTTTTGTAGTACAGTATTTCTATTTTTATTGTATTAGACGTACAAGTATCTGACTATGTCTGTATTTTGCCTATTCTGCTTTTAACTACCCAGAGTGTCCTTTGCTGCCAGATGGGTGGTATAAAAAACTAAGGAAGGAAGGAAGGAAGGAAGGAAGGAAGGAAGGAAGGAAGGAA